>OX424559.1:4620696-5003196 GCA_949152475.1 Terebella lapidaria | reverse complement strand
CCACCAACCTTTCGGTTAACAGCCGAACGCGCTAGCCGATTGCGCCACAGAGACAGATATTTGCACATTGTGAGCCTCGAATTATTTATTTGTGTTAGTTCCAATTAATCTGCTTTTAGCTTGTTGTTTAGGGTGAAAAATGCTAACATCCATGAATATTCTATTTGCTTGACAGCTGGAGAGGAAAACCAGAATGGGCGAAAACATTCTGAAAAAATATATGTTTCATTATTGCATCTATTGTCAAAATTAAGCTGTCGCCATGAGATGGACCCAATTGATTTTATATGACGTGAACCACGGCCAGATTTGTTCCACATGGTCTCTGTTCATTCTCAAGTAAGGCATATTAGGAGATCATGCCATAAAATGATCGTCCCTGGGTGGGCTCGAACCACCAACCTTTCGGTTAACAGCCGAACGCGCTAGCCGATTGCGCCACAGAGACAGATATTTGCACATTGTGAGCCTCGAATTATTTATTTGTGTTAGTTCCAATTAATCTGCTTTTAGCTTGTTGTTTAGGGTGAAAAATGCTAACATCCATGAATATTCTATTTGCTTGACAGCTGGAGAGGAAAACCAGAATGGGCGAAAACATTCTGAAAAAATATATGTTTCATTATTGCATCTATTGTCAAAATTAAGCTGTCGCCATGAGATGGACCCAATTGATTTTATATGACGTGAACCACGGCCAGATTTGTTCCACATGGTCTCTGTTCATTCTCAAGTAAGGCATATTAGGAGATCATGCCATAAAATGATCGTCCCTGGGTGGGCTCGAACCACCAACCTTTCGGTTAACAGCCGAACGCGCTAGCCGATTGCGCCACAGAGACAGATATTTGCACATTGTGAGCCTCGAATTATTTATTTGTGTTAGTTCCAATTAATCTGCTTTTAGCTTGTTGTTTAGGGTGAAAAATGCTAACATCCATGAATATTCTATTTGCTTGACAGCTGGAGAGGAAAACCAGAATGGGCGAAAACATTCTGAAAAAATATATGTTTCATTATTGCATCTATTGTCAAAATTAAGCTGTCGCCATGAGATGGACCCAATTGATTTTATATGACGTGAACCACGGCCAGATTTGTTCCACATGGTCTCTGTTCATTCTCAAGTAAGGCATATTAGGAGATCATGCCATAAAATGATCGTCCCTGGGTGGGCTCGAACCACCAACCTTTCGGTTAACAGCCGAACGCGCTAGCCGATTGCGCCACAGAGACAGATATTTGCACATTGTGAGCCTCGAATTATTTATTTGTGTTAGTTCCAATTAATCTGCTTTTAGCTTGTTGTTTAGGGTGAAAAATGCTAACATCCATGAATATTCTATTTGCTTGACAGCTGGAGAGGAAAACCAGAATGGGTGAAAACATTCTGAAAAAATATATGTTTCATTATTGCATCTATTGTCAAAATTAAGCTGTCGCCATGAGATGGACCCAATTGATTTTATATGACGTGAACCACGGCCAGATTTGTTCCACATGGTCTCTGTTCATTCTCAAGTAAGGCATATTAGGAGATCATGCCATAAAATGATCGTCCCTGGGTGGGCTCGAACCACCAACCTTTCGGTTAACAGCCGAACGCGCTAGCCGATTGCGCCACAGAGACAGATATTTGCACATTGTGAGCCTCGAATTATTTATTTGTGTTAGTTCCAATTAATCTGCTTTTAGCTTGTTATTTAGGGTGAAAAATGCCAAAATCCATGAATATTCTATTTGCTTGACAGCTGGAGAGGAAAACCAGAATGGGCGAAAACATTCTGAAAAAATATATGTTTCATTATTGCATCTATTGTCAAAATTAAGCTGTCGCCATGAGATGGACCCAATTGATTTTATATGACGTGAACCACGGCCAGATTTGTTCCACATGGTCTCTGTTCATTCTCAAGTAAGGCATATTAGGAGATCATGCCATAAAATGATCGTCCCTGGGTGGGCTCGAACCACCAACCTTTCGGTTAACAGCCGAACGCGCTAGCCGATTGCGCCACAGAGACAGATATTTGCACATTGTGAGCCTCGAATTATTTATTTGTGTTAGTTCCAATTAATCTGCTTTTAGCTTGTTGTTTAGGGTGAAAAATGCTAACATCCATGAATATTCTATTTGCTTGACAGCTGGAGAGGAAAACCAGAATGGGCGAAAACATTCTGAAAAAATATATGTTTCATTATTGCATCTATTGTCAAAATTAAGCTGTCGCCATGAGATGGACCCAATTGATTTTATATGACGTGAACCACGGCCAGATTTGTTCCACATGGTCTCTGTTCATTCTCAAGTAAGGCATATTAGGAGATCATGCCATAAAATGATCGTCCCTGGGTGGGCTCGAACCACCAACCTTTCGGTTAACAGCCGAACGCGCTAGCCGATTGCGCCACAGAGACAGATATTTGCACATTGTGAGCCTCGAATTATTTATTTGTGTTAGTTCCAATTAGCTAATCTGCTTTTAGCTTGTTGTTTAGGGTGAAAAATGCTAACATCCATGAATATTCTATTTGCTTGACAGCTGGAGAGGAAAACCAGAATGGGCGAAAACATTCTGAAAAAATATATGTTTCATTATTGCATCTATTGTCAAAATTAAGCTGTCGCCATGAGATGGACCCAATTGATTTTATATGACGTGAACCACGGCCAGATTTGTTCCACATGGTCTCTGTTCATTCTCAAGTAAGGCATATTAGGAGATCATGCCATAAAATGATCGTCCCTGGGTGGGCTCGAACCACCAACCTTTCGGTTAACAGCCGAACGCGCTAGCCGATTGCGCCACAGAGACAGATATTTGCACATTGTGAGCCTCGAATTATTTATTTGTGTTAGTTCCAATTAATCTGCTTTTAGCTTGTTGTTTAGGGTGAAAAATGCTAACATCCATGAATATTCTATTTGCTTGACAGCTGGAGAGGAAAACCAGAATGGGCGAAAACATTCTGAAAAAATATATGTTTCATTATTGCATCTATTGTCAAAATTAAGCTGTCGCCATGAGATGGACCCAATTGATTTTATATGACGTGAACCACGGCCAGATTTGTTCCACATGGTCTCTGTTCATTCTCAAGTAAGGCATATTAGGAGATCATGCCATAAAATGATCGTCCCTGGGTGGGCTCGAACCACCAACCTTTCATTTAACAGCCGAACGCGCTAGCCGATTGCGCCACAGAGACAGATATTTGCACATTGTGAGCCTCGAATTATTTATTTGTGTTAGTTCCAATTAATCTGCTTTTAGCTTGTTGTTTAGGGTGAAAAATGCTAACATCCATGAATATTCTATTTGCTTGACAGCTGGAGAGGAAAACCAGAATGGGCGAAAACATTCTGAAAAAATATATGTTTCATTATTGCATCTATTGTCAAAATTAAGCTGTCGCCATGAGATGGACCCAATTGATTTTATATGACGTGAACCACGGCCAGATTTGTTCCACATGGTCTCTGTTCATTCTCAAGTAAGGCATATTAGGAGATCATGCCATAAAATGATCGTCCCTGGGTGGGCTCGAACCACCAACCTTTCGGTTAACAGCCGAACGCGCTAGCCGATTGCGCCACAGAGACAGATATTTGCACATTGTGAGCCTCGAATTATTTATTTGTGTTAGTTCCAATTAATCTGCTTTTAGCTTGTTGTTTAGGGTGAAAAATGCTAACATCCATGAATATTCTATTTGCTTGACAGCTGGAGAGGAAAACCAGAATGGGCGAAAACATTCTGAAAAAATATATGTTTCATTATTGCATCTATTGTCAAAATTAAGCTGTCGCCATGAGATGGACCCAATTGATTTTATATGACGTGAACCACGGCCAGATTTGTTCCACATGGTCTCTGTTCATTCTCAAGTAAGGCATATTAGGAGATCATGCCATAAAATGATCGTCCCTGGGTGGGCTCGAACCACCAACCTTTTGGTTAACAGCCGAACGCGCTAGCCGATTGCGCCACAGAGACAGATATTTGCACATTGTGAGCCTCGAATTATTTATTTGTGTTAGTTCCAATTAATCTGCTTTTAGCTTGTTGTTTAGGGTGAAAAATGCTAACATCCATGAATATTCTATTTGCTTGACAGCTGGAGAGGAAAACCAGAATGGGCGAAAACATTCTGAAAAAATATATGTTTCATTATTGCATCTATTGTCAAAATTAAGCTGTCGCCATGAGATGGACCCAATTGATTTTATATGACGTGAACCACGGCCAGATTTGTTCCACATGGTCTCTGTTCATTCTCAAGTAAGGCATATTAGGAGATCATGCCATAAAATGATCGTCCCTGGGTGGGCTCGAACCACCAACCTTTCGGTTAACAGCCGAACGCGCTAGCCGATTGCGCCACAGAGACAGATATTTGCACATTGTGAGCCTCGAATTATTTATTTGTGTTAGTTCCAATTAATCTGCTTTTAGCTTGTTGTTTAGGATGAAAAATGCTAACATCCATGAATATTCTATTTGCTTGACAGCTGGAGAGGAAAACCAGAATGGGCGAAAACATTCTGAAAAAATATATGTTTCATTATTGCATCTATTGTCAAAATTAAGCTGTCGCCATGAGATGGACCCAATTGATTTTATATGACGTGAACCACGGCCAGATTTGTTCCACATGGTCTCTGTTCATTCTCAAGTAAGGCATATTAGGAGATCATGCCATAAAATGATCGTCCCTGGGTGGGCTCGAACCACCAACCTTTCGGTTAACAGCCGAACGCGCTAGCCGATTGCGCCACAGAGACAGATATTTGCACATTGTGAGCCTCGAATTATTTATTTGTGTTAGTTCCAATTAATCTGCTTTTAGCTTGTTGTTTAGGGTGAAAAATGCTAACATCCATGAATATTCTATTTGCTTGACAGCTGGAGAGGAAAACCAGAATGGGCGAAAACATTCTGAAAAAATATATGTTTCATTATTGCATCTATTGTCAAAATTAAGCTGTCGCCATGAGATGGACCCAATTGATTTTATATGACGTGAACCACGGCCAGATTTGTTCCACATGGTCTCTGTTCATTCTCAAGTAAGGCATATTAGGAGATCATGCCATAAAATGATCGTCCCTGGGTGGGCTCGAACCACCAACCTTTCGGTTAACAGCCGAACGCGCTAGCCGATTGCGCCACAGAGACAGATATTTGCACATTGTGAGCCTCGAATTATTTATTTGTGTTAGTTCCAATTAATCTGCTTTTAGCTTGTTGTTTAGGGTGAAAAATGCTAACATCCATGAATATTCTATTTGCTTGACAGCTGGAGAGGAAAACCAGAATGGGCGAAAACATTCTGAAAAAATATATGTTTCATTATTGCATCTATTGTCAAAATTAAGCTGTCGCCATGAGATGGACCCAATTGATTTTATATGACGTGAACCACGGCCAGATTTGTTCCACATGGTCTCTGTTCATTCTCAAGTAAGGCATATTAGGAGATCATGCCATAAAATGATCGTCCCTGGGTGGGCTCGAACCACCAACCTTTTGGTTAACAGCCGAACGCGCTAGCCGATTGCGCCACAGAGACAGATATTTGCACATTGTGAGCCTCGAATTATTTATTTGTGTTAGTTCCAATTAATCTGCTTTTAGCTTGTTGTTTAGGGTGAAAAATGCTAACATCCATGAATATTCTATTTGCTTGACAGCTGGAGAGGAAAACCAGAATGGGCGAAAACATTCTGAAAAAATATATGTTTCATTATTGCATCTATTGTCAAAATTAAGCTGTCGCCATGAGATGGACCCAATTGATTTTATATGACGTGAACCACGGCCAGATTTGTTCCACATGGTCTCTGTTCATTCTCAAGTAAGGCATATTAGGAGATCATGCCATAAAATGATCGTCCCTGGGTGGGCTCGAACCACCAACCTTTCGGTTAACAGCCGAACGCGCTAGCCGATTGCGCCACAGAGACAGATATTTGCACATTGTGAGCCTCGAATTATTTATTTGTGTTAGTTCCAATTAATCTGCTTTTAGCTTGTTGTTTAGGATGAAAAATGCTAACATCCATGAATATTCTATTTGCTTGACAGCTGGAGAGGAAAACCAGAATGGGCGAAAACATTCTGAAAAAATATATGTTTCATTATTGCATCTATTGTCAAAATTAAGCTGTCGCCATGAGATGGACCCAATTGATTTTATATGACGTGAACCACGGCCAGATTTGTTCCACATGGTCTCTGTTCATTCTCAAGTAAGGCATATTAGGAGATCATGCCATAAAATGATCGTCCCTGGGTGGGCTCGAACCACCAACCTTTCGGTTAACAGCCGAACGCGCTAGCCGATTGCGCCACAGAGACAGATATTTGCACATTGTGAGCCTCGAATTATTTATTTGTGTTAGTTCCAATTAATCTGCTTTTAGCTTGTTGTTTAGGGTGAAAAATGCTAACATCCATGAATATTCTATTTGCTTGACAGCTGGAGAGGAAAACCAGAATGGGCGAAAACATTCTGAAAAAATATATGTTTCATTATTGCATCTATTGTCAAAATTAAGCTGTCGCCATGAGATGGACCCAATTGATTTTATATGACGTGAACCACGGCCAGATTTGTTCCACATGGTCTCTGTTCATTCTCAAGTAAGGCATATTAGGAGATCATGCCATAAAATGATCGTCCCTGGGTGGGCTCGAACCACCAACCTTTCGGTTAACAGCCGAACGCGCTAGCCGATTGCGCCACAGAGACAGATATTTGCACATTGTGAGCCTCGAATTATTTATTTGTGTTAGTTCCAATTAATCTGCTTTTAGCTTGTTGTTTAGGGTGAAAAATGCTAACATCCATGAATATTCTATTTGCTTGACAGCTGGAGAGGAAAACCAGAATGGGCGAAAACATTCTGAAAAAATATATGTTTCATTATTGCATCTATTGTCAAAATTAAGCTGTCGCCATGAGATGGACCCAATTGATTTTATATGACGTGAACCACGGCCAGATTTGTTCCACATGGTCTCTGTTCATTCTCAAGTAAGGCATATTAGGAGATCATGCCATAAAATGATCGTCCCTGGGTGGGCTCGAACCACCAACCTTTCGGTTAACAGCCGAACGCGCTAGCCGATTGCGCCACAGAGACAGATATTTGCACATTGTGAGCCTCGAATTATTTATTTGTGTTAGTTCCAATTAATCTGCTTTTAGCTTGTTGTTTAGGGTGAAAAATGCTAACATCCATGAATATTCTATTTGCTTGACAGCTGGAGAGGAAAACCAGAATGGGCGAAAACATTCTGAAAAAATATATGTTTCATTA
Organism: Terebella lapidaria; assembly: GCA_949152475.1. Taxonomy (NCBI): domain Eukaryota; kingdom Metazoa; phylum Annelida; class Polychaeta; order Terebellida; family Terebellidae; genus Terebella; species Terebella lapidaria. The sequence continues at coordinate 4,995,869 of OX424559.1, read as the reverse complement.
TTGCATCTATTGTCAAAATTAAGCTGTCGCCATGAGATGGACCCAATTGATTTTATATGACGTGAACCACGGCCAGATTTGTTCCACATGGTCTCTGTTCATTCTCAAGTAAGGCATATTAGGAGATCATGCCATAAAATGATCGTCCCTGGGTGGGCTCGAACCACCAACCTTTCGGTTAACAGCCGAACGCGCTAGCTGATTGCGCCACAGAGACAGATATTTGCACATTGTGAGCCTCGAATTATTTATTTGTGTTAGTTCCAATTAATCTGCTTTTAGCTTGTTGTTTAGGGTGAAAAATGCTAACATCCATGAATATTCTATTTGCTTGACAGCTGGAGAGGAAAACCAGAATGGGCGAAAACATTCTGAAAAAATATATGTTTCATTATTGCATCTATTGTCAAAATTAAGCTGTCGCCATGAGATGGACCCAATTGATTTTATATGACGTGAACCACGGCCAGATTTGTTCCACATGGTCTCTGTTCATTCTCAAGTAAGGCATATTAGGAGATCATGCCATAAAATGATCGTCCCTGGGTGGGCTCGAACCACCAACCTTTCGGTTAACAGCCGAACGCGCTAGCCGATTGCGCCACAGAGACAGATATTTGCACATTGTGAGCCTCGAATTATTTATTTGTGTTAGTTCCAATTAATCTGCTTTTAGCTTGTTGTTTAGGGTGAAAAATGCTAACATCCATGAATATTCTATTTGCTTGACAGCTGGAGAGGAAAACCAGAATGGGCGAAAACATTCTGAAAAAATATATGTTTCATTATTGCATCTATTGTCAAAATTAAGCTGTCGCCATGAGATGGACCCAATTGATTTTATATGACGTGAACCACGGCCAGATTTGTTCCACATGGTCTCTGTTCATTCTCAAGTAAGGCATATTAGGAGATCATGCCATAAAATGATCGTCCCTGGGTGGGCTCGAACCACCAACCTTTCGGTTAACAGCCGAACGCGCTAGCCGATTGCGCCACAGAGACAGATATTTGCACATTGTGAGCCTCGAATTATTTATTTGTGTTAGTTCCAATTAATCTGCTTTTAGCTTGTTGTTTAGGGTGAAAAATGCTAACATCCATGAATATTCTATTTGCTTGACAGCTGGAGAGGAAAACCAGAATGGGCGAAAACATTCTGAAAAAATATATGTTTCATTATTGCATCTATTGTCAAAATTAAGCTGTCGCCATGAGATGGACCCAATTGATTTTATATGACGTGAACCACGGCCAGATTTGTTCCACATGGTCTCTGTTCATTCTCAAGTAAGGCATATTAGGAGATCATGCCATAAAATGATCGTCCCTGGGTGGGCTCGAACCACCAACCTTTCGGTTAACAGCCGAACGCGCTAGCCGATTGCGCCACAGAGACAGATATTTGCACATTGTGAGCCTCGAATTATTTATTTGTGTTAGTTCCAATTAATCTGCTTTTAGCTTGTTGTTTAGGGTGAAAAATGCTAACATCCATGAATATTCTATTTGCTTGACAGCTGGAGAGGAAAACCAGAATGGGCGAAAACATTCTGAAAAAATATATGTTTCATTATTGCATCTATTGTCAAAATTAAGCTGTCGCCATGAGATGGACCCAATTGATTTTATATGACGTGAACCACGGCCAGATTTGTTCCACATGGTCTCTGTTCATTCTCAAGTAAGGCATATTAGGAGATCATGCCATAAAATGATCGTCCCTGGGTGGGCTCGAACCACCAACCTTTCGGTTAACAGCCGAACGCGCTAGCCGATTGCGCCACAGAGACAGATATTTGCACATTGTGAGCCTCGAATTATTTATTTGTGTTAGTTCCAATTAATCTGCTTTTAGCTTGTTGTTTAGGGTGAAAAATGCTAACATCCATGAATATTCTATTTGCTTGACAGCTGGAGAGGAAAACCAGAATGGGCGAAAACATTCTGAAAAAATATATGTTTCATTATTGCATCTATTGTCAAAATTAAGCTGTCGCCATGAGATGGACCCAATTGATTTTATATGACGTGAACCACGGCCAGATTTGTTCCACATGGTCTCTGTTCATTCTCAAGTAAGGCATATTAGGAGATCATGCCATAAAATGATCGTCCCTGGGTGGGCTCGAACCACCAACCTTTCGGTTAACAGCCGAACGCGCTAGCCGATTGCGCCACAGAGACAGATATTTGCACATTGTGAGCCTCGAATTATTTATTTGTGTTAGTTCCAATTAATCTGCTTTTAGCTTGTTGTTTAGGGTGAAAAATACTAACATCCATGAATATTCTATTTGCTTGACAGCTGGAGAGGAAAACCAGAATGGGCGAAAACATTCTGAAAAAATATATGTTTCATTATTGCATCTATTGTCAAAATTAAGCTGTCGCCATGAGATGGACCCAATTGATTTTATATGACGTGAACCACGGCCAGATTTGTTCCACATGGTCTCTGTTCATTCTCAAGTAAGGCATATTAGGAGATCATGCCATAAAATGATCGTCCCTGGGTGGGCTCGAACCACTAACCTTTCGGTTAACAGCCGAACGCGCTAGCCGATTGCGCCACAGAGACAGATATTTGCACATTGTGAGCCTCGAATTATTTATTTGTGTTAGTTCCAATTAATCTGCTTTTAGCTTGTTGTTTAGGGTGAAAAATGCTAACATCCATGAATATTCTATTTGCTTGACAGCTGGAGAGGAAAACCAGAATGGGCGAAAACATTCTGAAAAAATATATGTTTCATTATTGCATCTATTGTCAAAATTAAGCTGTCGCCATGAGATGGACCCAATTGATTTTATATGACGTGAACCACGGCCAGATTTGTTCCACATGGTCTCTGTTCATTCTCAAGTAAGGCATATTAGGAGATCATGCCATAAAATGATCGTCCCTGGGTGGGCTCGAACCACCAACCTTTCGGTTAACAGCCGAACGCGCTAGCCGATTGCGCCACAGAGACAGATATTTGCACATTGTGAGCCTCGAATTATTTATTTGTGTTAGTTCCAATTAATCTGCTTTTAGCTTGTTGTTTAGGGTGAAAAATGCTAACATCCATGAATATTCTATTTGCTTGACAGCTGGAGAGGAAAACCAGAATGGGCGAAAACATTCTGAAAAAATATATGTTTCATTATTGCATCTATTGTCAAAATTAAGCTGTCGCCATGAGATGGACCCAATTGATTTTATATGACGTGAACCACGGCCAGATTTGTTCCACATGGTCTCTGTTCATTCTCAAGTAAGGCATATTAGGAGATCATGGCATGAAATGATCGTCCCTGGGTGGGCTCGAACCACCAACCTTTCGGTTAACAGCCGAACGCGCTAGCCGATTGCGCCACAGAGACAGATATTTGCACATTGTGAGCCTCGAATTATTTATTTGTGTTAGTTCCAATTAATCTGCTTTTAGCTTGTTGTTTAGGGTGAAAAATGCTAACATCCATGAATATTCTATTTGCTTGACAGCTGGAGAGGAAAACCAGAATGGGCGAAAACATTCTGAAAAAATATATGTTTCATTATTGCATCTATTGTCAAAATTAAGCTGTCGCCATGAGATGGACCCAATTGATTTTATATGACGTGAACCACGGCCAGATTTGTTCCACATGGTCTCTGTTCATTCTCAAGTAAGGCATATTAGGAGATCATGCCATAAAATGATCGTCCCTGGGTGGGCTCAAACCACCAACCTTTCGGTTAACAGCCGAACGCGCTAGCCGATTGCGCCACAGAGACAGATATTTGCACATTGTGAGCCTCGAATTATTTATTTGTGTTAGTTCCAATTAATCTGCTTTTAGCTTGTTGTTTAGGGTGAAAAATGCTAACATCCATGAATATTCTATTTGCTTGACAGCTGGAGAGGAAAACCAGAATGGGCGAAAACATTCTGAAAAAATATATGTTTCATTATTGCATCTATTGTCAAAATTAAGCTGTCGCCATGAGATGGACCCAATTGATTTTATATGACGTGAACCACGGCCAGATTTGTTCCACATGGTCTCTGTTCATTCTCAAGTAAGGCATATTAGGAGATCATGCCATAAAATGATCGTCCCTGGGTGGGCTCGAACCACCAACCTTTCGGATAACAGCCGAACGCGCTAGCCGATTGCGCCACAGAGACAGATATTTGCACATTGTGAGCCTCGAATTATTTATTTGTGTTAGTTCCAATTAATCTGCTTTTAGCTTGTTGTTTAGGGTGAAAAATGCTAACATCCATGAATATTCTATTTGCTTGACAGCTGGAGAGGAAAACCAGAATGGGCGAAAACATTCTGAAAAAATATATGTTTCATTATTGCATCTATTGTCAAAATTAAGCTGTCGCCATGAGATGGACCCAATTGATTTTATATGACGTGAACCACGGCCAGATTTGTTCCACATGGTCTCTGTTCATTCTCAAGTAAGGCATATTAGGAGATCATGCCATAAAATGATCGTCCCTGGGTGGGCTCGAACCACCAACCTTTCGGTTAACAGCCGAACGCGCTAGCCGATTGCGCCACAGAGACAGATATTTGCACATTGTGAGCCTCGAATTATTTATTTGTGTTAGTTCCAATTAATCTGCTTTTAGCTTGTTGTTTAGGGTGAAAAATGCTAACATCCATGAATATTCTATTTGCTTGACAGCTGGAGAGGAAACCCAGAATGGGCGAAAACATTCTGAAAAAATATATGTTTCATTATTGCATCTATTGTCAAAATTAAGCTGTCGCCATGAGATGGACCCAATTGATTTTATATGACGTGAACCACGGCCAGATTTGTTCCACATGGTCTCTGTTCATTCTCAAGTAAGGCATATTAGGAGATCATGCCATAAAATGATCGTCCCTGGGTGGGCTCGAACCACCAACCTTTCGGTTAACAGCCGAACGCGCTAGCCGATTGCGCCACAGAGACAGATATTTGCACATTGTGAGCCTCGAATTATTTATTTGTGTTAGTTCCAATTAATCTGCTTTTAGCTTGTTGTTTAGGGTGAAAAATGCTAACATCCATGAATATTCTATTTGCTTGACAGCTGGAGAGGAAAACCAGAATGGGCGAAAACATTCTGAAAAAATATATGTTTCATTATTGCATCTATTGTCAAAATTAAGCTGTCGCCATGAGATGGACCCAATTGATTTTATATGACATGAACCACGGCCAGATTTGTTCCACATGGTCTCTGTTCATTCTCAAGTAAGGCATATTAGGAGATCATGCCATAAAATGATCGTACCTGGGTGGGCTCGAACCACCAACCTTTCGGTTAACAGCCGAACGCGCTAGCCGATTGCGCCACAGAGACAGATATTTGCACATTGTGAGCCTCGAATTATTTATTTGTGTTAGTTCCAATTAATCTGCTTTTAGCTTGTTGTTTAGGGTGAAAAATGCTAACATCCATGAATATTCTATTTGCTTGACAGCTGGAGAGGAAAACCAGAATGGGCGAAAACATTCTGAAAAAATATATGTTTCATTATTGCATCTATTGTCAAAATTAAGCTGTCGCCATGAGATGGACCCAATTGATTTTATATGACGTGAACCACGGCCAGATTTGTTCCACATGGTCTCTGTTCATTCTCAAGTAAGGCATATTAGGAGATCATGCCATAAAATGATCGTCCCTGGGAGGGCTCGAACCACCAACCTTTCGGTTAACAGCCGAACGCGCTAGCCGATTGCGCCACAGAGACAGATATTTGCACATTGTGAGCCTCGAATTATTTATTTGTGTTAGTTCCAATTAATCTGCTTTTAGCTTGTTGTTTAGGGTGAAAAATGCTAACATCCATGAATATTCTATTTGCTTGACAGCTGGAGAGGAAAACCAGAATGGGCGAAAACATTCTGAAAAAAATATATGTTTCATTATTGCATCTATTGTCAAAATTAAGCTGTCGCCATGAGATGGACCCAATTGATTTTATATGACGTGAACCACGGCCAGATTTGTTCCACATGGTCTCTGTTCATTCTCAAGTAAGGCATATTAGGAGATCATGCCATAAAATGATCGTCCCTGGGTGGGCTCGAACCACCAACCTTTCGGTTAACAGCCGAACGCGCTAGCCGATTGCGCCACAGAGACAGATATTTGCACATTGTGAGCCTCGAATTATTTATTTGTGTTAGTTCCAATTAATCTGCTTTTAGCTTGTTGTTTAGGGTGAAAAATGCTAACATCCATGAATATTCTATTTGCTTGACAGCTGGAGAGGAAAACCAGAATGGGCGAAAACATTCTGAAAAAATATATGTTTCATTATTGCATCTATTGTCAAAATTAAGCTGTCGCCATGAGATGGACCCAATTGATTTTATATGACGTGAACCACGGCCAGATTTGTTCCACATGGTCTCTGTTCATTCTCAAGTAAGGCATATTAGGAGATCATGCCATAAAATGATCGTCCCTGGGTGGGCTCGAACCACCAACCTTTCGGTTAACAGCCGAACGCGCTAGCCGATTGCGCCACAGAGACAGATATTTGCACATTGTGAGCCTCGAATTATTTATTTGTGTTAGTTCCAATTAATCTGCTTTTAGCTTGTTGTTTAGGGTGAAAAATGCTAACATCCATGAATATTCTATTTGCTTGACAGCTGGAGAGGAAAACCAGAATGGGCGAAAACATTCTGAAAAAATATATGTTTCATTATTGCATCTATTGTCAAAATTAAGCTGTCGCCATGAGATGGACCCAATTGATTTTATATGACGTGAACCACGGCCAGATTTGTTCCACATGGTCTCTGTTCATTCTCAAGTAAGGCATATTAGGAGATCATGCCATAAAATGATCGTCCCTGGGAGGGCTCGAACCACCAACCTTTCGGTTAACAGCCGAACGCGCTAGCCGATTGCGCCACAGAGACAGATATTTGCACATTGTGAGCCTCGAATTATTTATTTGTGTTAGTTCCAATTAATCTGCTTTTAGCTTGTTGTTTAGGGTGAAAAATGCTAACATCCATGAATATTCTATTTGCTTGACAGCTGGAGAGGAAAACCAGAATGGGCGAAAACATTCTGAAAAAATATATGTTTCATTATTGCATCTATTGTCAAAATTAAGCTGTCGCCATGAGATGGACCCAATTGATTTTATATGACGTGAACCACGGCCAGATTTGTTCCACATGGTCTCTGTTCATTCTCAAGTAAGGCATATTAGGAGATCATGCCATAAAATGATCGTCCCTGGGAGGGCTCGAACCACCAACCTTTCGGTTAACAGCCGAACGCGCTAGCCGATTGCGCCACAGAGACAGATATTTGCACATTGTGAGCCTCGAATTATTTATTTGTGTTAGTTCCAATTAATCTGCTTTTAGCTTGTTGTTTAGGGTGAAAAATGCTAACATCCATGAATATTCTATTTGCTTGACAGCTGGAGAGGAAAACCAGAATGGGCGAAAACATTCTGAAAAAATATATGTTTCATTATTGCATCTATTGTCAAAATTAAGCTGTCGCCATGAGATGGACCCAATTGATTTTATATGACGTGAACCACGGCCAGATTTGTTCCACATGGTCTCTGTTCATTCTCAAGTAAGGCATATTAGGAGATCATGCCATAAAATGATCGTCCCTGGGTGGGCTCGAACCACCAACCTTTCGGTTAACAGCCGAACGCGCTAGCCGATTGCGCCACAGAGACAGATATTTGCACATTGTGAGCCTCGAATTATTTATTTGTGTTAGTTCCAATTAATCTGCTTTTAGCTTGTTGTTTAGGGTGAAAAATGCTAACATCCATGAATATTCTATTTGCTTGACAGCTGGAGAGGAAAACCAGAATGGGCGAAAACATTCTGAAAAAATATATGTTTCATTATTGCATCTATTGTCAAAATTAAGCTGTCGCCATGAGATGGACCCAATTGATTTTATATGACGTGAACCACGGCCAGATTTGTTCCACATGGTCTCTGTTCATTCTCAAGTAAGGCATATTAGGAGATCATGCCATAAAATGATCGTCCCTGGGTGGGCTCGAACCACCAACCTTTCGGTTAACAGCCGAACGCGCTAGCCGATTGCGCCACAGAGACAGATATTTGCACATTGTGAGCCTCGAATTATTTATTTGTGTTAGTTCCAATTAATCTGCTTTTAGCTTGTTGTTTAGGGTGAAAAATGCTAACATCCATGAATATTCTATTTGCTTGACAGCTGGAGAGGAAAACCAGAATGGGCGAAAACATTCTGAAAAAATATATGTTTCATTATTGCATCTATTGTCAAAATTAAGCTGTCGCCATGAGATGGACCCAATTGATTTTATATGACGTGAACCACGGCCAGATTTGTTCCACATGGTCTCTGTTCATTCTCAAGTAAGGCATATTAGGAGATCATGCCATAAAATGATCGTCCCTGGGTGGGCTCGAACCACCAACCTTTCGGTTAACAGCCGAACGCGCTAGCCGATTGCGCCACAGAGACAGATATTTGCACATTGTGAGCCTCGAATTATTTATTTGTGTTAGTTCCAATTAATCTGCTTTTAGCTTGTTGTTTAGGGTGAAAAATGCTAACATCCATGAATATTCTATTTGCTTGACAGCTGGAGAGGAAAACCAGAATGGGCGAAAACATTCTGAAAAAATATATGTTTCATTATTGCATCTATTGTCAAAATTAAGCTGTCGCCATGAGATGGACCCAATTGATTTTATATGACGTGAACCACGGCCAGATTTGTTCCACATGGTCTCTGTTCATTCTCAAGTAAGGCATATTAGGAGATCATGCCATAAAATGATCGTCCCTGGGTGGGCTCGAACCACCAACCTTTCGGTTAACAGCCGAACGCGCTAGCCGATTGCGCCACAGAGACAGATATTTGCACATTGTGAGCCTCGAATTATTTATTTGTGTTAGTTCCAATTAATCTGCTTTTAGCTTGTTGTTTAGGGTGAAAAATGCTAACATCCATGAATATTCTATTTGCTTGACAGCTGGAGAGGAAAACCAGAATGGGCGAAAACATTCTGAAAAAATATATGTTTCATTATTGCATCTATTGTCAAAATTAAGCTGTCGCCATGAGATGGACCCAATTGATTTTATATGACGTGAACCACTGCCAGATTTGTTCCACATGGTCTCTGTTCATTCTCAAGTAAGGCATATTAGGAGATCATGCCATAAAATGATCGTCCCTGGGTGGGCTCGAACCACCAACCTTTCGGTTAACAGCCGAACGCGCTAGCCGATTGCGCCACAGAGACAGATATTTGCACATTGTGAGCCTCGAATTATTTATTTGTGTTAGTTCCAATTAATCTGCTTTTAGCTTGTTGTTTAGGGTGAAAAATGCTAACATCCATGAATATTCTATTTGCTTGACAGCTGGAGAGGAAAACCAGAATGGGCGAAAACATTCTGAAAAAATATATGCTTCATTATTGCATCTATTGTCAAAATTAAGCTGTCGCCATGAGATGGACCCAATTGATTTTATATGACGTGAACCACTGCCAGATTTGTTCCACATGGTCTCTGTTCATTCTCAAGTAAGGCATATTAGGAGATCATGCCATAAAATGATCGTCCCTGGGTGGGCTCGAACCACCAACCTTTCGGTTAACAGCCGAACGCGCTAGCCGATTGCGCCACAGAGACAGATATTTGCACATTGTGAGCCTCGAATTATTTATTTGTGTTAGTTCCAATTAATCTGCTTTTAGCTTGTTGTTTAGGGTGAAAAATGCTAACATCCATGAATATTCTATTTGCTTGACAGCTGGAGAGGAAAACCAGAATGGGCGAAAACATTCTGAAAAAATATATGTTTCATTATTGCATCTATTGTCAAAATTAAGCTGTCGCCATGAGATGGACCCAATTGATTTTATATGACGTGAACCACGGCCAGATTTGTTCCACATGGTCTCTGTTCATTCTCAAGTAAGGCATATTAGGAGATCATGCCATAAAATGATCGTCCCTGGGTGGGCTCGAACCACCAACCTTTCGGTTAACAGCCGAACGCGCTAGCCGATTGCGCCACAGAGACAGATATTTGCACATTGTGAGCCTCGAATTATTTATTTGTGTTAGTTCCAATTAATCTGCTTTTAGCTTGTTGTTTAGGGTGAAAAATGCTAACATCCATGAATATTCTATTTGCTTGACAGCTGGAGAGGAAAACCAGAATGGGCGAAAACATTCTGAAAAAATATATGTTTCATTATTGCATCTATTGTCAAAATTAAGCTGTCGCCATGAGATGGACCCAATTGATTTTATATGACGTGAACCACGGCCAGATTTGTTCCACATGGTCTCTGTTCATTCTCAAGTAAGGCATATTAGGAGATCATGCCATAAAATGATCGTCCCTGGGTGGGCTCGAACCACCAACCTTTCGGTTAACAGCCGAACGCGCTAGCCGATTGCGCCACAGAGACAGATATTTGCACATTGTGAGCCTCGAATTATTTATTTGTGTTAGTTCCAATTAATCTGCTTTTAGCTTGTTGTTTAGGGTGAAAAATGCTAACATCCATGAATATTCTATTTGCTTGACAGCTGGAGAGGAAAACCAGAATGGGCGAAAACATTCTGAAAAAATATATGTTTCATTATTGCATCTATTGTCAAAATTAAGCTGTCGCCATGAGATGGACCCAATTGATTTTATATGACGTGAACCACGGCCAGATTTGTTCCACATGGTCTCTGTTCATTCTCAAGTAAGGCATATTAGGAGATCATGCCATAAAATGATCGTCCCTGGGTGGGCTCGAACCACCAACCTTTCGGTTAACAGCCGAACGCGCTAGCCGATTGCGCCACAGAGACAGATATTTGCACATTGTGAGCCTCGAATTATTTATTTGTGTTAGTTCCAATTAATCTGCTTTTAGCTTGTTGTTTAGGGTGAAAAATGCTAACATCCATGAATATTCTATTTGCTTGACAGCTGGAGAGGAAAACCAGAATGGGCGAAAACATTCTGAAAAAATATATGTTTCATTATTGCATCTATTGTCAAAATTAAGCTGTCGCCATGAGATGGACCCAATTGATTTTATATGACGTGAACCACGGCCAGATTTGTTCCACATGGTCTCTGTTCATTCTCAAGTAAGGCATATTAGGAGATCATGCCATAAAATGATCGTCCCTGGGAGGGCTCGAACCACCAACCTTTCGGTTAACAGCCGAACGCGCTAGCCGATTGCGCCACAGAGACAGATATTTGCACATTGTGAGCCTCGAATTATTTATTTGTGTTAGTTCCAATTAATCTGCTTTTAGCTTGTTGTTTAGGGTGAAAAATGCTAACATCCATGAATATTCTATTTGCTTGACAGCTGGAGAGGAAAACCAGAATGGGCGAAAACATTCTGAAAAAATATATGTTTCATTATTGCATCTATTGTCAAAATTAAGCTGTCGCCATGAGATGGACCCAATTGATTTTATATGACGTGAACCACGGCCAGATTTGTTCCACATGGTCTCTGTTCATTCTCAAGTAAGGCATATTAGGAGATCATGCCATAAAATGATCGTCCCTGGGTGGGCTCGAACCACCAACCTTTCGGTTAACAGCCGAACGCGCTAGCCGATTGCGCCACAGAGACAGATATTTGCACATTGTGAGCCTCGAATTATTTATTTGTGTTAGTTCCAATTAATCTGCTTTTAGCTTGTTGTTTAGGGTGAAAAATGCTAACATCCATGAATATTCTATTTGCTTGACAGCTGGAGAGGAAAACCAGAATGGGCGAAAACATTCTGAAAAAATATATGTTTCATTATTGCATCTATTGTCAAAATTAAGCTGTCGCCATGAGATGGACCCAATTGATTTTATATGACGTGAACCACGGCCAGATTTGTTCCACATGGTCTCTGTTCATTCTCAAGTAAGGCATATTAGGAGATCATGCCATAAAATGATCGTCCCTGGGTGGGCTCGAACCACCAACCTTTCGGTTAACAGCCGAACGCGCTAGCCGATTGCGCCACAGAGACAGATATTTGCACATTGTGAGCCTCGAATTATTTATTTGTGTTAGTTCCAATTAATCTGCTTTTAGCTTGTTGTTTAGGGTGAAAAATGCTAACATCCATGAATATTCTATTTGCTTGACAGCTGGAGAGGGAAAACCAGAATGGGCGAAAACATTCTGAAAAAATATATGTTTCATTATTGCATCTATTGTCAAAATTAAGCTGTCGCCATGAGATGGACCCAATTGATTTTATATGACGTGAACCACGGCCAGATTTGTTCCACATGGTCTCTGTTCATTCTCAAGTAAGGCATATTAGGAGATCATGCCATAAAATGATCGTCCCTGGGTGGGCTCGAACCACCAACCTTTCGGTTAACAGCCGAACGCGCTAGCCGATTGCGCCACAGAGACAGATATTTGCACATTGTGAGCCTCGAATTATTTATTTGTGTTAGTTCCAATTAATCTGCTTTTAGCTTGTTGTTTAGGGTGAAAAATGCTAACATCCATGAATATTCTATTTGCTTGACAGCTGGAGAGGAAAACCAGAATGGGCGAAAACATTCTGAAAAAATATATGTTTCATTATTGCATCTATTGTCAAAATTAAGCTGTCGCCATGAGATGGACCCAATTGATTTTATATGACGTGAACCACGGCCAGATTTGTTCCACATGGTCTCTGTTCATTCTCAAGTAAGGCATATTAGGAGATCATGCCATAAAATGATCGTCCCTGGGTGGGCTCGAACCACCAACCTTTCGGTTAACAGCCGAATGCGCTAGCCGATTGCGCCACAGAGACAGATATTTGCACATTGTGAGCCTCGAATTATTTATTTGTGTTAGTTCCAATTAATCTGCTTTTAGCTTGTTGTTTAGGGTGAAAAATGCTAACATCACTCTGAGATAGCCGTTCTATTTGCTTGACAGCTGGAGAGGGAAAACCAGAATGGGCGAAAACATTCTGAAAAAATATATGTTTCATTATTGCATCTATTGTCAAAATTAAGCTGTCGCCATGAGATGGACCCAATTGATTTTATATGACGTGAACCACGGCCAGATTTGTTCCACATGGTCTCTGTTCATTCTCAAGTAAGGCATATTAGGAGATCATGCCATAAAATGATCGTCCCTGGGTGGGCTCGAACCACCAACCTTTCGGTTAACAGCCGAATGCGCTAGCCGATTGCGCCACAGAGACAGATATTTGCACATTGTGAGCCTCGAATTATTTATTTGTGTTAGTTCCAATTAATCTGCTTTTAGCTTGTTGTTTAGGGTGAAAAATGCTAACATCCATGAATATTCTATTTGCTTGACAGCTGGAGAGGAAAACCAGAATGGGCGAAAACATTCTGAAAAAATATATGTTTCATTATTGCATCTATTGTCAAAATTAAGCTGTCGCCATGAGATGGACCCAATTGATTTTATATGACGTGAACCACGGCCAGATTTGTTCCACATGGTCTCTGTTCATCCTCAAGTAAGGCATATTAGGAGATCATACCATAAAATGATCGTCCCTGGGTGGGCTCGAACCACCAACCTTTCGGTTAACAGCCGAACGCGCTAGCCGATTGCGCCACAGAGACAGATATTTGCACATTGTGAGCCTCGAATTATTTATTTGTGTTAGTTCCAATTAATCTGCTTTTAGCTTGTTGTTTAGGGTGAAAAATGCTAACATCCATGAATATTCTATTTGCTTGACAGCTGGAGAGGAAAACCAGAATGGGCGAAAACATTCTGAAAAAATATATGTTTCATTATTGCATCTATTGTCAAAATTAAGCTGTCGCCATGAGATGGACCCAATTGATTTTATATGACGTGAACCACGGCCAGATTTGTTCCACATGGTCTCTGTTCATTCTCAAGTAAGGCATATTAGGAGATCATGCCATAAAATGATCGTCCCTGGGTGGGCTCGAACCACCAACCTTTCGGTTAACAGCCGAACGCGCTAGCCGATTGCGCCACAGAGACAGATATTTGCACATTGTGAGCCTCGAATTATTTATTTGTGTTAGTTCCAATTAATCTGCTTTTAGCTTGTTGTTTAGGGTGAAAAATGCTAACATCCATGAATATTCTATTTGCTTGACAGCTGGAGAGGAAAACCAGAATGGGCGAAAACATTCTGAAAAAATATATGTTTCATTATTGCATCTATTGTCAAAATTAAGCTGTCGCCATGAGATGGACCCAATTGATTTTATATGACGTGAACCACGGCCAGATTTGTTCCACATGGTCTCTGTTCATTCTCAAGTAAGGCATATTAGGAGATCATGCCATAAAATGATCGTCCCTGGGTGGGCTCGAACCACCAACCTTTCGGTTAACAGCCGAACGCGCTAGCCGATTGCGCCACAGAGACAGATATTTGCACATTGTGAGCCTCGAATTATTTATTTGTGTTAGTTCCAATTAATCTGCTTTTAGCTTGTTGTTTAGGGTGAAAAATGCTAACATCCATGAATATTCTATTTGCTTGACAGCTGGAGAGGAAAACCAGAATGGGCGAAAACATTCTGAAAAAATATATGTTTCATTATTGCATCTATTGTCAAAATTAAGCTGTCGCCATGAGATGGACCCAATTGATTTTATATGACGTGAACCACGGCCAGATTTGTTCCACATGGTCTCTGTTCATTCTCAAGTAAGGCATATTAGGAGATCATGCCATAAAATGATCGTCCCTGGGTGGGCTCGAACCACCAACCTTTCGGTTAACAGCCGAACGCGCTAGCCGATTGCGCCACAGAGACAGATATTTGCACATTGTGAGCCTCGAATTATTTATTTGTGTTAGTTCCAATTAATCTGCTTTTAGCTTGTTGTTTAGGGTGAAAAATGCTAACATCCATGAATATTCTATTTGCTTGACAGCTGGAGAGGAAAACCAGAATGGGCGAAAACATTCTGAAAAAATATATGTTTCATTATTGCATCTATTGTCAAAATTAAGCTGTCGCCATGAGATGGACCCAATTGATTTTATATGACGTGAACCACGGCCAGATTTGTTCCACATGGTCTCTGTTCATTCTCAAGTAAGGCATATTAGGAGATCATGCCATAAAATGATCGTCCCTGGGTGGGCTCGAACCACCAACCTTTCGGTTAACAGCCGAACGCGCTAGCCGATTGCGCCACAGAGACAGATATTTGCACATTGTGAGCCTCGAATTATTTATTTGTGTTAGTTCCAATTAATCTGCTTTTAGCTTGTTGTTTAGGGTGAAAAATGCTAACATCCATGAATATTCTATTTGCTTGACAGCTGGAGAGGAAAACCAGAATGGGCGAAAACATTCTGAAAAAATATATGTTTCATTATTGCATCTATTGTCAAAATTAAGCTGTCGCCATGAGATGGACCCAATTGATTTTATATGACGTGAACCACGGCCAGATTTGTTCCACATGGTCTCTGTTCATTCTCAAGTAAGGCATATTAGGAGATCATGCCATAAAATGATCGTCCCTGGGTGGGCTCGAACCACCAACCTTTCGGTTAACAGCCGAACGCGCTAGCCGATTGCGCCACAGAGACAGATATTTGCACATTGTGAGCCTCGAATTATTTATTTGTGTTAGTTCCAATTAATCTGCTTTTAGCTTGTTGTTTAGGGTGAAAAATGCTAACATCCATGAATATTCTATTTGCTTGACAGCTGGAGAGGAAAACCAGAATGGGCGAAAACATTCTGAAAAAATATATGTTTCATTATTGCATCTATTGTCAAAATTAAGCTGTCGCCATGAGATGGACCCAATTGATTTTATATGACGTGAACCACGGCCAGATTTGTTCCACATGGTCTCTGTTCATTCTCAAGTAAGGCATATTAGGAGATCATGCCATAAAATGATCGTCCCTGGGTGGGCTCGAACCACCAACCTTTCGGTTAACAGCCGAACGCGCTAGCCGATTGCGCCACAGAGACAGATATTTGCACATTGTGAGCCTCGAATTATTTATTTGTGTTAGTTCCAATTAATCTGCTTTTAGCTTGTTGTTTAGGGTGAAAAATGCTAACATCCATGAATATTCTATTTGCTTGACAGCTGGAGAGGAAAACCAGAATGGGCGAAAACATTCTGAAAAAATATATGTTTCATTATTGCATCTATTGTCAAAATTAAGCTGTCGCCATGAGATGGACCCAATTGATTTTATATGACGTGAACCACGGCCAGATTTGTTCCACATGGTCTCTGTTCATTCTCAAGTAAGGCATATTAGGAGATCATGCCATAAAATGATCGTCCCTGGGTGGGCTCGAACCACCAACCTTTCGGTTAACAGCCGAACGCGCTAGCCGATTGCGCCACAGAGACAGATATTTGCACATTGTGAGCCTCGAATTATTTATTTGTGTTAGTTCCAATTAATCTGCTTTTAGCTTGTTGTTTAGGGTGAAAAATGCTAACATCCATGAATATTCTATTTGCTTGACAGCTGGAGAGGAAAACCAGAATGGGCGAAAACATTCTGAAAAAATATATGTTTCATTATTGCATCTATTGTCAAAATTAAGCTGTCGCCATGAGATGGACCCAATTGATTTTATATGACGTGAACCACGGCCAGATTTGTTCCACATGGTCTCTGTTCATTCTCAAGTAAGGCATATTAGGAGATCATGCCATAAAATGATCGTCCCTGGGTGGGCTCGAACCACCAACCTTTCGGTTAACAGCCGAACGCGCTAGCCGATTGCGCCACAGAGACAGATATTTGCACATTGTGAGCCTCGAATTATTTATTTGTGTTAGTTCCAATTAATCTGCTTTTAGCTTGTTGTTTAGGGTGAAAAATGCTAACATCCATGAATATTCTATTTGCTTGACAGCTGGAGAGGAAAACCAGAATGGGCGAAAACATTCTGAAAAAATATATGTTTCATTATTGCATCTATTGTCAAAATTAAGCTGTCGCCATGAGATGGACCCAATTGATTTTATATGACGTGAACCACGGCCAGATTTGTTCCACATGGTCTCTGTTCATTCTCAAGTAAGGCATATTAGGAGATCATGCCATAAAATGATCGTCCCTGGGTGGGCTCGAACCACCAACCTTTCGGTTAACAGCCGAACGCGCTAGCCGATTGCGCCACAGAGACAGATATTTGCACATTGTGAGCCTCGAATTATTTATTTGTGTTAGTTCCAATTAATCTGCTTTTAGCTTGTTGTTTAGGGTGAAAAATGCTAACATCCATGAATATTCTATTTGCTTGACAGCTGGAGAGGAAAACCAGAATGGGCGAAAACATTCTGAAAAAATATATGTTTCATTATTGCATCTATTGTCAAAATTAAGCTGTCGCCATGAGATGGACCCAATTGATTTTATATGACGTGAACCACGGCCAGATTTGTTCCACATGGTCTCTGTTCATTCTCAAGTAAGGCATATTAGGAGATCATGCCATAAAATGATCGTCCCTGGGTGGGCTCGAACCACCAACCTTTCGGTTAACAGCCGAACGCGCTAGCCGATTGCGCCACAGAGACAGATATTTGCACATTGTGAGCCTCGAATTATTTATTTGTGTTAGTTCCAATTAATCTGCTTTTAGCTTGTTGTTTAGGGTGAAAAATGCTAACATCCATGAATATTCTATTTGCTTGACAGCTGGAGAGGAAAACCAGAATGGGCGAAAACATTCTGAAAAAATATATGTTTCATTATTGCATCTATTGTCAAAATTAAGCTGTCGCCATGAGATGGACCCAATTGATTTTATATGACGTGAACCACGGCCAGATTTGTTCCACATGGTCTCTGTTCATTCTCAAGTAAGGCATATTAGGAGATCATGCCATAAAATGATCGTCCCTGGGTGGGCTCGAACCACCAACCTTTCGGTTAACAGCCGAACGCGCTAGCCGATTGCGCCACAGAGACAGATATTTGCACATTGTGAGCCTCGAATTATTTATTTGTGTTAGTTCCAATTAATCTGCTTTTAGCTTGTTGTTTAGGGTGAAAAATGCTAACATCCATGAATATTCTATTTGCTTGACAGCTGGAGAGGAAAACCAGAATGGGCGAAAACATTCTGAAAAAATATATGTTTCATTATTGCATCTATTGTCAAAATTAAGCTGTCGCCATGAGATGGACCCAATTGATTTTATGACGTGAACCACGGCCAGATTTGTTCCACATGGTCTCTGTTCATTCTCAAGTAAGGCATATTAGGAGATCATGCCATAAAATGATCGTCCCTGGGTGGGCTCG
The DNA here is from genome assembly GCA_949152475.1 of Terebella lapidaria. Classification (NCBI taxonomy): domain Eukaryota; kingdom Metazoa; phylum Annelida; class Polychaeta; order Terebellida; family Terebellidae; genus Terebella; species Terebella lapidaria. The sequence continues at coordinate 4,977,576 of OX424559.1, read as the reverse complement.
AACCACCAACCTTTCGGTTAACAGCCGAACGCGCTAGCCGATTGCGCCACAGAGACAGATATTTGCACATTGTGAGCCTCGAATTATTTATTTGTGTTAGTTCCAATTAATCTGCTTTTAGCTTGTTGTTTAGGGTGAAAAATGCTAACATCCATGAATATTCTATTTGCTTGACAGCTGGAGAGGAAAACCAGAATGGGCGAAAACATTCTGAAAAAATATATGTTTCATTATTGCATCTATGGTCAAAATTAAGCTGTCGCCATGAGATGGACCCAATTGATTTTATATGACGTGAACCACGGCCAGATTTGTTCCACATGGTCTCTGTTCATTCTCAAGTAAGGCATATTAGGAGATCATGCCATAAAATGATCGTCCCTGGGTGGGCTCGAACCACCAACCTTTCGGTTAACAGCCGAACGCGCTAGCCGATTGCGCCACAGAGACAGATATTTGCACATTGTGAGCCTCGAATTATTTATTTGTGTTAGTTCCAATTAATCTGCTTTTAGCTTGTTGTTTAGGGTGAAAAGTGCTAACATCCATGAATATTCTATTTGCTTGACAGCTGGAGAGGAAAACCAGAATGGGCGAAAACATTCTGAAAAAATATATGTTTCATTATTGCATCTATTGTCAAAATTAAGCTGTCGCCATGAGATGGACCCAATTGATTTTATATGACGTGAACCACGGCCAGATTTGTTCCACATGGTCTCTGTTCATTCTCAAGTAAGGCATATTAGGAGATCATGCCATAAAATGATCGTCCCTGGGTGGGCTCGAACCACCAACCTTTCGGTTAACAGCCGAACGCGCTAGCCGATTGCGCCACAGAGACAGATATTTGCACATTGTGAGCCTCGAATTATTTATTTGTGTTAGTTCCAATTAATCTGCTTTTAGCTTGTTGTTTAGGGTGAAAAATGCTAACATCCATGAATATTCTATTTGCTTGACAGCTGGAGAGGAAAACCAGAATGGGCGAAAACATTCTGAAAAAATATATGTTTCATTATTGCATCTATTGTCAAAATTAAGCTGTCGCCATGAGATGGACCCAATTGATTTTATATGACGTGAACCACGGCCAGATTTGTTCCACATGGTCTCTGTTCATTCTCAAGTAAGGCATATTAGGAGATCATGCCATAAAATGATCGTCCCTGGGTGGGCTCGAACCACCAACCTTTCGGTTAACAGCCGAATGCGCTAGCCGATTGCGCCACAGAGACAGATATTTGCACATTGTGAGCCTCGAATTATTTATTTGTGTTAGTTCCAATTAATCTGCTTTTAGCTTGTTGTTTAGGGTGAAAAATGCTAACATCCATGAATATTCTATTTGCTTGACAGCTGGAGAGGAAAACCAGAATGGGCGAAAACATTCTGAAAAAATATATGTTTCATTATTGCATCTATTGTCAAAATTAAGCTGTCGCCATGAGATGGACCCAATTGATTTTATATGACGTGAACCACGGCCAGATTTGTTCCACATGGTCTCTGTTCATTCTCAAGTAAGGCATATTAGGAGATCATGCCATAAAATGATCGTCCCTGGGTGGGCTCGAACCACCAACCTTTCGGTTAACAGCCGAACGCGCTAGCCGATTGCGCCACAGAGACAGATATTTGCACATTGTGAGCCTCGAATTATTTATTTGTGTTAGTTCCAATTAATCTGCTTTTAGCTTGTTGTTTAGGGTGAAAAATGCTAACATCCATGAATATTCTATTTGCTTGACAGCTGGAGAGGAAAACCAGAATGGGCGAAAACATTCTGAAAAAATATATGTTTCATTATTGCATCTATTGTCAAAATTAAGCTGTCGCCATGAGATGGACCCAATTGATTTTATATGACGTGAACCACGGCCAGATTTGTTCCACATGGTCTCTGTTCATTCTCAAGTAAGGCATATTAGGAGATCATGCCATAAAATGATCGTCCCTGGGTGGGCTCGAACCACCAACCTTTCGGTTAACAGCCGAACGCGCTAGCCGATTGCGCCACAGAGACAGATATTTGCACATTGTGAGCCTCGAATTATTTATTTGTGTTAGTTCCAATTAATCTGCTTTTAGCTTGTTGTTTAGGGTGAAAAATGCTAACATCCATGAATATTCTATTTGCTTGACAGCTGGAGAGGAAAACCAGAATGGGCGAAAACATTCTGAAAAAATATATGTTTCATTATTGCATCTATTGTCAAAATTAAGCTGTCGCCATGAGATGGACCCAATTGATTTTATATGACGTGAACCACGGCCAGATTTGTTCCACATGGTCTCTGTTCATTCTCAAGTAAGGCATATTAGGAGATCATGCCATAAAATGATCGTCCCTGGGTGGGCTCGAACCACCAACCTTTCGGTTAACAGCCGAACGCGCTAGCCGATTGCGCCACAGAGACAGATATTTGCACATTGTGAGCCTCGAATTATTTATTTGTGTTAGTTCCAATTAATCTGCTTTTAGCTTGTTGTTTAGGGTGAAAAATGCTAACATCCATGAATATTCTATTTGCTTGACAGCTGGAGAGGAAAACCAGAATGGGCGAAAACATTCTGAAAAAATATATGTTTCATTATTGCATCTATTGTCAAAATTAAGCTGTCGCCATGAGATGGACCCAATTGATTTTATATGACGTGAACCACGGCCAGATTTGTTCCACATGGTCTCTGTTCATTCTCAAGTAAGGCATATTAGGAGATCATGCCATAAAATGATCGTCCCTGGGTGGGCTCGAACCACCAACCTTTCGGTTAACAGCCGAACGCGCTAGCCGATTGCGCCACAGAGACAGATATTTGCACATTGTGAGCCTCGAATTATTTATTTGTGTTAGTTCCAATTAATCTGCTTTTAGCTTGTTGTTTAGGGTGAAAAATGCTAACATCCATGAATATTCTATTTGCTTGACAGCTGGAGAGGAAAACCAGAATGGGCGAAAACATTCTGAAAAAATATATGTTTCATTATTGCATCTATTGTCAAAATTAAGCTGTCGCCATGAGATGGACCCAATTGATTTTATATGACGTGAACCACGGCCAGATTTGTTCCACATGGTCTCTGTTCATTCTCAAGTAAGGCATATTAGGAGATCATGCCATAAAATGATCGTCCCTGGGTGGGCTCGAACCACCAACCTTTTGGTTAACAGCCGAACGCGCTAGCCGATTGCGCCACAGAGACAGATATTTGCACATTGTGAGCCTCGAATTATTTATTTGTGTTAGTTCCAATTAATCTGCTTTTAGCTTGTTGTTTAGGGTGAAAAATGCTAACATCCATGAATATTCTATTTGCTTGACAGCTGGAGAGGAAAACCAGAATGGGCGAAAACATTCTGAAAAAATATATGTTTCATTATTGCATCTATTGTCAAAATTAAGCTGTCGCCATGAGATGGACCCAATTGATTTTATATGACGTGAACCACGGCCAGATTTGTTCCACATGGTCTCTGTTCATTCTCAAGTAAGGCATATTAGGAGATCATGCCATAAAATGATCGTCCCTGGGTGGGCTCGAACCACCAACCTTTCGGTTAACAGCCGAACGCGCTAGCCGATTGCGCCACAGAGACAGATATTTGCACATTGTGAGCCTCGAATTATTTATTTGTGTTAGTTCCAATTAATCTGCTTTTAGCTTGTTGTTTAGGGTGAAAAATGCTAACATCCATGAATATTCTATTTGCTTGACAGCTGGAGAGGAAAACCAGAATGGGCGAAAACATTCTGAAAAAATATATGTTTCATTATTGCATCTATTGTCAAAATTAAGCTGTCGCCATGAGATGGACCCAATTGATTTTATATGACGTGAACCACGGCCAGATTTGTTCCACATGGTCTCTGTTCATTCTCAAGTAAGGCATATTAGGAGATCATGCCATAAAATGATCGTCCCTGGGTGGGCTCGAACCACCAACCTTTCGGTTAACAGCCGAACGCGCTAGCCGATTGCGCCACAGAGACAGATATTTGCACATTGTGAGCCTCGAATTATTTATTTGTGTTAGTTCCAATTAATCTGCTTTTAGCTTGTTGTTTAGGGTGAAAAATGCTAACATCCATGAATATTCTATTTGCTTGACAGCTGGAGAGGAAAACCAGAATGGGCGAAAACATTCTGAAAAAATATATGTTTCATTATTGCATCTATTGTCAAAATTAAGCTGTCGCCATGAGATGGACCCAATTGATTTTATATGACGTGAACCACGGCCAGATTTGTTCCACATGGTCTCTGTTCATTCTCAAGTAAGGCATATTAGGAGATCATGCCATAAAATGATCGTCCCTGGGTGGGCTCGAACCACCAACCTTTCGGTTAACAGCCGAACGCGCTAGCCGATTGCGCCACAGAGACAGATATTTGCACATTGTGAGCCTCGAATTATTTATTTGTGTTAGTTCCAATTAATCTGCTTTTAGCTTGTTGTTTAGGGTGAAAAATGCTAACATCCATGAATATTCTATTTGCTTGACAGCTGGAGAGGAAAACCAGAATGGGCGAAAACATTCTGAAAAAATATATGTTTCATTATTGCATCTATTGTCAAAATTAAGCTGTCGCCATGAGATGGACCCAATTGATTTTATATGACGTGAACCACGGCCAGATTTGTTCCACATGGTCTCTGTTCATTCTCAAGTAAGGCATATTAGGAGATCCTGCCATAAAATGATCGTCCCTGGGTGGGCTCGAACCACCAACCTTTCGGTTAACAGCCGAACGCGCTAGCCGATTGCGCCACAGAGACAGATATTTGCACATTGTGAGCCTCGAATTATTTATTTGTGTTAGTTCCAATTAATCTGCTTTTAGCTTGTTGTTTAGGGTGAAAAATGCTAACATCCATGAATATTCTATTTGCTTGACAGCTGGAGAGGAAAACCAGAATGGGCGAAAACATTCTGAAAAAATATATGTTTCATTATTGCATCTATTGTCAAAATTAAGCTGTCGCCATGAGATGGACCCAATTGATTTTATATGACGTGAACCACGGCCAGATTTGTTCCACATGGTCTCTGTTCATTCTCAAGTAAGGCATATTAGGAGATCATGCCATAAATTGATCGTCCCTGGGTGGGCTCGAACCACCAACCTTTCGGTTAACAGCCGAACGCGCTAGCCGATTGCGCCACAGAGACAGATATTTGCACATTGTGAGCCTCGAATTATTTATTTGTGTTAGTTCCAATTAATCTGCTTTTAGCTTGTTGTTTAGGGTGAAAAATGCTAACATCCATGAATATTCTATTTGCTTGACAGCTGGAGAGGAAAACCAGAATGGGCGAAAACATTCTGAAAAAATATATGTTTCATTATTGCATCTATTGTCAAAATTAAGCTGTCGCCATGAGATGGACCCAATTGATTTTATATGACGTGAACCACGGCCAGATTTGTTCCACATGGTCTCTGTTCATTCTCAAGTAAGGCATATTAGGAGATCATGCCATAAAATGATCGTCCCTGGGTGGGCTCGAACCACCAACCTTTCGGTTAACAGCCGAACGCGCTAGCCGATTGCGCCACAGAGACAGATATTTGCACATTGTGAGCCTCGAATTATTTATTTGTGTTAGTTCCAATTAATCTGCTTTTAGCTTGTTGTTTAGGGTGAAAAATGCTAACATCCATGAATATTCTATTTGCTTGACAGCTGGAGAGGAAAACCAGAATGGGCGAAAACATTCTGAAAAAATATATGTTTCATTATTGCATCTATTGTCAAAATTAAGCTGTCGCCATGAGATGGACCCAATTGATTTTATATGACGTGAACCACGGCCAGATTTGTTCCACATGGTCTCTGTTCATTCTCAAGTAAGGCATATTAGGAGATCATGCCATAAAATGATCGTCCCTGGGTGGGCTCGAACCACCAACCTTTCGGTTAACAGCCGAACGCGCTAGCCGATTGCGCCACAGAGACAGATATTTGCACATTGTGAGCCTCGAATTATTTATTTGTGTTAGTTCCAATTAATCTGCTTTTAGCTTGTTGTTTAGGGTGAAAAATGCTAACATCCATGAATATTCTATTTGCTTGACAGCTGGAGAGGAAAACCAGAATGGGCGAAAACATTCTGAAAAAAAATATGTTTCATTATTGCATCTATTGTCAAAATTAAGCTGTCGCCATGAGATGGACCCAATTGATTTTATATGACGTGAACCACGGCCAGATTTGTTCCACATGGTCTCTGTTCATTCTCAAGTAAGGCATATTAGGAGATCATGCCATAAAATGATCGTCCCTGGGTGGGCTCGAACCACCAACCTTTCGGTTAACAGCCAAACGCGCTAGCCGATTGCGCCACAGAGACAGATATTTGCACATTGTGAGCCTCGAATTATTTATTTGTGTTAGTTCCAATTAATCTGCTTTTAGCTTGTTGTTTAGGGTGAAAAATGCTAACATCCATGAATATTCTATTTGCTTGACAGCTGGAGAGGAAAACCAGAATGGGCGAAAACATTCTGAAAAAATATATGTTTCATTATTGCATCTATTGTCAAAATTAAGCTGTCGCCATGAGATGGACCCAATTGATTTTATATGACGTGAACCACGGCCAGATTTGTTCCACATGGTCTCTGTTCATTCTCAAGTAAGGCATATTAGGAGATCATGCCATAAAATGATCGTCCCTGGGTGGGCTCGAACCACCAACCTTTCGGTTAACAGCCGAACGCGCTAGCCGATTGCGCCACAGAGACAGATATTTGCACATTGTGAGCCTCGAATTATTTATTTGTGTTAGTTCCAATTAATCTGCTTTTAGCTTGTTGTTTAGGGTGAAAAATGCTAACATCCATGAATATTCTATTTGCTTGACAGCTGGAGAGGAAAACCAGAATGGGCGAAAACATTCTGAAAAAATATATGTTTCATTATTGCATCTATTGTCAAAATTAAGCTGTCGCCATGAGATGGACCCAATTGATTTTATATGACGTGAACCACGGCCAGATTTGTTCCACATGGTCTCTGTTCATTCTCAAGTAAGGCATATTAGGAGATCATGCCATAAAATGATCGTCCCTGGGTGGGCTCGAACCACCAACCTTTCGGTTAACAGCCGAACGCGCTAGCCGATTGCGCCACAGAGACAGATATTTGCACATTGTGAGCCTCGAATTATTTATTTGTGTTAGTTCCAATTAATCTGCTTTTAGCTTGTTGTTTAGGGTGAAAAATGCTAACATCCATGAATATTCTATTTGCTTGACAGCTGGAGAGGAAAACCAGAATGGGCGAAAACATTCTGAAAAAATATATGTTTCATTATTGCATCTATTGTCAAAATTAAGCTGTCGCCATGAGATGGACCCAATTGATTTTATATGACGTGAACCACGGCCAGATTTGTTCCACATGGTCTCTGTTCATTCTCAAGTAAGGCATATTAGGAGATCATGCCATAAAATGATCGTCCCTGGGTGGGCTCGAACCACCAACCTTTCGGTTAACAGCCGAACGCGCTAGCCGATTGCGCCACAGAGACAGATATTTGCACATTGTGAGCCTCGAATTATTTATTTGTGTTAGTTCCAATTAATCTGCTTTTAGCTTGTTGTTTAGGGTGAAAAATGCTAACATCCATGAATATTCTATTTGCTTGACAGCTGGAGAGGAAAACCAGAATGGGCGAAAACATTCTGAAAAAATATATGTTTCATTATTGCATCTATTGTCAAAATTAAGCTGTCGCCATGAGATGGACCCAATTGATTTTATGACGTGAACCACGGCCAGATTTGTTCCACATGGTCTCTGTTCATTCTCAAGTAAGGCATATTAGGAGATCATGCCATAAAATGATCGTCCCTGGGTGGGCTCGAACCACCAACCTTTCGGTTAACAGCCGAACGCGCTAGCCGATTGCGCCACAGAGACAGATATTTGCACATTGTGAGCCTCGAATTATTTATTTGTGTTAGTTCCAATTAATCTGCTTTTAGCTTGTTGTTTAGGGTGAAAAATGCTAACATCCATGAATATTCTATTTGCTTGACAGCTGGAGAGGAAAACCAGAATGGGCGAAAACATTCTGAAAAAATATATGTTTCATTATTGCATCTATTGTCAAAATTAAGCTGTCGCCATGAGATGGACCCAATTGATTTTATATGACGTGAACCACGGCCAGATTTGTTCCACATGGTCTCTGTTCATTCTCAAGTAAGGCATATTAGGAGATCATGCCATAAAATGATCGTCCCTGGGTGGGCTCGAACCACCAACCTTTCGGTTAACAGCCGAACGCGCTAGCCGATTGCGCCACAGAGACAGATATTTGCACATTGTGAGCCTCGAATTATTTATTTGTGTTAGTTCCAATTAATCTGCTTTTAGCTTGTTGTTTAGGGTGAAAAATGCTAACATCCATGAATATTCTATTTGCTTGACAGCTGGAGAGGAAAACCAGAATGGGCGAAAACATTCTGAAAAAATATATGTTTCATTATTGCATCTATTGTCAAAATTAAGCTGTCGCCATGAGATGGACCCAATTGATTTTATATGACGTGAACCACGGCCAGATTTGTTCCACATGGTCTCTGTTCATTCTCAAGTAAGGCATATTAGGAGATCATGCCATAAAATGATCGTCCCTGGGTGGGCTCGAACCACCAACCTTTCGGTTAACAGCCGAACGCGCTAGCCGATTGCGCCACAGAGACAGATATTTGCACATTGTGAGCCTCGAATTATTTATTTGTGTTAGTTCCAATTAATCTGCTTTTAGCTTGTTGTTTAGGGTGAAAAATGCTAACATCCATGAATATTCTATTTGCTTGACAGCTGGAGAGGAAAACCAGAATGGGCGAAAACATTCTGAAAAAATATATGTTTCATTATTGCATCTATTGTCAAAATTAAGCTGTCGCCATGAGATGGACCCAATTGATTTTATATGACGTGAACCACGGCCAGATTTGTTCCACATGGTCTCTGTTCATTCTCAAGTAAGGCATATTAGGAGATCATGCCATAAAATGATCGTCCCTGGGTGGGCTCGAACCACCAACCTTTCGGTTAACAGCCGAACGCGCTAGCCGATTGCGCCACAGAGACAGATATTTGCACATTGTGAGCCTCGAATTATTTATTTGTGTTAGTTCCAATTAATCTGCTTTTAGCTTGTTGTTTAGGGTGAAAAATGCTAACATCCATGAATATTCTATTTGCTTGACAGCTGGAGAGGAAAACCAGAATGGGCGAAAACATTCTGAAAAAATATATGTTTCATTATTGCATCTATTGTCAAAATTAAGCTGTCGCCATGAGATGGACCCAATTGATTTTATATGACGTGAACCACGGCCAGATTTGTTCCACATGGTCTCTGTTCATTCTCAAGTAAGGCATATTAGGAGATCATGCCATAAAATGATCGTCCCTGGGTGGGCTCGAACCACCAACCTTTCGGTTAACAGCCGAACGCGCTAGCTGATTGCGCCACAGAGACAGATATTTGCACATTGTGAGCCTCGAATTATTTATTTGTGTTAGTTCCAATTAATCTGCTTTTAGCTTGTTGTTTAGGGTGAAAAATGCTAACATCCATGAATATTCTATTTGCTTGACAGCTGGAGAGGAAAACCAGAATGGGCGAAAACATTCTGAAAAAATATATGTTTCATTATTGCATCTATTGTCAAAATTAAGCTGTCGCCATGAGATGGACCCAATTGATTTTATATGACGTGAACCACGGCCAGATTTGTTCCACATGGTCTCTGTTCATTCTCAAGTAAGGCATATTAGGAGATCATGCCATAAAATGATCGTCCCTGGGTGGGCTCGAACCACCAACCTTTCGGTTAACAGCCGAACGCGCTAGCCGATTGCGCCACAGAGACAGATATTTGCACATTGTGAGCCTCGAATTATTTATTTGTGTTAGTTCCAATTAATCTGCTTTTAGCTTGTTGTTTAGGGTGAAAAATGCTAACATCCATGAATATTCTATTTGCTTGACAGCTGGAGAGGAAAACCAGAATGGGCGAAAATATTCTGAAAAAATATATGTTTCATTATTGCATCTATTGTCAAAATTAAGCTGTCGCCATGAGATGGACCCAATTGATTTTATATGACGTGAACCACGGCCAGATTTGTTCCACATGGTCTCTGTTCATTCTCAAGTAAGGCATATTAGGAGATCATGCCATAAAATGATCGTCCCTGGGTGGGCTCGAACCACCAACCTTTCGGTTAACAGCCGAACGCGCTAGCCGATTGCGCCACAGAGACAGATATTTGCACATTGTGAGCCTCGAATTATTTATTTGTGTTAGTTCCAATTAATCTGCTTTTAGCTTGTTGTTTAGGGTGAAAAATGCTAACATCCATGAATATTCTATTTGCTTGACAGCTGGAGAGGAAAACCAGAATGGGCGAAAACATTCTGAAAAAATATATGTTTCATTATTGCATCTATTGTCAAAATTAAGCTGTCGCCATGAGATGGACCCAATTGATTTTATATGACGTGAACCACGGCCAGATTTGTTCCACATGGTCTCTGTTCATTCTCAAGTAAGGCATATTAGGAGATCATGCCATAAAATGATCGTCCCTGGGTGGGCTCGAACCACCAACCTTTCGGTTAACAGCCGAACGCGCTAGCCGATTGCGCCACAGAGACAGATATTTGCACATTGTGAGCCTCGAATTATTTATTTGTGTTAGTTCCAATTAATCTGCTTTTAGCTTGTTGTTTAGGGTGAAAAATGCTAACATCCATGAATATTCTATTTGCTTGACAGCTGGAGAGGAAAACCAGAATGGGCGAAAACATTCTGAAAAAATATATGTTTCATTATTGCATCTATTGTCAAAATTAAGCTGTCGCCATGAGATGGACCCAATTGATTTTATATGACGTGAACCACGGCCAGATTTGTTCCACATGGTCTCTGTTCATTCTCAAGTAAGGCATATTAGGAGATCATGCCATAAAATGATCGTCCCTGGGTGGGCTCGAACCACCAACCTTTCGGTTAACAGCCGAACGCGCTAGCCGATTGCGCCACAGAGACAGATATTTGCACATTGTGAGCCTCGAATTATTTATTTGTGTTAGTTCCAATTAATCTGCTTTTAGCTTGTTGTTTAGGGTGAAAAATGCTAACATCCATGAATATTCTATTTGCTTGACAGCTGGAGAGGAAAACCAGAATGGGCGAAAACATTCTGAAAAAATATATGTTTCATTATTGCATCTATTGTCAAAATTAAGCTGTCGCCATGAGATGGACCCAATTGATTTTATATGACGTGAACCACGGCCAGATTTGTTCCACATGGTCTCTGTTCATTCTCAAGTAAGGCATATTAGGAGATCATGCCATAAAATGATCGTCCCTGGGTGGGCTCGAACCACCAACCTTTCGGTTAACAGCCGAACGCGCTAGCCGATTGCGCCACAGAGACAGATATTTGCACATTGTGAGCCTCGAATTATTTATTTGTGTTAGTTCCAATTAATCTGCTTTTAGCTTGTTGTTTAGGGTGAAAAATGCTAACATCCATGAATATTCTATTTGCTTGACAGCTGGAGAGGAAAACCAGAATGGGCGAAAATATTCTGAAAAAATATATGTTTCATTATTGCATCTATTGTCAAAATTAAGCTGTCGCCATGAGATGGACCCAATTGATTTTATATGACGTGAACCACGGCCAGATTTGTTCCACATGGTCTCTGTTCATTCTCAAGTAAGGCATATTAGGAGATCATGCCATAAAATGATCGTCCCTGGGTGGGCTCGAACCACCAACCTTTCGGTTAACAGCCGAACGCGCTAGCCGATTGCGCCACAGAGACAGATATTTGCACATTGTGAGCCTCGAATTATTTATTTGTGTTAGTTCCAATTAATCTGCTTTTAGCTTGTTGTTTAGGGTGAAAAATGCTAACATCCATGAATATTCTATTTGCTTGACAGCTGGAGAGGAAAACCAGAATGGGCGAAAACATTCTGAAAAAATATATGTTTCATTATTGCATCTATTGTCAAAATTAAGCTGTCGCCATGAGATGGACCCAATTGATTTTATATGACGTGAACCACGGCCAGATTTGTTCCACATGGTCTCTGTTCATTCTCAAGTAAGGCATATTAGGAGATCATGCCATAAAATGATCGTCCCTGGGTGGGCTCGAACCACCAACCTTTCGGTTAACAGCCGAACGCGCTAGCCGATTGCGCCACAGAGACAGATATTTGCACATTGTGAGCCTCGAATTATTTATTTGTGTTAGTTCCAATTAATCTGCTTTTAGCTTGTTGTTTAGGGTGAAAAATGCTAACATCCATGAATATTCTATTTGCTTGACAGCTGGAGAGGAAAACCAGAATGGGCGAAAACATTCTGAAAAAATATATGTTTCATTATTGCATCTATTGTCAAAATTAAGCTGTCGCCATGAGATGGACCCAATTGATTTTATATGACGTGAACCACGGCCAGATTTGTTCCACATGGTCTCTGTTCATTCTCAAGTAAGGCATATTAGGAGATCATGCCATAAAATGATCGTCCCTGGGTGGGCTCGAACCACCAACCTTTCGGTTAACAGCCGAACGCGCTAGCCGATTGCGCCACAGAGACAGATATTTGCACATTGTGAGCCTCGAATTATTTATTTGTGTTAGTTCCAATTAATCTGCTTTTAGCTTGTTGTTTAGGGTGAAAAATGCTAACATCCATGAATATTCTATTTGCTTGACAGCTGGAGAGGAAAACCAGAATGGGCGAAAACATTCTGAAAAAATATATGTTTCATTATTGCATCTATTGTCAAAATTAAGCTGTCGCCATGAGATGGACCCAATTGATTTTATATGACGTAAACCACGGCCAGATTTGTTCCACATGGTCTCTGTTCATTCTCAAGTAAGGCATATTAGGAGATCATGCCATAAAATGATCGTCCCTGGGTGGGCTCGAACCACCAACCTTTCGGTTAACAGCCGAACGCGCTAGCCGATTGCGCCACAGAGACAGATATTTGCACATTGTGAGCCTCGAATTATTTATTTGTGTTAGTTCCAATTAATCTGCTTTTAGCTTGTTGTTTAGGGTGAAAAATGCTAACATCCATGAATATTCTATTTGCTTGACAGCTGGAGAGGAAAACCAGAATGGGCGAAAACATTCTGAAAAAATATATGTTTCATTATTGCATCTATTGTCAAAATTAAGCTGTCGCCATGAGATGGACCCAATTGATTTTATATGACGTGAACCACGGCCAGATTTGTTCCACATGGTCTCTGTTCATTCGTAAGTAAGGCATATTAGGAGATCATGCCATAAAATGATCGTCCCTGGGTGGGCTCGAACCACCAACCTTTCGGTTAACAGCCGAACGCGCTAGCCGATTGCGCCACAGAGACAGATATTTGCACATTGTGAGCCTCGAATTATTTATTTGTGTTAGTTCCAATTAATCTGCTTTTAGCTTGTTGTTTAGGGTGAAAAATGCTAACATCCATGAATATTCTATTTGCTTGACAGCTGGAGAGGAAAACCAGAATGGGCGAAAACATTCTGAAAAAATATATGTTTCATTATTGCATCTATTGTCAAAATTAAGCTGTCGCCATGAGATGGACCCAATTGATTTTATATGACGTGAACCACGGCCAGATTTGTTCCACATGGTCTCTGTTCATTCTCAAGTAAGGCATATTAGGAGATCATGCCATAAAATGATCGTCCCTGGGTGGGCTCGAACCACCAACCTTTCGGTTAACAGCCGAACGCGCTAGCCGATTGCGCCACAGAGACAGATATTTGCACATTGTGAGCCTCGAATTATTTATTTGTGTTAGTTCCAATTAATCTGCTTTTAGCTTGTTGTTTAGGGTGAAAAATGCTAACATCCATGAATATTCTATTTGCTTGACAGCTGGAGAGGAAAACCAGAATGGGCGAAAACATTCTGAAAAAATATATGTTTCATTATTGCATCTATTGTCAAAATTAAGCTGTCGCCATGAGATGGACCCAATTGATTTTATATGACGTGAACCACGGCCAGATTTGTTCCACATGGTCTCTGTTCATTCTCAAGTAAGGCATATTAGGAGATCATGCCATAAAATGATCGTCCCTGGGTGGGCTCGAACCACCAACCTTTCGGTTAACAGCCGAACGCGCTAGCCGATTGCGCCACAGAGACAGATATTTGCACATTGTGAGCCTCGAATTATTTATTTGTGTTAGTTCCAATTAATCTGCTTTTAGCTTGTTGTTTAGGGTGAAAAATGCTAACATCCATGAATATTCTATTTGCTTGACAGCTGGAGAGGAAAACCAGAATGGGCGAAAACATTCTGAAAAAATATATGTTTCATTATTGCATCTATTGTCAAAATTAAGCTGTCGCCATGAGATGGACCCAATTGATTTTATATGACGTGAACCACGGCCAGATTTGTTCCACATGGTCTCTGTTCATTCTCAAGTAAGGCATATTAGGAGATCATGCCATAAAATGATCGTCCCTGGGTGGGCTCGAACCACCAACCTTTCGGTTAACAGCCGAACGCGCTAGCCGATTGCGCCACAGAGACAGATATTTGCACATTGTGAGCCTCGAATTATTTATTTGTGTTAGTTCCAATTAATCTGCTTTTAGCTTGTTGTTTAGGGTGAAAAATGCTAACATCCATGAATATTCTATTTGCTTGACAGCTGGAGAGGAAAACCAGAATGGGCGAAAACATTCTGAAAAAATATATGTTTCATTATTGCATCTATTGTCAAAATTAAGCTGTCGCCATGAGATGGACCCAATTGATTTTATGACGTGAACCACGGCCAGATTTGTTCCACATGGTCTCTGTTCATTCTCAAGTAAGGCATATTAGGAGATCATGCCATAAAATGATCGTCCCTGGGTGGGCTCGAACCACCAACCTTTCGGTTAACAGCCGAACGCGCTAGCCGATTGCGCCACAGAGACAGATATTTGCACATTGTGAGCCTCGAATTATTTATTTGTGTTAGTTCCAATTAATCTGCTTTTAGCTTGTTGTTTAGGGTGAAAAATGCTAACATCCATGAATATTCTATTTGCTTGACAGCTGGAGAGGAAAACCAGAATGGGCGAAAACATTCTGAAAAAATATATGTTTCATTATTGCATCTATTGTCAAAATTAAGCTGTCGCCATGAGATGGACCCAATTGATTTTATATGACGTGAACCACGGCCAGATTTGTTCCACATGGTCTCTGTTCATTCTCAAGTAAGGCATATTAGGAGATCATGCCATAAAATGATCGTCCCTGGGTGGGCTCGAACCACCAACCTTTCGGTTAACAGCCGAACGCGCTAGCCGATTGCGCCACAGAGACAGATATTTGCACATTGTGAGCCTCGAATTATTTATTTGTGTTAGTTCCAATTAATCTGCTTTTAGCTTGTTGTTTAGGGTGAAAAATGCTAACATCCATGAATATTCTATTTGCTTGACAGCTGGAGAGGAAAACCAGAATGGGCGAAAACATTCTGAAAAAATATATGTTTCATTATTGCATCTATTGTCAAAATTAAGCTGTCGCCATGAGATGGACCCAATTGATTTTATATGACGTGAACCACGGCCAGATTTGTTCCACATGGTCTCTGTTCATTCTCAAGTAAGGCATATTAGGAGATCATGCCATAAAATGATCGTCCCTGGGTGGGCTCGAACCACCAACCTTTCGGTTAACAGCCGAACGCGCTAGCCGATTGCGCCACAGAGACAGATATTTGCACATTGTGAGCCTCGAATTATTTATTTGTGTTAGTTCCAATTAATCTGCTTTTAGCTTGTTGTTTAGGGTGAAAAATGCTAACATCCATGAATATTCTATTTGCTTGACAGCTGGAGAGGAAAACCAGAATGGGCGAAAACATTCTGAAAAAATATATGTTTCATTATTGCATCTATTGTCAAAATTAAGCTGTCGCCATGAGATGGACCCAATTGATTTTATGACGTGAACCACGGCCAGATTTTTCCACATGGTCTCTGTTCATTCTCAAGTAAGGCATATTAGGAGATCATGCCATAAAATGATCGTCCCTGGGTGGGCTCGAACCACCAACCTTTCGGTTAACAGCCGAACGCGCTAGCCGATTGCGCCACAGAGACAGATATTTGCACATTGTGAGCCTCGAATTATTTATTTGTGTTAGTTCCAATTAATCTGCTTTTAGCTTGTTGTTTAGGGTGAAAAATGCTAACATCCATGAATATTCTATTTGCTTGACAGCTGGAGAGGAAAACCAGAATGGGCGAAAACATTCTGAAAAAATATATGTTTCATTATTGCATCTATTGTCAAAATTAAGCTGTCGCCATGAGATGGACCCAATTGATTTTATATGACGTGAACCACGGCCAGATTTGTTCCACATGGTCTCTGTTCATTCTCAAGTAAGGCATATTAGGAGATCATGCCATAAAATGATCGTCCCTGGGTGGGCTCGAACCACCAACCTTTCGGTTAACAGCCGAACGCGCTAGCCGATTGCGCCACAGAGACAGATATTTGCACATTGTGAGCCTCGAATTATTTATTTGTGTTAGTTCCAATTAATCTGCTTTTAGCTTGTTGTTTAGGGTGAAAAATGCTAACATCCATGAATATTCTATTTGCTTGACAGCTGGAGAGAAAAACCAGAATGGGCGAAAACATTCTGAAAAAATATATGTTTCATTATTGCATCTATTGTCAAAATTAAGCTGTCGCCATGAGATGGACCCAATTGATTTTATATGACGTGAACCACGGCCAGATTTGTTCCACATGGTCTCTGTTCATTCTCAAGTAAGGCATATTAGGAGATCATGCCATAAAATGATCGTCCCTGGGTGGGCTCGAACCACCAACCTTTCGGTTAACAGCCGAACGCGCTAGCCGATTGCGCCACAGAGACAGATATTTGCACATTGTGAGCCTCGAATTATTTATTTGTGTTAGTTCCAATTAATCTGCTTTTAGCTTGTTGTTTAGGGTGAAAAATGCTAACATCCATGAATATTCTATTTGCTTGACAGCTGGAGAGGAAAACCAGAATGGGCGAAAACATTCTGAAAAAATATATGTTTCATTATTGCATCTATTGTCAAAATTAAGCTGTCGCCATGAGATGGACCCAATTGATTTTATGACGTGAACCACGGCCAGATTTGTTCCACATGGTCTCTGTTCATTCTCAAGTAAGGCATATTAGGAGATCATGCCATAAAATGATCGTCCCTGGGTGGGCTCGAACCACCAACCTTTCGGTTAACAGCCGAACGCGCTAGCCGATTGCGCCACAGAGACAGATATTTGCACATTGTGAGCCTCGAATTATTTATTTGTGTTAGTTCCAATTAATCTGCTTTTAGCTTGTTGTTTAGGGTGAAAAATGCTAACATCCATGAATATTCTATTTGCTTGACAGCTGGAGAGGAAAACCAGAATGGGCGAAAACATTCTGAAAAAATATATGTTTCATTATTGCATCTATTGTCAAAATTAAGCTGTCGCCATGAGATGGACCCAATTGATTTTATATGACGTGAACCACGGCCAGATTTGTTCCACATGGTCTCTGTTCATTCTCAAGTAAGGCATATTAGGAGATCATGCCATAAAATGATCGTCCCTGGGTGGGCTCGAACCACCAACCTTTCGGTTAACAGCCGAACGCGCTAGCCGATTGCGCCACAGAGACAGATATTTGCACATTGTGAGCCTCGAATTATTTATTTGTGTTAGTTCCAATTAATCTGCTTTTAGCTTGTTGTTTAGGGTGAAAAATGCTAACATCCATGAATATTCTATTTGCTTGACAGCTAGAGAGAAAAACCAGAATGGGCGAAAACATTCTGAAAAAATATATGTTTCATTATTGCATCTATTGTCAAAATTAAGCTGTCGCCATGAGATGGACCCAATTGATTTTATATGACGTGAACCACGGCCAGATTTGTTCCACATGGTCTCTGTTCATTCTCAAGTAAGGCATATTAGGAGATCATGCCATAAAATGATCGTCCCTGGGTGGGCTCGAACCACCAACCTTTCGGTTAACAGCCGAACGCGCTAGCCGATTGCGCCACAGAGACAGATATTTGCACATTGTGAGCCTCGAATTATTTATTTGTGTTAGTTCCAATTAATCTGCTTTTAGCTTGTTGTTTAGGGTGAAAAATGCTAACATCCATGAATATTCTATTTGCTTGACAGCTGGAGAGGAAAACCAGAATGGGCGAAAACATTCTGAAAAAATATATGTTTCATTATTGCATCTATTGTCAAAATTAAGCTGTCGCCATGAGATGGACCCAATTGATTTTATGACGTGAACCACGGCCAGATTTGTTCCACATGGTCTCTGTTCATTCTCAAGTAAGGCATATTAGGAGATCATGCCATAAAATGATCGTCCCTGGGTGGGCTCGAACCACCAACCTTTCGGTTAACAGCCGAACGCGCTAGCCGATTGCGCCACAGAGACAGATATTTGCACATTGTGAGCCTCGAATTATTTATTTGTGTTAGTTCCAATTAATCTGCTTTTAGCTTGTTGTTTAGGGTGAAAAATGCTAACATCCATGAATATTCTATTTGCTTGACAGCTGGAGAGGAAAACCAGAATGGGCGAAAACATTCTGAAAAAATATATGTTTCATTATTGCATCTATTGTCAAAATTAAGCTGTCGCCATGAGATGGACCCAATTGATTTTATATGACGTGAACCACGGCCAGATTTGTTCCACATGGTCTCTGTTCATTCTCAAGTAAGGCATATTAGGAGATCATGCCATAAAATGATCGTCCCTGGGTGGGCTCGAACCACCAACCTTTCGGTTAACAGCCGAACGCGCTAGCCGATTGCGCCACAGAGACAGATATTTGCACATTGTGAGCCTCGAATTATTTATTTGTGTTAGTTCCAATTAATCTGCTTTTAGCTTGTTGTTTAGGGTGAAAAATGCTAACATCCATGAATATTCTATTTGCTTGACAGCTGGAGAGGAAAACCAGAATGGGCGAAAACATTCTGAAAAAATATATGTTTCATTATTGCATCTATTGTCAAAATTAAGCTGTCGCCATGAGATGGACCCAATTGATTTTATATGACGTGAACCACGGCCAGATTTGTTCCACATGGTCTCTGTTCATTCTCAAGTAAGGCATATTAGGAGATCATGCCATAAAATGATCGTCCCTGGGTGGGCTCGAACCACCAACCTTTCGGTTAACAGCCGAACGCGCTAGCCGATTGCGCCACAGAGACAGATATTTGCACATTGTGAGCCTCGAATTATTTATTTGTGTTAGTTCCAATTAATCTGCTTTTAGCTTGTTGTTTAGGGTGAAAAATGCTAACATCCATGAATATTCTATTTGCTTGACAGCTGGAGAGGAAAACCAGAATGGGCGAAAACATTCTGAAAAAATATATGTTTCATTATTGCATCTATTGTCAAAATTAAGCTGTCGCCATGAGATGGACCCAATTGATTTTATGACGTGAACCACGGCCAGATTTGTTCCACATGGTCTCTGTTCATTCTCAAGTAAGGCATATTAGGAGATCATGCCATAAAATGATCGTCCCTGGGTGGGCTCGAACCACCAACCTTTCGGTTAACAGCCGAACGCGCTAGCCGATTGCGCCACAGAGACAGATATTTGCACATTGTGAGCCTCGAATTATTTATTTGTGTTAGTTCCAATTAATCTGCTTTTAGCTTGTTGTTTAGGGTGAAAAATGCTAACATCCATGAATATTCTATTTGCTTGACAGCTGGAGAGGAAAACCAGAATGGGCGAAAACATTCTGAAAAAATATATGTTTCATTATTGCATCTATTGTCAAAATTAAGCTGTCGCCATGAGATGGACTCAATTGATTTTATATGACGTGAATCACGGCCAGATTTGTTCCACATGGTCTCTGTTCATTCTCAAGTAAGGCATATTAGGAGATCATGCCATAAAATGATCGTCCCTGGGTGGGCTCGAACCACCAACCTTTCGGTTAACAGCCGAACGCGCTAGCCGATTGCGCCACAGAGACAGATATTTGCACATTGTGAGCCTCGAATTATTTATTTGTGTTAGTTCCAATTAATCTGCTTTTAGCTTGTTGTTTAGGGTGAAAAATGCTAACATCCATGAATATTCTATTTGCTTGACAGCTGGAGAGGAAAACCAGAATGGGCGAAAACATTCTGAAAAAATATATGTTTCATTATTGCATCTATTGTCAAAATTAAGCTGTCGCCATGAGATGGACCCAATTGATTTTATATGACGTGAACCACGGCCAGATTTGTTCCACATGGTCTCTGTTCATTCTCAAGTAAGGCATATTAGGAGATCATGCCATAAAATGATCGTCCCTGGGTGGGCTCGAACCACCAACCTTTCGGTTAACAGCCGAACGCGCTAGCCGATTGCGCCACAGAGACAGATATTTGCACATTGTGAGCCTCGAATTATTTATTTGTGTTAGTTCCAATTAATCTGCTTTTAGCTTGTTGTTTAGGGTGAAAAATGCTAACATCCATGAAAATTCTATTTGCTTGACAGCTGGAGAGGAAAACCAGAATGGGCGAAAACATTCTGAAAAAATATATGTTTCATTATTGCATCTATTGTCAAAATTAAGCTGTCGCCATGAGATGGACCCAATTGATTTTATGACGTGAACCACGGCCAGATTTGTTCCACATGGTCTCTGTTCATTCTCAAGTAAGGCATATTAGGAGATCATGCCATAAAATGATCGTCCCTGGGTGGGCTCGAACCACCAACCTTTCGGTTAACAGCCGAACGCGCTAGCCGATTGCGCCACAGAGACAGATATTTGCACATTGTGAGCCTCGAATTATTTATTTGTGTTAGTTCCAATTAATCTGCTTTTAGCTTGTTGTTTAGGGTGAAAAATGCTAACATCCATGAATATTCTATTTGCTTGACAGCTGGAGAGGAAAACCAGAATGGGCGAAAACATTCTGAAAAAATATATGTTTCATTATTGCATCTATTGTCAAAATTAAGCTGTCGCCATGAGATGGACCCAATTGATTTTATATGACGTGAACCACGGCCAGATTTGTTCCACATGGTCTCTGTTCATTCTCAAGTAAGGCATATTAGGAGATCATGCCATAAAATGATCGTCCCTGGGTGGGTCCGAACCACCAACCTTTCGGTTAACAGCCGAACGCGCTAGCCGATTGCGCCACAGAGACAGATATTTGCACATTGTGAGCCTCGAATTATTTATTTGTGTTAGTTCCAATTAATCTGCTTTTAGCTTGTTGTTTAGGGTGAAAAATGCTAACATCCATGAATATTCTATTTGCTTGACAGCTGGAGAGGAAAACCAGAATGGGCGAAAACATTCTGAAAAAATATATGTTTCATTATTGCATCTATTGTCAAAATTAAGCTGTCGCCATGAGATGGACCCAATTGATTTTATATGACGTGAACCACGGCCAGATTTGTTCCACATGGTCTCTGTTCATTCTCAAGTAAGGCATATTAGGAGATCATGCCATAAAATGATCGTCCCTGGGTGGGCTCGAACCACCAACCTTTCGGTTAACAGCCGAACGCGCTAGCCGATTGCGCCACAGAGACAGATATTTGCACATTGTGAGCCTCGAATTATTTATTTGTGTTAGTTCCAATTAATCTGCTTTTAGCTTGTTGTTTAGGGTGAAAAATGCTAACATCCATGAATATTCTATTTGCTTGACAGCTGGAGAGGAAAACCAGAATGGGCGAAAACATTCTGAAAAAATATATGTTTCATTATTGCATCTATTGTCAAAATTAAGCTGTCGCCATGAGATGGACCCAATTGATTTTATGACGTGAACCACGGCCAGATTTGTTCCACATGGTCTCTGTTCATTCTCAAGTAAGGCATATTAGGAGATCATGCCATAAAATGATCGTCCCTGGGTGGGCTCGAACCACCAACCTTTCGGTTAACAGCCGAACGCGCTAGCCGATTGCGCCACAGAGACAGATATTTGCACATTGTGAGCCTCGAATTATTTATTTGTGTTAGTTCCAATTAATCTGCTTTTAGCTTGTTGTTTAGGGTGAAAAATGCTAACATCCATGAATATTCTATTTGCTTGACAGCTGGAGAGGAAAACCAGAATGGGCGAAAACATTCTGAAAAAATATATGTTTCATTATTGCATCTATTGTCAAAATTAAGCTGTCGCCATGAGATGGACCCAATTGATTTTATATGACGTGAACCACGGCCAGATTTGTTCCACATGGTCTCTGTTCATTCTCAAGTAAGGCATATTAGGAGATCATGCCATAAAATGATCGTCCCTGGGTGGGCTCGAACCACCAACCTTTCGGTTAACAGCCGAACGCGCTAGCCGATTGCGCCACAGAGACAGATATTTGCACATTGTGAGCCTCGAATTATTTATTTGTGTTAGTTCCAATTAATCTGCTTTTAGCTTGTTGTTTAGGGTGAAAAATGCTAACATCCATGAATATTCTATTTGCTTGACAGCTGGAGAGGAAAACCAGAATGGGCGAAAACATTCTGAAAAAATATATGTTTCATTATTGCATCTATTGTCAAAATTAAGCTGTCGCCATGAGATGGACCCAATTGATTTTATATGACGTGAACCACGGCCAGATTTGTTCCACATGGTCTCTGTTCATTCTCAAGTAAGGCATATTAGGAGATAATGCCATAAAATGATCGTCCCTGGGTGGGCTCGAACCACCAACCTTTCGGTTAACAGCCGAACGCGCTAGCCGATTGCGCCACAGAGACAGATATTTGCACATTGTGAGCCTCGAATTATTTATTTGTGTTAGTTCCAATTAATCTGCTTTTAGCTTGTTGTTTAGGGTGAAAAATGCTAACATCCATGAATATTCTATTTGCTTGACAGCTGGAGAGGAAAACCAGAATGGGCGAAAACATTCTGAAAAAATATATGTTTCATTATTGCATCTATTGTCAAAATTAAGCTGTCGCCATGAGATGGACCCAATTGATTTTATATGACGTGAACCACGGCCAGATTTGTTCCACATGGTCTCTGTTCATTCTCAAGTAAGGCATATTAGGAGATCATGCCATAAAATGATCGTCCCTGGGTGGGCTCGAACCACCAACCTTTCGGTTAACAGCCGAACGCGCTAGCCGATTGCGCCACAGAGACAGATATTTGCACATTGTGAGCCTCGAATTATTTATTTGTGTTAGTTCCAATTAATCTGCTTTTAGCTTGTTGTTTAGGGTGAAAAATGCTAACATCCATGAATATTCTATTTGCTTGACAGCTGGAGAGGAAAACCAGAATGGGCGAAAACATTCTGAAAAAATATATGTTTCATTATTGCATCTATTGTCAAAATTAAGCTGTCGCCATGAGATGGACCCAATTGATTTTATATGACGTGAACCACGGCCAGATTTGTTCCACATGGTCTCTGTTCATTCTCAATTAAGGCATATTAGGAGATCATGCCATAAAATGATCGTCCCTGGGTGGGCTCGAACCACCAACCTTTCGGTTAACAGCCGAACGCGCTAGCCGATTGCGCCACAGAGACAGATATTTGCACATTGTGAGCCTCGAATTATTTATTTGTGTTAGTTCCAATTAATCTGCTTTTAGCTTGTTGTTTAGGGTGAAAAATGCTAACATCCATGAATATTCTATTTGCTTGACAGCTGGAGAGGAAAACCAGAATGGGCGAAAACATTCTGAAAAAATATATGTTTCATTATTGCATCTATTGTCAAAATTAAGCTGTCGCCATGAGATGGACCCAATTGATTTTATATGACGTGAACCACGGCCAGATTTGTTCCACATGGTCTCTGTTCATTCTCAAGTAAGGCATATTAGGAGATCATGCCATAAAATGATCGTCCCTGGGTGGGCTCGAACCACCAACCTTTCGGTTAACAGCCGAACGCGCTAGCCGATTGCGCCACAGAGACAGATATTTGCACATTGTGAGCCTCGAATTATTTATTTGTGTTAGTTCCAATTAATCTGCTTTTAGCTTGTTGTTTAGGGTGAAAAATGCTAACATCCATGAATATTCTATTTGCTTGACAGCTGGAGAGGAAAACCAGAATGGGCGAAAACATTCTGAAAAAATATATGTTTCATTATTGCATCTATTGTCAAAATTAAGCTGTCGCCATGAGATGGACCCAATTGATTTTATATGACGTGAACCACGGCCAGATTTGTTCCACATGGTCTCTGTTCATTCTCAAGTAAGGCATATTAGGAGATCATGCCATAAAATGATCGTCCCTGGGTGGGCTCGAACCACCAACCTTTCGGTTAACAGCCGAACGCGCTAGCCGATTGCGCCACAGAGACAGATATTTGCACATTGTGAGCCTCGAATTATTTATTTGTGTTAGTTCCAATTAATCTGCTTTTAGCTTGTTGTTTAGGGTGAAAAATGCTAACATCCATGAATATTCTATTTGCTTGACAGCTGGAGAGGAAAACCAGAATGGGCGAAAACATTCTGAAAAAATATATGTTTCATTATTGCATCTATTGTCAAAATTAAGCTGTCGCCATGAGATGGACCCAATTGATTTTATATGACGTGAACCACGGCCAGATTTGTTCCACATGGTCTCTGTTCATTCTCAAGTAAGGCATATTAGGAGATCATGCCATAAAATGATCGTCCCTGGGTGGGCTCGAACCACCAACCTTTCGGTTAACAGCCGAACGCGCTAGCCGATTGCGCCACAGAGACAGATATTTGCACATTGTGAGCCTCGAATTATTTATTTGTGTTAGTTCCAATTAATCTGCTTTTAGCTTGTTGTTTAGGGTGAAAAATGCTAACATCCATGAATATTCTATTTGCTTGACAGCTGGAGAGGAAAACCAGAATGGGCGAAAACATTCTGAAAAAATATATGTTTCATTATTGCATCTATTGTCAAAATTAAGCTGTCGCCATGAGATGGACCCAATTGATTTTATATGACGTGAACCACGGCCAGATTTGTTCCACGTGGTCTCTGTTCATTCTCAAGTAAGGCATATTAGGAGATCATGCCATAAAATGATCGTCCCTGGGTGGGCTCGAACCACCAACCTTTCGGTTAACAGCCGAACGCGCTAGCCGATTGCGCCACAGAGACAGATATTTGCACATTGTGAGCCTCGAATTATTTATTTGTGTTAGTTCCAATTAATCTGCTTTTAGCTTGTTGTTTAGGGTGAAAAATGCTAACATCCATGAATATTCTATTTGCTTGACAGCTGGAGAGGAAAACCAGAATGGGCGAAAACATTCTGAAAAAATATATGTTTCATTATTGCATCTATTGTCAAAATTAAGCTGTCGCCATGAGATGGACCCAATTGATTTTATATGACGTGAACCACGGCCAGATTTGTTCCACATGGTCTCTGTTCATTCTCAAGTAAGGCATATTAGGAGATCATGCCATAAAATGATCGTCCCTGGGTGGGCTCGAACCACCAACATTGTGAGCCTCGAATTATTTATTTGTGTTAGTTCCAATTAATCTGCTTTTAGCTTGTTGTTTAGGGTGAAAAATGCTAACATCCATGAATATTCTATTTGCTTGACAGCTGGAGAGGAAAACCAGAATGGGCGAAAACATTCTGAAAAAATATATGTTTCATTATTGCATCTATTGTCAAAATTAAGCTGTCGCCATGAGATGGACCCAATTGATTTTATATGACGTGAACCACGGCCAGATTTGTTCCACATGGTCTCTGTTCATTCTCAAGTAAGGCATATTAGGAGATCATGCCATAAAATGATCGTCCCTGGGTGGGCTCGAACCACCAACCTTTCGGTTAACAGCCGAACGCGCTAGCCGATTGCGCCACAGAGACAGATATTTGCACATTGTGAGCCTCGAATTATTTATTTGTGTTAGTTCCAATTAATCTGCTTTTAGCTTGTTGTTTAGGGTGAAAAATGCTAACATCCATGAATATTCTATTTGCTTGACAGCTGGAGAGGAAAACCAGAATGGGCGAAAACATTCTGAAAAAATATATGTTTCATTATTGCATCTATTGTCAAAATTAAGCTGTCGCCATGAGATGGACCCAATTGATTTTATATGACGTGAACCACGGCCAGATTTGTTCCACATGGTCTCTGTTCATTCTCAAGTAAGGCATATTAGGAGATCATGCCATAAAATGATCGTCCCTGGGTGGGCTCGAACCACCAACCTTTCGGTTAACAGCCGAACGCGCTAGCCGATTGCGCCACAGAGACAGATATTTGCACATTGTGAGCCTCGAATTATTTATTTGTGTTAGTTCCAATTAATCTGCTTTTAGCTTGTTGTTTAGGGTGAAAAATGCTAACATCCATGAATATTCTATTTGCTTGACAGCTGGAGAGGAAAACCAGAATGGGCGAAAACATTCTGAAAAAATATATGTTTCATTATTGCATCTATTGTCAAAATTAAGCTGTCGCCATGAGATGGACCCAATTGATTTTATATGACGTGAACCACGGCCAGATTTGTTCCACATGGTCTCTGTTCATTCTCAAGTAAGGCATATTAGGAGATCATGCCATAAAATGATCGTCCCTGGGTGGGCTCGAACCACCAACCTTTCGGTTAACAGCCGAACGCGCTAGCCGATTGCGCCACAGAGACAGATATTTGCACATTGTGAGCCTCGAATTATTTATTTGTGTTAGTTCCAATTAATCTGCTTTTAGCTTGTTGTTTAGGGTGAAAAATGCTAACATCCATGAATATTCTATTTGCTTGACAGCTGGAGAGGAAAACCAGAATGGGCGAAAACATTCTGAAAAAATATATGTTTCATTATTGCATCTATTGTCAAAATTAAGCTGTCGCCATGAGATGGACCCAATTGATTTTATATGACGTGAACCACGGCCAGATTTGTTCCACATGGTCTCTGTTCATTCTCAAGTAAGGCATATTAGGAGATCATGCCATAAAATGATCGTCCCTGGGTGGGCTCGAACCACCAACCTTTCGGTTAACAGCCGAACGCGCTAGCCGATTGCGCCACAGAGACAGATATTTGCACATTGTGAGCCTCGAATTATTTATTTGTGTTAGTTCCAATTAATCTGCTTTTAGCTTGTTGTTTAGGGTGAAAAATGCTAACATCCATGAATATTCTATTTGCTTGACAGCTGGAGAGGAAAACCAGAATGGGCGAAAACATTCTGAAAAAATATATGTTTCATTATTGCATCTATTGTCAAAATTAAGCTGTCGCCATGAGATGGACCCAATTGATTTTATATGACGTGAACCACGGCCAGATTTGTTCCACATGGTCTCTGTTCATTCTCAAGTAAGGCATATTAGGAGATCATGCCATAAAATGATCGTCCCTGGGTGGGCTCGAACCACCAACCTTTCGGTTAACAGCCGAATGCGCTAGCCGATTGCGCCACAGAGACAGATATTTGCACATTGTGAGCCTCGAATTATTTATTTGTGTTAGTTCCAATTAATCTGCTTTTAGCTTGTTGTTTAGGGTGAAAAATGCTAACATCCATGAATATTCTATTTGCTTGACAGCTGGAGAGGAAAACCAGAATGGGCGAAAACATTCTGAAAAAATATATGTTTCATTATTGCATCTATTGTCAAAATTAAGCTGTCGCCATGAGATGGACCCAATTGATTTTATATGACGTGAACCACGGCCAGATTTGTTCCACATGGTCTCTGTTCATTCTCAAGTAAGGCATATTAGGAGATCATGCCATAAAATGATCGTCCCTGGGTGGGCTCGAACCACCAACCTTTCGGTTAACAGCCGAACGCGCTAGCCGATTGCGCCACAGAGACAGATATTTGCACATTGTGAGCCTCGAATTATTTATTTGTGTTAGTTCCAATTAATCTGCTTTTAGCTTGTTGTTTAGGGTGAAAAATGCTAACATCCATGAATATTCTATTTGCTTGACAGCTGGAGAGGAAAACCAGAATGGGCGAAAACATTCTGAAAAAATATATGTTTCATTATTGCATCTATTGTCAAAATTAAGCTGTCGCCATGAGATGGACCCAATTGATTTTATATGACGTGAACCACGGCCAGATTTGTTCCACATGGTCTCTGTTCATTCTCAAGTAAGGCATATTAGGAGATCATGCCATAAAATGATCGTCCCTGGGTGGGCTCGAACCACCAACCTTTCGGTTAACAGCCGAACGCGCTAGCCGATTGCGCCACAGAGACAGATATTTGCACATTGTGAGCCTCGAATTATTTATTTGTGTTAGTTCCAATTAATCTGCTTTTAGCTTGTTGTTTAGGGTGAAAAATGCTAACATCCATGAATATTCTATTTGCTTGACAGCTGGAGAGGAAAACCAGAATGGGCGAAAACATTCTGAAAAAATATATGTTTCATTATTGCATCTATTGTCAAAATTAAGCTGTCGCCATGAGATGGACCCAATTGATTTTATATGACGTGAACCACGGCCAGATTTGTTCCACATGGTCTCTGTTCATTCTCAAGTAAGGCATATTAGGAGATCATGCCATAAAATGATCGTCCCTGGGTGGGCTCGAACCACCAACCTTTCGGTTAACAGCCGAACGCGCTAGCCGATTGCGCCACAGAGACAGATATTTGCACATTGTGAGCCTCGAATTATTTATTTGTGTTAGTTCCAATTAATCTGCTTTTAGCTTGTTGTTTAGGGTGAAAAATGCTAACATCCATGAATATTCTATTTGCTTGACAGCTGGAGAGGAAAACCAGAATGGGCGAAAACATTCTGAAAAAATATATGTTTCATTATTGCATCTATTGTCAAAATTAAGCTGTCGCCATGAGATGGACCCAATTGATTTTATATGACGTGAACCACGGCCAGATTTGTTCCACATGGTCTCTGTTCATTCTCAAGTAAGGCATATTAGGAGATCATGCCATAAAATGATCGTCCCTGGGTGGGCTCGAACCACCAACCTTTCGGTTAACAGCCGAACGCGCTAGCCGATTGCGCCACAGAGACAGATATTTGCACATTGTGAGCCTCGAATTATTTATTTGTGTTAGTTCCAATTAATCTGCTTTTAGCTTGTTGTTTAGGGTGAAAAATGCTAACATCCATGAATATTCTATTTGCTTGACAGCTGGAGAGGAAAACCAGAATGGGCGAAAACATTCTGAAAAAATATATGTTTCATTATTGCATCTATTGTCAAAATTAAGCTGTCGCCATGAGATGGACCCAATTGATTTTATATGACGTGAACCACGGCCAGATTTGTTCCACATGGTCTCTGTTCATTCTCAAGTAAGGCATATTAGGAGATCATGCCATAAAATGATCGTCCCTGGGTGGGCTCGAACCACCAACCTTTCGGTTAACAGCCGAACGCGCTAGCCGATTGCGCCACAGAGACAGATATTTGCACATTGTGAGCCTCGAATTATTTATTTGTGTTAGTTCCAATTAATCTGCTTTTAGCTTGTTGTTTAGGGTGAAAAATGCTAACATCCATGAATATTCTATTTGCTTGACAGCTGGAGAGGAAAACCAGAATGGGCGAAAACATTCTGAAAAAATATATGTTTCATTATTGCATCTATTGTCAAAATTAAGCTGTCGCCATGAGATGGACCCAATTGATTTTATATGACGTGAACCACGGCCAGATTTGTTCCACATGGTCTCTGTTCATTCTCAAGTAAGGCATATTAGGAGATCATGCCATAAAATGATCGTCCCTGGGTGGGCTCGAACCACCAACCTTTCGGTTAACAGCCGAACGCGCTAGCCGATTGCGCCACAGAGACAGATATTTGCACATTGTGAGCCTCGAATTATTTATTTGTGTTAGTTCCAATTAATCTGCTTTTAGCTTGTTGTTTAGGGTGAAAAATGCTAACATCCATGAATATTCTATTTGCTTGACAGCTGGAGAGGAAAACCAGAATGGGCGAAAACATTCTGAAAAAATATATGTTTCATTATTGCATCTATTGTCAAAATTAAGCTGTCGCCATGAGATGGACCCAATTGATTTTATATGACGTGAACCACGGCCAGATTTGTTCCACATGGTCTCTGTTCATTCTCAAGTAAGGCATATTAGGAGATCATGCCATAAAATGATCGTCCCTGGGTGGGCTCGAACCACCAACCTTTCGGTTAACAGCCGAACGCGCTAGCCGATTGCGCCACAGAGACAGATATTTGCACATTGTGAGCCTCGAATTATTTATTTGTGTTAGTTCCAATTAATCTGCTTTTAGCTTGTTGTTTAGGGTGAAAAATGCTAACATCCATGAATATTCTATTTGCTTGACAGCTGGAGAGGAAAACCAGAATGGGCGAAAACATTCTGAAAAAATATATGTTTCATTATTGCATCTATTGTCAAAATTAAGCTGTCGCCATGAGATGGACCCAATTGATTTTATATGACGTGAACCACGGCCAGATTTGTTCCACATGGTCTCTGTTCATTCTCAAGTAAGGCATATTAGGAGATCCTGCCATAAAATGATCGTCCCTGGGTGGGCTCGAACCACCAACCTTTCGGTTAACAGCCGAACGCGCTAGCCGATTGCGCCACAGAGACAGATATTTGCACATTGTGAGCCTCGAATTATTTATTTGTGTTAGTTCCAATTAATCTGCTTTTAGCTTGTTGTTTAGGGTGAAAAATGCTAACATCCATGAATATTCTATTTGCTTGACAGCTGGAGAGGAAAACCAGAATGGGCGAAAACATTCTGAAAAAATATATGTTTCATTATTGCATCTATTGTCAAAATTAAGCTGTCGCCATGAGATGGACCCAATTGATTTTATATGACGTGAACCACGGCCAGATTTGTTCCACATGGTCTCTGTTCATTCTCAAGTAAGGCATATTAGGAGATCATGCCATAAATTGATCGTCCCTGGGTGGGCTCGAACCACCAACCTTTCGGTTAACAGCCGAACGCGCTAGCCGATTGCGCCACAGAGACAGATATTTGCACATTGTGAGCCTCGAATTATTTATTTGTGTTAGTTCCAATTAATCTGCTTTTAGCTTGTTGTTTAGGGTGAAAAATGCTAACATCCATGAATATTCTATTTGCTTGACAGCTGGAGAGGAAAACCAGAATGGGCGAAAACATTCTGAAAAAATATATGTTTCATTATTGCATCTATTGTCAAAATTAAGCTGTCGCCATGAGATGGACCCAATTGATTTTATATGACGTGAACCACGGCCAGATTTGTTCCACATGGTCTCTGTTCATTCTCAAGTAAGGCATATTAGGAGATCATGCCATAAAATGATCGTCCCTGGGTGGGCTCGAACCACCAACCTTTCGGTTAACAGCCGAACGCGCTAGCCGATTGCGCCACAGAGACAGATATTTGCACATTGTGAGCCTCGAATTATTTATTTGTGTTAGTTCCAATTAATCTGCTTTTAGCTTGTTGTTTAGGGTGAAAAATGCTAACATCCATGAATATTCTATTTGCTTGACAGCTGGAGAGGAAAACCAGAATGGGCGAAAACATTCTGAAAAAATATATGTTTCATTATTGCATCTATTGTCAAAATTAAGCTGTCGCCATGAGATGGACCCAATTGATTTTATATGACGTGAACCACGGCCAGATTTGTTCCACATGGTCTCTGTTCATTCTCAAGTAAGGCATATTAGGAGATCATGCCATAAAATGATCGTCCCTGGGTGGGCTCGAACCACCAACCTTTCGGTTAACAGCCGAACGCGCTAGCCGATTGCGCCACAGAGACAGATATTTGCACATTGTGAGCCTCGAATTATTTATTTGTGTTAGTTCCAATTAATCTGCTTTTAGCTTGTTGTTTAGGGTGAAAAATGCTAACATCCATGAATATTCTATTTGCTTGACAGCTGGAGAGGAAAACCAGAATGGGCGAAAACATTCTGAAAAAATATATGTTTCATTATTGCATCTATTGTCAAAATTAAGCTGTCGCCATGAGATGGACCCAATTGATTTTATATGACGTGAACCACGGCCAGATTTGTTCCACATGGTCTCTGTTCATTCTCAAGTAAGGCATATTAGGAGATCATGCCATAAAATGATCGTCCCTGGGTGGGCTCGAACCACCAACCTTTCGGTTAACAGCCGAACGCGCTAGCCGATTGCGCCACAGAGACAGATATTTGCACATTGTGAGCCTCGAATTATTTATTTGTGTTAGTTCCAATTAATCTGCTTTTAGCTTGTTGTTTAGGGTGAAAAATGCTAACATCCATGAATATTCTATTTGCTTGACAGCTGGAGAGGAAAACCAGAATGGGCGAAAACATTCTGAAAAAATATATGTTTCATTATTGCATCTATTGTCAAAATTAAGCTGTCGCCATGAGATGGACCCAATTGATTTTATATGACGTGAACCACGGCCAGATTTGTTCCACATGGTCTCTGTTCATTCTCAAGTAAGGCATATTAGGAGATCATGCCATAAAATGATCGTCCCTGGGTGGGCTCGAACCACCAACCTTTCGGTTAACAGCCGAACGCGCTAGCCGATTGCGCCACAGAGACAGATATTTGCACATTGTGAGCCTCGAATTATTTATTTGTGTTAGTTCCAATTAATCTGCTTTTAGCTTGTTGTTTAGGGTGAAAAATGCTAACATCCATGAATATTCTATTTGCTTGACAGCTGGAGAGGAAAACCAGAATGGGCGAAAACATTCTGAAAAAATATATGTTTCATTATTGCATCTATTGTCAAAATTAAGCTGTCGCCATGAGATGGACCCAATTGATTTTATATGACGTGAACCACGGCCAGATTTGTTCCACATGGTCTCTGTTCATTCTCAAGTAAGGCATATTAGGAGATCATGCCATAAAATGATCGTCCCTGGGTGGGCTCGAACCACCAACCTTTCGGTTAACAGCCGAACGCGCTAGCCGATTGCGCCACAGAGACAGATATTTGCACATTGTGAGCCTCGAATTATTTATTTGTGTTAGTTCCAATTAATCTGCTTTTAGCTTGTTGTTTAGGGTGAAAAATGCTAACATCCATGAATATTCTATTTGCTTGACAGCTGGAGAGGAAAACCAGAATGGGCGAAAACATTCTGAAAAAATATATGTTTCATTATTGCATCTATTGTCAAAATTAAGCTGTCGCCATGAGATGGACCCAATTGATTTTATATGACGTGAACCACGGCCAGATTTGTTCCACATGGTCTCTGTTCATTCTCAAGTAAGGCATATTAGGAGATCATGCCATAAAATGATCGTCCCTGGGTGGGCTCGAACCACCAACCTTTCGGTTAACAGCCGAACGCGCTAGCCGATTGCGCCACAGAGACAGATATTTGCACATTGTGAGCCTCGAATTATTTATTTGTGTTAGTTCCAATTAATCTGCTTTTAGCTTGTTGTTTAGGGTGAAAAATGCTAACATCCATGAATATTCTATTTGCTTGACAGCTGGAGAGGAAAACCAGAATGGGCGAAAACATTCTGAAAAAATATATGTTTCATTATTGCATCTATTGTCAAAATTAAGCTGTCGCCATGAGATGGACCCAATTGATTTTATATGACGTGAACCACGGCCAGATTTGTTCCACATGGTCTCTGTTCATTCTCAAGTAAGGCATATTAGGAGATCATGCCATAAAATGATCCTCCCTGGGTGGGCTCGAACCACCAACCTTTCGGTTAACAGCCGAACGCGCTAGCTGATTGCGCCACAGAGACAGATATTTGCACATTGTGAGCCTCGAATTATTTATTTGTGTTAGTTCCAATTAATCTGCTTTTAGCTTGTTGTTTAGGGTGAAAAATGCTAACATCCATGAATATTCTATTTGCTTGACAGCTGGAGAGGAAAACCAGAATGGGCGAAAACATTCTGAAAAAATATATGTTTCATTATTGCATCTATTGTCAAAATTAAGCTGTCGCCATGAGATGGACCCAATTGATTTTATATGACGTGAACCACGGCCAGATTTGTTCCACATGGTCTCTGTTCATTCTCAAGTAAGGCATATTAGGAGATCATGCCATAAAATGATCGTCCCTGGGTGGGCTCGAACCACCAACCTTTCGGTTAACAGCCGAACGCGCTAGCCGATTGCGCCACAGAGACAGATATTTGCACATTGTGAGCCTCGAATTATTTATTTGTGTTAGTTCCAATTAATCTGCTTTTAGCTTGTTGTTTAGGGTGAAAAATGCTAACATCCATGAATATTCTATTTGCTTGACAGCTGGAGAGGAAAACCAGAATGGGCGAAAACATTCTGAAAAAATATATGTTTCATTATTGCATCTATTGTCAAAATTAAGCTGTCGCCATGAGATGGACCCAATTGATTTTATATGACGTGAACCACGGCCAGATTTGTTCCACATGGTCTCTGTTCATTCTCAAGTAAGGCATATTAGGAGATCATGCCATAAAATGATCGTCCCTGGGTGGGCTCGAACCACCAACCTTTCGGTTAACAGCCGAACGCGCTAGCCGATTGCGCCACAGAGACAGATATTTGCACATTGTGAGCCTCGAATTATTTATTTGTGTTAGTTCCAATTAATCTGCTTTTAGCTTGTTGTTTAGGGTGAAAAATGCTAACATCCATGAATATTCTATTTGCTTGACAGCTGGAGAGGAAAACCAGAATGGGCGAAAACATTCTGAAAAAATATATGTTTCATTATTGCATCTATTGTCAAAATTAAGCTGTCGCCATGAGATGGACCCAATTGATTTTATATGACGTGAACCACGGCCAGATTTGTTCCACATGGTCTCTGTTCATTCTCAAGTAAGGCATATTAGGAGATCATGCCATAAAATGATCGTCCCTGGGTGGGCTCGAACCACCAACCTTTCGGTTAACAGCCGAACGCGCTAGCCGATTGCGCCACAGAGACAGATATTTGCACATTGTGAGCCTCGAATTATTTATTTGTGTTAGTTCCAATTAATCTGCTTTTAGCTTGTTGTTTAGGGTGAAAAATGCTAACATCCATGAATATTCTATTTGCTTGACAGCTGGAGAGGAAAACCAGAATGGGCGAAAACATTCTGAAAAAATATATGTTTCATTATTGCATCTATTGTCAAAATTAAGCTGTCGCCATGAGATGGACCCAATTGATTTTATATGACGTGAACCACGGCCAGATTTGTTCCACATGGTCTCTGTTCATTCTCAAGTAAGGCATATTAGGAGATCATGCCATAAAATGATCGTCCCTGGGTGGGCTCGAACCACCAACCTTTCGGTTAACAGCCGAACGCGCTAGCCGATTGCGCCACAGAGACAGATATTTGCACATTGTGAGCCTCGAATTATTTATTTGTGTTAGTTCCAATTAATCTGCTTTTAGCTTGTTGTTTAGGGTGAAAAATGCTAACATCCATGAATATTCTATTTGCTTGACAGCTGGAGAGGAAAACCAGAATGGGCGAAAACATTCTGAAAAAATATATGTTTCATTATTGCATCTATTGTCAAAATTAAGCTGTCGCCATGAGATGGACCCAATTGATTTTATATGACGTGAACCACGGCCAGATTTGTTCCACATGGTCTCTGTTCATTCTCAAGTAAGGCATATTAGGAGATCATGCCATAAAATGATCGTCCCTGGGTGGGCTCGAACCACCAACCTTTCGGTTAACAGCCGAACGCGCTAGCCGATTGCGCCACAGAGACAGATATTTGCACATTGTGAGCCTCGAATTATTTATTTGTGTTAGTTCCAATTAATCTGCTTTTAGCTTGTTGTTTAGGGTGAAAAATGCTAACATCCATGAATATTCTATTTGCTTGACAGCTGGAGAGGAAAACCAGAATGGGCGAAAACATTCTGAAAAAATATATGTTTCATTATTGCATCTATTGTCAAAATTAAGCTGTCGCCATGAGATGGACCCAATTGATTTTATATGACGTGAACCACGGCCAGATTTGTTCCACATGGTCTCTGTTCATTCTCAAGTAAGGCATATTAGGAGATCATGCCATAAAATGATCGTCCCTGGGTGGGCTCGAACCACCAACCTTTCGGTTAACAGCCGAACGCGCTAGCCGATTGCGCCACAGAGACAGATATTTGCACATTGTGAGCCTCGAATTATTTATTTGTGTTAGTTCCAATTAATCTGCTTTTAGCTTGTTGTTTAGGGTGAAAAATGCTAACATCCATGAATATTCTATTTGCTTGACAGCTGGAGAGGAAAACCAGAATGGGCGAAAACATTCTGAAAAAATATATGTTTCATTATTGCATCTATTGTCAAAATTAAGCTGTCGCCATGAGATGGACCCAATTGATTTTATATGACGTGAACCACGGCCAGATTTGTTCCACATGGTCTCTGTTCATTCTCAAGTAAGGCATATTAGGAGATCATGCCATAAAATGATCGTCCCTGGGTGGGCTCGAACCACCAACCTTTCGGTTAACAGCCGAACGCGCTAGCCGATTGCGCCACAGAGACAGATATTTGCACATTGTGAGCCTCGAATTATTTATTTGTGTTAGTTCCAATTAATCTGCTTTTAGCTTGTTGTTTAGGGTGAAAAATGCTAACATCCATGAATATTCTATTTGCTTGACAGCTGGAGAGGAAAACCAGAATGGGCGAAAACATTCTGAAAAAATATATGTTTCATTATTGCATCTATTGTCAAAATTAAGCTGTCGCCATGAGATGGACCCAATTGATTTTATATGACGTGAACCACGGCCAGATTTGTTCCACATGGTCTCTGTTCATTCTCAAGTAAGGCATATTAGGAGATCATGCCA
Organism: Terebella lapidaria; assembly: GCA_949152475.1. Taxonomy (NCBI): domain Eukaryota; kingdom Metazoa; phylum Annelida; class Polychaeta; order Terebellida; family Terebellidae; genus Terebella; species Terebella lapidaria. The sequence continues at coordinate 4,940,642 of OX424559.1, read as the reverse complement.
TAAAATGATCGTCCCTGGGTGGGCTCGAACCACCAACCTTTCGGTTAACAGCCGAACGCGCTAGCCGATTGCGCCACAGAGACAGATATTTGCACATTGTGAGCCTCGAATTATTTATTTGTGTTAGTTCCAATTAATCTGCTTTTAGCTTGTTGTTTAGGGTGAAAAATGCTAACATCCATGAATATTCTATTTGCTTGACAGCTGGAGAGGAAAACCAGAATGGGCGAAAACATTCTGAAAAAATATATGTTTCATTATTGCATCTATTGTCAAAATTAAGCTGTCGCCATGAGATGGACCCAATTGATTTTATATGACGTGAACCACGGCCAGATTTGTTCCACATGGTCTCTGTTCATTCTCAAGTAAGGCATATTAGGAGATCATGCCATAAAATGATCGTCCCTGGGTGGGCTCGAACCACCAACCTTTCGGTTAACAGCCGAACGCGCTAGCCGATTGCGCCACAGAGACAGATATTTGCACATTGTGAGCCTCGAATTATTTATTTGTGTTAGTTCCAATTAATCTGCTTTTAGCTTGTTGTTTAGGGTGAAAAATGCTAACATCCATGAATATTCTATTTGCTTGACAGCTGGAGAGGAAAACCAGAATGGGCGAAAACATTCTGAAAAAATATATGTTTCATTATTGCATCTATTGTCAAAATTAAGCTGTCGCCATGAGATGGACCCAATTGATTTTATATGACGTGAACCACGGCCAGATTTGTTCCACATGGTCTCTGTTCATTCTCAAGTAAGGCATATTAGGAGATCATGCCATAAAATGATCGTCCCTGGGTGGGCTCGAACCACCAACCTTTCGGTTAACAGCCGAACGCGCTAGCCGATTGCGCCACAGAGACAGATATTTGCACATTGTGAGCCTCGAATTATTTATTTGTGTTAGTTCCAATTAATCTGCTTTTAGCTTGTTGTTTAGGGTGAAAAATGCTAACATCCATGAATATTCTATTTGCTTGACAGCTGGAGAGGAAAACCAGAATGGGCGAAAACATTCTGAAAAAATATATGTTTCATTATTGCATCTATTGTCAAAATTAAGCTGTCGCCATGAGATGGACCCAATTGATTTTATATGACGTGAACCACGGCCAGATTTGTTCCACATGGTCTCTGTTCATTCTCAAGTAAGGCATATTAGGAGATCATGCCATAAAATGATCGTCCCTGGGTGGGCTCGAACCACCAACCTTTCGGTTAACAGCCGAACGCGCTAGCCGATTGCGCCACAGAGACAGATATTTGCACATTGTGAGCCTCGAATTATTTATTTGTGTTAGTTCCAATTAATCTGCTTTTAGCTTGTTGTTTAGGGTGAAAAATGCTAACATCCATGAATATTCTATTTGCTTGACAGCTGGAGAGGAAAACCAGAATGGGCGAAAACATTCTGAAAAAATATATGTTTCATTATTGCATCTATTGTCAAAATTAAGCTGTCGCCATGAGATGGACCCAATTGATTTTATATGACGTGAACCACGGCCAGATTTGTTCCACATGGTCTCTGTTCATTCTCAAGTAAGGCATATTAGGAGATCATGCCATAAAATGATCGTCCCTGGGTGGGCTCGAACCACCAACCTTTCGGTTAACAGCCGAACGCGCTAGCCGATTGCGCCACAGAGACAGATATTTGCACATTGTGAGCCTCGAATTATTTATTTGTGTTAGTTCCAATTAATCTGCTTTTAGCTTGTTGTTTAGGGTGAAAAATGCTAACATCCATGAATATTCTATTTGCTTGACAGCTGGAGAGGAAAACCAGAATGGGCGAAAACATTCTGAAAAAATATATGTTTCATTATTGCATCTATTGTCAAAATTAAGCTGTCGCCATGAGATGGACCCAATTGATTTTATATGACGTGAACCACGGCCAGATTTGTTCCACATGGTCTCTGTTCATTCTCAAGTAAGGCATATTAGGAGATCATGCCATAAAATGATCGTCCCTGGGTGGGCTCGAACCACCAACCTTTCGGTTAACAGCCGAACGCGCTAGCCGATTGCGCCACAGAGACAGATATTTGCACATTGTGAGCCTCGAATTATTTATTTGTGTTAGTTCCAATTAATCTGCTTTTAGCTTGTTGTTTAGGGTGAAAAATGCTAACATCCATGAATATTCTATTTGCTTGACAGCTGGAGAGGAAAACCAGAATGGGCGAAAACATTCTGAAAAAATATATGTTTCATTATTGCATCTATTGTCAAAATTAAGCTGTCGCCATGAGATGGATCCAATTGATTTTATATGACGTGAACCACGGCCAGATTTGTTCCACATGGTCTCTGTTCATTCTCAAGTAAGGCATATTAGGAGATCATGCCATAAAATGATCGTCCCTGGGTGGGCTCGAACCACCAACCTTTCGGTTAACAGCCGAACGCGCTAGCCGATTGCGCCACAGAGACAGATATTTGCACATTGTGAGCCTCGAATTATTTATTTGTGTTAGTTCCAATTAATCTGCTTTTAGCTTGTTGTTTAGGGTGAAAAATGCTAACATCCATGAATATTCTATTTGCTTGACAGCTGGAGAGGAAAACCAGAATGGGCGAAAACATTCTGAAAAAATATATGTTTCATTATTGCATCTATTGTCAAAATTAAGCTGTCGCCATGAGATGGACCCAATTGATTTTATGACGTGAACCACGGCCAGATTTGTTCCACATGGTCTCTGTTCATTCTCAAGTAAGGCATATTAGGAGATCATGCCATAAAATGATCGTCCCTGGGTGGGCTCGAACCACCAACCTTTCGGTTAACAGCCGAACGCGCTAGCCGATTGCGCCACAGAGACAGATATTTGCACATTGTGAGCCTCGAATTATTTATTTGTGTTAGTTCCAATTAATCTGCTTTTAGCTTGTTGTTTAGGGTGAAAAATGCTAACATCCATGAATATTCTATTTGCTTGACAGCTGGAGAGGAAAACCAGAATGGGCGAAAACATTCTGAAAAAATATATGTTTCATTATTGCATCTATTGTCAAAATTAAGCTGTCGCCATGAGATGGACCCAATTGATTTTATATGACGTGAACCACGGCCAGATTTGTTCCACATGGTCTCTGTTCATTCTCAAGTAAGGCATATTAGGAGATCATGCCATAAAATGATCGTCCCTGGGTGGGCTCGAACCACCAACCTTTCGGTTAACAGCCGAACGCGCTAGCCGATTGCGCCACAGAGACAGATATTTGCACATTGTGAGCCTCGAATTATTTATTTGTGTTAGTTCCAATTAATCTGCTTTTAGCTTGTTGTTTAGGGTGAAAAATGCTAACATCCATGAATATTCTATTTGCTTGACAGCTGGAGAGGAAAACCAGAATGGGCGAAAACATTCTGAAAAAATATATGTTTCATTATTGCATCTATTGTCAAAATTAAGCTGTCGCCATGAGATGGACCCAATTGATTTTATATGACGTGAACCACGGCCAGATTTGTTCCACATGGTCTCTGTTCATTCTCAAGTAAGGCATATTAGGAGATCATGCCATAAAATGATCGTCCCTGGGTGGGCTCGAACCACCAACCTTTCGGTTAACAGCCGAACGCGCTAGCCGATTGCGCCACAGAGACAGATATTTGCACATTGTGAGCCTCGAATTATTTATTTGTGTTAGTTCCAATTAATCTACTTTTAGCTTGTTGTTTAGGGTGAAAAATGCTAACATCCATGAATATTCTATTTGCTTGACAGCTGGAGAGGAAAACCAGAATGGGCGAAAACATTCTGAAAAAATATATGTTTCATTATTGCATCTATTGTCAAAATTAAGCTGTCGCCATGAGATGGACCCAATTGATTTTATATGACGTGAACCACGGCCAGATTTGTTCCACATGGTCTCTGTTCATTCTCAAGTAAGGCATATTAGGAGATCATGCCATAAAATGATCGTCCCTGGGTGGGCTCGAACCACCAACCTTTCGGTTAACAGCCGAACGCGCTAGCCGATTGCGCCACAGAGACAGATATTTGCACATTGTGAGCCTCGAATTATTTATTTGTGTTAGTTCCAATTAATCTGCTTTTAGCTTGTTGTTTAGGGTGAAAAATGCTAACATCCATGAATATTCTATTTGCTTGACAGCTGGAGAGGAAAACCAGAATGGGCGAAAACATTCTGAAAAAATATATGTTTCATTATTGCATCTATTGTCAAAATTAAGCTGTCGCCATGAGATGGACCCAATTGATTTTATATGACGTGAACCACGGCCAGATTTGTTCCACATGGTCTCTGTTCATTCTCAAGTAAGGCATATTAGGAGATCATGCCATAAAATGATCGTCCCTGGGTGGGCTCGAACCACCAACCTTTCGGTTAACAGCCGAACGCGCTAGCCGATTGCGCCACAGAGACAGATATTTGCACATTGTGAGCCTCGAATTATTTATTTGTGTTAGTTCCAATTAATCTGCTTTTAGCTTGTTGTTTAGGGTGAAAAATGCTAACATCCATGAATATTCTATTTGCTTGACAGCTGGAGAGGAAAACCAGAATGGGCGAAAACATTCTGAAAAAATATATGTTTCATTATTGCATCTATTGTCAAAATTAAGCTGTCGCCATGAGATGGACCCAATTGATTTTATATGACGTGAACCACGGCCAGATTTGTTCCACATGGTCTCTGTTCATTCTCAAGTAAGGCATATTAGGAGATCATGCCATAAAATGATCGTCCCTGGGTGGGCTCGAACCACCAACCTTTCGGTTAACAGCCGAACGCGCTAGCCGATTGCGCCACAGAGACAGATATTTGCACATTGTGAGCCTCGAATTATTTATTTGTGTTAGTTCCAATTAATCTGCTTTTAGCTTGTTGTTTAGGGTGAAAAATGCTAACATCCATGAATATTCTATTTGCTTGACAGCTGGAGAGGAAAACCAGAATGGGCGAAAACATTCTGAAAAAATATATGTTTCATTATTGCATCTATTGTCAAAATTAAGCTGTCGCCATGAGATGGACCCAATTGATTTTATATGACGTGAACCACGGCCAGATTTGTTCCACATGGTCTCTGTTCATTCTCAAGTAAGGCATATTAGGAGATCATGCCATAAAATGATCGTCCCTGGGTGGGCTCGAACCACCAACCTTTCGGTTAACAGCCGAACGCGCTAGCCGATTGCGCCACAGAGACAGATATTTGCACATTGTGAGCCTCGAATTATTTATTTGTGTTAGTTCCAATTAATCTGCTTTTAGCTTGTTGTTTAGGGTGAAAAATGCTAACATCCATGAATATTCTATTTGCTTGACAGCTGGAGAGGAAAACCAGAATGGGCGAAAACATTCTGAAAAAATATATGTTTCATTATTGCATCTATTGTCAAAATTAAGCTGTCGCCATGAGATGGACCCAATTGATTTTATATGACGTGAACCACGGCCAGATTTGTTCCACATGGTCTCTGTTCATTCTCAAGTAAGGCATATTAGGAGATCATGCCATAAAATGATCGTCCCTGGGTGGGCTCGAACCACCAACCTTTCGGTTAACAGCCGAACGCGCTAGCCGATTGCGCCACAGAGACAGATATTTGCACATTGTGAGCCTCGAATTATTTATTTGTGTTAGTTCCAATTAATCTGCTTTTAGCTTGTTGTTTAGGGTGAAAAATGCTAACATCCATGAATATTCTATTTGCTTGACAGCTGGAGAGGAAAACCAGAATGGGCGAAAACATTCTGAAAAAATATATGTTTCATTATTGCATCTATTGTCAAAATTAAGCTGTCGCCATGAGATGGACCCAATTGATTTTATATGACGTGAACCACGGCCAGATTTGTTCCACATGGTCTCTGTTCATTCTCAAGTAAGGCATATTAGGAGATCATGCCATAAAATGATCGTCCCTGGGTGGGCTCGAACCACCAACCTTTCGGTTAACAGCCGAACGCGCTAGCCGATTGCGCCACAGAGACAGATATTTGCACATTGTGAGCCTCGAATTATTTATTTGTGTTAGTTCCAATTAATCTGCTTTTAGCTTGTTGTTTAGGGTGAAAAATGCTAACATCCATGAATATTCTATTTGCTTGACAGCTGGAGAGGAAAACCAGAATGGGCGAAAACATTCTGAAAAAATATATGTTTCATTATTGCATCTATTGTCAAAATTAAGCTGTCGCCATGAGATGGACCCAATTGATTTTATATGACGTGAACCACGGCCAGATTTGTTCCACATGGTCTCTGTTCATTCTCAAGTAAGGCATATTAGGAGATCATGCCATAAAATGATCGTCCCTGGGTGGGCTCGAACCACCAACCTTTCGGTTAACAGCCGAACGCGCTAGCCGATTGCGCCACAGAGACAGATATTTGCACATTGTGAGCCTCGAATTATTTATTTGTGTTAGTTCCAATTAATCTGCTTTTAGCTTGTTGTTTAGGGTGAAAAATGCTAACATCCATGAATATTCTATTTGCTTGACAGCTGGAGAGGAAAACCAGAATGGGCGAAAACATTCTGAAAAAATATATGTTTCATTATTGCATCTATTGTCAAAATTAAGCTGTCGCCATGAGATGGACCCAATTGATTTTATATGACGTGAACCACGGCCAGATTTGTTCCACATGGTCTCTGTTCATTCTCAAGTAAGGCATATTAGGAGATCATGCCATAAAATGATCGTCCCTGGGTGGGCTCGAACCACCAACCTTTCGGTTAACAGCCGAACGCGCTAGCCGATTGCGCCACAGAGACAGATATTTGCACATTGTGAGCCTCGAATTATTTATTTGTGTTAGTTCCAATTAATCTGCTTTTAGCTTGTTGTTTAGGGTGAAAAATGCTAACATCCATGAATATTCTATTTGCTTGACAGCTGGAGAGGAAAACCAGAATGGGCGAAAACATTCTGAAAAAATATATGTTTCATTATTGCATCTATTGTCAAAATTAAGCTGTCGCCATGAGATGGACCCAATTGATTTTATATGACGTGAACCACGGCCAGATTTGTTCCACATGGTCTCTGTTCATTCTCAAGTAAGGCATATTAGGAGATCATGCCATAAAATGATCGTCCCTGGGTGGGCTCGAACCACCAACCTTTCGGTTAACAGCCGAACGCGCTAGCCGATTGCGCCACAGAGACAGATATTTGCACATTGTGAGCCTCGAATTATTTATTTGTGTTAGTTCCAATTAATCTGCTTTTAGCTTGTTGTTTAGGGTGAAAAATGCTAACATCCATGAATATTCTATTTGCTTGACAGCTGGAGAGGAAAACCAGAATGGGCGAAAACATTCTGAAAAAATATATGTTTCATTATTGCATCTATTGTCAAAATTAAGCTGTCGCCATGAGATGGACCCAATTGATTTTATATGACGTGAACCACGGCCAGATTTGTTCCACATGGTCTCTGTTCATTCTCAAGTAAGGCATATTAGGAGATCATGCCATAAAATGATCGTCCCTGGGTGGGCTCGAACCACCAACCTTTCGGTTAACAGCCGAACGCGCTAGCCGATTGCGCCACAGAGACAGATATTTGCACATTGTGAGCCTCGAATTATTTATTTGTGTTAGTTCCAATTAATCTGCTTTTAGCTTGTTGTTTAGGGTGAAAAATGCTAACATCCATGAATATTCTATTTGCTTGACAGCTGGAGAGGAAAACCAGAATGGGCGAAAACATTCTGAAAAAATATATGTTTCATTATTGCATCTATTGTCAAAATTAAGCTGTCGCCATGAGATGGACCCAATTGATTTTATATGACGTGAACCACGGCCAGATTTGTTCCACATGGTCTCTGTTCATTCTCAAGTAAGGCATATTAGGAGATCATGCCATAAAATGATCGTCCCTGGGTGGGCTCGAACCACCAACCTTTCGGTTAACAGCCGAACGCGCTAGCCGATTGCGCCACAGAGACAGATATTTGCACATTGTGAGCCTCGAATTATTTATTTGTGTTAGTTCCAATTAATCTGCTTTTAGCTTGTTGTTTAGGGTGAAAAATGCTAACATCCATGAATATTCTATTTGCTTGACAGCTGGAGAGGAAAACCAGAATGGGCGAAAACATTCTGAAAAAATATATGTTTCATTATTGCATCTATTGTCAAAATTAAGCTGTCGCCATGAGATGGACCCAATTGATTTTATATGACGTGAACCACGGCCAGATTTGTTCCACATGGTCTCTGTTCATTCTCAAGTAAGGCATATTAGGAGATCATGCCATAAAATGATCGTCCCTGGGTGGGCTCGAACCACCAACCTTTCGGTTAACAGCCGAACGCGCTAGCCGATTGCGCCACAGAGACAGATATTTGCACATTGTGAGCCTCGAATTATTTATTTGTGTTAGTTCCAATTAATCTGCTTTTAGCTTGTTGTTTAGGGTGAAAAATGCTAACATCCATGAATATTCTATTTGCTTGACAGCTGGAGAGGAAAACCAGAATGGGCGAAAACATTCTGAAAAAATATATGTTTCATTATTGCATCTATTGTCAAAATTAAGCTGTCGCCATGAGATGGACCCAATTGATTTTATATGACGTGAACCACGGCCAGACTTGTTCCACATGGTCTCTGTTCATTCTCAAGTAAGGCATATTAGGAGATCATGCCATAAAATGATCGTCCCTGGGTGGGCTCGAACCACCAACCTTTCGGTTAACAGCCGAACGCGCTAGCCGATTGCGCCACAGAGACAGATATTTGCACATTGTGAGCCTCGAATTATTTATTTGTGTTAGTTCCAATTAATCTGCTTTTAGCTTGTTGTTTAGGGTGAAAAATGCTAACATCCATGAATATTCTATTTGCTTGACAGCTGGAGAGGAAAACCAGAATGGGCGAAAACATTCTGAAAAAATATATGTTTCATTATTGCATCTATTGTCAAAATTAAGCTGTCGCCATGAGATGGACCCAATTGATTTTATGACGTGAACCACGGCCAGATTTGTTCCACATGGTCTCTGTTCATTCTCAAGTAAGGCATATTAGGAGATCATGCCATAAAATGATCGTCCCTGGGTGGGCTCGAACCACCAACCTTTCGGTTAACAGCCGAACGCGCTAGCCGATTGCGCCACAGAGACAGATATTTGCACATTGTGAGCCTCGAATTATTTATTTGTGTTAGTTCCAATTAATCTGCTTTTAGCTTGTTGTTTAGGGTGAAAAATGCTAACATCCATGAATATTCTATTTGCTTGACAGCTGGAGAGGAAAACCAGAATGGGCGAAAACATTCTGAAAAAATATATGTTTCATTATTGCATCTATTGTCAAAATTAAGCTGTCGCCATGAGATGGACCCAATTGATTTTATATGACGTGAACCACGGCCAGATTTGTTCCACATGGTCTCTGGTCATTCTCAAGTAAGGCATATTAGGAGATCATGCCATAAAATGATCGTCCCTGGGTGGGCTCGAACCACCAACCTTTCGGTTAACAGCCGAACGCGCTAGCCGATTGCGCCACAGAGACAGATATTTGCACATTGTGAGCCTCGAATTATTTATTTGTGTTAGTTCCAATTAATCTGCTTTTAGCTTGTTGTTTAGGGTGAAAAATGCTAACATCCATGAATATTCTATTTGCTTGACAGCTGGAGAGGAAAACCAGAATGGGCGAAAACATTCTGAAAAAATATATGTTTCATTATTGCATCTATTGTCAAAATTAAGCTGTCGCCATGAGATGGACCCAATTGATTTTATATGACGTGAACCACGGCCAGATTTGTTCCACATGGTCTCTGTTCATTCTCAAGTAAGGCATATTAGGAGATCATGCCATAAAATGATCGTCCCTGGGTGGGCTCGAACCACCAACCTTTCGGTTAACAGCCGAACGCGCTAGCCGATTGCGCCACAGAGACAGATATTTGCACATTGTGAGCCTCGAATTATTTATTTGTGTTAGTTCCAATTAATCTGCTTTTAGCTTGTTGTTTAGGGTGAAAAATGCTAACATCCATGAATATTCTATTTGCTTGACAGCTGGAGAGGAAAACCAGAATGGGCGAAAACATTCTGAAAAAATATATGTTTCATTATTGCATCTATTGTCAAAATTAAGCTGTCGCCATGAGATGGACCCAATTGATTTTATATGACGTGAACCACGGCCAGATTTGTTCCACATGGTCTCTGTTCATTCTCAAGTAAGGCATATTAGGAGATCATGCCATAAAATGATCGTCCCTGGGTGGGCTCGAACCACCAACCTTTCGGTTAACAGCCGAACGCGCTAGCCGATTGCGCCACAGAGACAGATATTTGCACATTGTGAGCCTCGAATTATTTATTTGTGTTAGTTCCAATTAATCTGCTTTTAGCTTGTTGTTTAGGGTGAAAAATGCTAACATCCATGAATATTCTATTTGCTTGACAGCTGGAGAGGAAAACCAGAATGGGCGAAAACATTCTGAAAAAATATATGTTTCATTATTGCATCTATTGTCAAAATTAAGCTGTCGCCATGAGATGGACCCAATTGATTTTATATGACGTGAACCACGGCCAGATTTGTTCCACATGGTCTCTGTTCATTCTCAAGTAAGGCATATTAGGAGATCATGCCATAAAATGATCGTCCCTGGGTGGGCTCGAACCACCAACCTTTCGGTTAACAGCCGAACGCGCTAGCCGATTGCGCCACAGAGACAGATATTTGCACATTGTGAGCCTCGAATTATTTATTTGTGTTAGTTCCAATTAATCTGCTTTTAGCTTGTTGTTTAGGGTGAAAAATGCTAACATCCATGAATATTCTATTTGCTTGACAGCTGGAGAGGAAAACCAGAATGGGCGAAAACATTCTGAAAAAATATATGTTTCATTATTGCATCTATTGTCAAAATTAAGCTGTCGCCATGAGATGGACCCAATTGATTTTATATGACGTGAACCACGGCCAGATTTGTTCCACATGGTCTCTGTTCATTCTCAAGTAAGGCATATTAGGAGATCATGCCATAAAATGATCGTCCCTGGGTGGGCTCGAACCACCAACCTTTCGGTTAACAGCCGAACGCGCTAGCCGATTGCGCCACAGAGACAGATATTTGCACATTGTGAGCCTCGAATTATTTATTTGTGTTAGTTCCAATTAATCTGCTTTTAGCTTGTTGTTTAGGGTGAAAAATGCTAACATCCATGAATATTCTATTTGCTTGACAGCTGGAGAGGAAAACCAGAATGGGCGAAAACATTCTGAAAAAATATATGTTTCATTATTGCATCTATTGTCAAAATTAAGCTGTCGCCATGAGATGGACCCAATTGATTTTATATGACGTGAACCACGGCCAGATTTGTTCCACATGGTCTCTGTTCATTCTCAAGTAAGGCATATTAGGAGATCATGCCATAAAATGATCGTCCCTGGGTGGGCTCGAACCACCAACCTTTCGGTTAACAGCCGAACGCGCTAGCCGATTGCGCCACAGAGACAGATATTTGCACATTGTGAGCCTCGAATTATTTATTTGTGTTAGTTCCAATTAATCTGCTTTTAGCTTGTTGTTTAGGGTGAAAAATGCTAACATCCATGAATATTCTATTTGCTTGACAGCTGGAGAGGAAAACCAGAATGGGCGAAAACATTCTGAAAAAATATATGTTTCATTATTGCATCTATTGTCAAAATTAAGCTGTCGCCATGAGATGGACCCAATTGATTTTATATGACGTAAACCACGGCCAGATTTGTTCCACATGGTCTCTGTTCATTCTCAAGTAAGGCATATTAGGAGATCATGCCATAAAATGATCGTCCCTGGGTGGGCTCGAACCACCAACCTTTCGGTTAACAGCCGAACGCGCTAGCCGATTGCGCCACAGAGACAGATATTTGCACATTGTGAGCCTCGAATTATTTATTTGTGTTAGTTCCAATTAATCTGCTTTTAGCTTGTTGTTTAGGGTGAAAAATGCTAACATCCATGAATATTCTATTTGCTTGACAGCTGGAGAGGAAAACCAGAATGGGCGAAAACATTCTGAAAAAATATGTGTTTCATTATTGCATCTATTGTCAAAATTAAGCTGTCGCCATGAGATGGACCCAATTGATTTTATATGACGTGAACCACGGCCAGATTTGTTCCACATGGTCTCTGTTCATTCGTAAGTAAGGCATATTAGGAGATCATGCCATAAAATGATCGTCCCTGGGTGGGCTCGAACCACCAACCTTTCGGTTAACAGCCGAACGCGCTAGCCGATTGCGCCACAGAGACAGATATTTGCACATTGTGAGCCTCGAATTATTTATTTGTGTTAGTTCCAATTAATCTGCTTTTAGCTTGTTGTTTAGGGTGAAAAATGCTAACATCCATGAATATTCTATTTGCTTGACAGCTGGAGAGGAAAACCAGAATGGGCGAAAACATTCTGAAAAAATATATGTTTCATTATTGCATCTATTGTCAAAATTAAGCTGTCGCCATGAGATGGACCCAATTGATTTTATATGACGTGAACCACGGCCAGATTTGTTCCACATGGTCTCTGTTCATTCTCAAGTAAGGCATATTAGGAGATCATGCCATAAAATGATCGTCCCTGGGTGGGCTCGAACCACCAACCTTTCGGTTAACAGCCGAACGCGCTAGCCGATTGCGCCACAGAGACAGATATTTGCACATTGTGAGCCTCGAATTATTTATTTGTGTTAGTTCCAATTAATCTGCTTTTAGCTTGTTGTTTAGGGTGAAAAATGCTAACATCCATGAATATTCTATTTGCTTGACAGCTGGAGAGGAAAACCAGAATGGGCGAAAACATTCTGAAAAAATATATGTTTCATTATTGCATCTATTGTCAAAATTAAGCTGTCGCCATGAGATGGACCCAATTGATTTTATATGACGTGAACCACGGCCAGATTTGTTCCACATGGTCTCTGTTCATTCTCAAGTAAGGCATATTAGGAGATCATGCCATAAAATGATCGTCCCTGGGTGGGCTCGAACCACCAACCTTTCGGTTAACAGCCGAACGCGCTAGCCGATTGCGCCACAGAGACAGATATTTGCACATTGTGAGCCTCGAATTATTTATTTGTGTTAGTTCCAATTAATCTGCTTTTAGCTTGTTGTTTAGGGTGAAAAATGCTAACATCCATGAATATTCTATTTGCTTGACAGCTGGAGAGGAAAACCAGAATGGGCGAAAACATTCTGAAAAAATATATGTTTCATTATTGCATCTATTGTCAAAATTAAGCTGTCGCCATGAGATGGACCCAATTGATTTTATATGACGTGAACCACGGCCAGATTTGTTCCACATGGTCTCTGTTCATTCTCAAGTAAGGCATATTAGGAGATCATGCCATAAAATGATCGTCCCTGGGTGGGCTCGAACCACCAACCTTTCGGTTAACAGCCGAACGCGCTAGCCGATTGCGCCACAGAGACAGATATTTGCACATTGTGAGCCTTGAATTATTTATTTGTGTTAGTTCCAATTAATCTGCTTTTAGCTTGTTGTTTAGGGTGAAAAATGCTAACATCCATGAATATTCTATTTGCTTGACAGCTGGAGAGGAAAACCAGAATGGGCGAAAACATTCTGAAAAAATATATGTTTCATTATTGCATCTATTGTCAAAATTAAGCTGTCGCCATGAGATGGACCCAATTGATTTTATGACGTGAACCACGGCCAGATTTGTTCCACATGGTCTCTGTTCATTCTCAAGTAAGGCATATTAGGAGATCATGCCATAAAATGATCGTCCCTGGGTGGGCTCGAACCACCAACCTTTCGGTTAACAGCCGAACGCGCTAGCCGATTGCGCCACAGAGACAGATATTTGCACATTGTGAGCCTCGAATTATTTATTTGTGTTAGTTCCAATTAATCTGCTTTTAGCTTGTTGTTTAGGGTGAAAAATGCTAACATCCATGAATATTCTATTTGCTTGACAGCTGGAGAGGAAAACCAGAATGGGCGAAAACATTCTGAAAAAATATATGTTTCATTATTGCATCTATTGTCAAAATTAAGCTGTCGCCATGAGATGGACCCAATTGATTTTATATGACGTGAACCACGGCCAGATTTGTTCCACATGGTCTCTGTTCATTCTCAAGTAAGGCATATTAGGAGATCATGCCATAAAATGATCGTCCCTGGGTGGGCTCGAACCACCAACCTTTCGGTTAACAGCCGAACGCGCTAGCCGATTGCGCCACAGAGACAGATATTTGCACATTGTGAGCCTCGAATTATTTATTTGTGTTAGTTCCAATTAATCTGCTTTTAGCTTGTTGTTTAGGGTGAAAAATGCTAACATCCATGAATATTCTATTTGCTTGACAGCTGGAGAGGAAAACCAGAATGGGCGAAAACATTCTGAAAAAATATATGTTTCATTATTGCATCTATTGTCAAAATTAAGCTGTCGCCATGAGATGGACCCAATTGATTTTATATGACGTGAACCACGGCCAGATTTGTTCCACATGGTCTCTGTTCATTCTCAAGTAAGGCATATTAGGAGATCATGCCATAAAATGATCGTCCCTGGGTGGGCTCGAACCACCAACCTTTCGGTTAACAGCCGAACGCGCTAGCCGATTGCGCCACAGAGACAGATATTTGCACATTGTGAGCCTCGAATTATTTATTTGTGTTAGTTCCAATTAATCTGCTTTTAGCTTGTTGTTTAGGGTGAAAAATGCTAACATCCATGAATATTCTATTTGCTTGACAGCTGGAGAGGAAAACCAGAATGGGCGAAAACATTCTGAAAAAATATATGTTTCATTATTGCATCTATTGTCAAAATTAAGCTGTCGCCATGAGATGGACCCAATTGATTTTATATGACGTGAACCACGGCCAGATTTGTTCCACATGGTCTCTGTTCATTCTCAAGTAAGGCATATTAGGAGATCATGCCATAAAATGATCGTCCCTGGGTGGGCTCGAACCACCAACCTTTCGGTTAACAGCCGAACGCGCTAGCCGATTGCGCCACAGAGACAGATATTTGCACATTGTGAGCCTCGAATTATTTATTTGTGTTAGTTCCAATTAATCTGCTTTTAGCTTGTTGTTTAGGGTGAAAAATGCTAACATCCATGAATATTCTATTTGCTTGACAGCTGGAGAGGAAAACCAGAATGGGCGAAAACATTCTGAAAAAATATATGTTTCATTATTGCATCTATTGTCAAAATTAAGCTGTCGCCATGAGATGGACCCAATTGATTTTATGACGTGAACCACGGCCAGATTTGTTCCACATGGTCTCTGTTCATTCTCAAGTAAGGCATATTAGGAGATCATGCCATAAAATGATCGTCCCTGGGTGGGCTCGAACCACCAACCTTTCGGTTAACAGCCGAACGCGCTAGCCGATTGCGCCACAGAGACAGATATTTGCACATTGTGAGCCTCGAATTATTTATTTGTGTTAGTTCCAATTAATCTGCTTTTAGCTTGTTGTTTAGGGTGAAAAATGCTAACATCCATGAATATTCTATTTGCTTGACAGCTGGAGAGGAAAACCAGAATGGGCGAAAACATTCTGAAAAAATATATGTTTCATTATTGCATCTATTGTCAAAATTAAGCTGTCGCCATGAGATGGACCCAATTGATTTTATATGACGTGAACCACGGCCAGATTTGTTCCACATGGTCTCTGTTCATTCTCAAGTAAGGCATATTAGGAGATCATGCCATAAAATGATCGTCCCTGGGTGGGCTCGAACCACCAACCTTTCGGTTAACAGCCGAACGCGCTAGCCGATTGCGCCACAGAGACAGATATTTGCACATTGTGAGCCTCGAATTATTTATTTGTGTTAGTTCCAATTAATCTGCTTTTAGCTTGTTGTTTAGGGTGAAAAATGCTAACATCCATGAATATTCTATTTGCTTGACAGCTGGAGAGAAAAACCAGAATGGGCGAAAACATTCTGAAAAAATATATGTTTCATTATTGCATCTATTGTCAAAATTAAGCTGTCGCCATGAGATGGACCCAATTGATTTTATATGACGTGAACCACGGCCAGATTTGTTCCACATGGTCTCTGTTCATTCTCAAGTAAGGCATATTAGGAGATCATGCCATAAAATGATCGTCCCTGGGTGGGCTCGAACCACCAACCTTTCGGTTAACAGCCGAACGCGCTAGCCGATTGCGCCACAGAGACAGATATTTGCACATTGTGAGCCTCGAATTATTTATTTGTGTTAGTTCCAATTAATCTGCTTTTAGCTTGTTGTTTAGGGTGAAAAATGCTAACATCCATGAATATTCTATTTGCTTGACAGCTGGAGAGGAAAACCAGAATGGGCGAAAACATTCTGAAAAAATATATGTTTCATTATTGCATCTATTGTCAAAATTAAGCTGTCGCCATGAGATGGACCCAATTGATTTTATGACGTGAACCACGGCCAGATTTGTTCCACATGGTCTCTGTTCATTCTCAAGTAAGGCATATTAGGAGATCATGCCATAAAATGATCGTCCCTGGGTGGGCTCGAACCACCAACCTTTCGGTTAACAGCCGAACGCGCTAGCCGATTGCGCCACAGAGACAGATATTTGCACATTGTGAGCCTCGAATTATTTATTTGTGTTAGTTCCAATTAATCTGCTTTTAGCTTGTTGTTTAGGGTGAAAAATGCTAACATCCATGAATATTCTATTTGCTTGACAGCTGGAGAGGAAAACCAGAATGGGCGAAAACATTCTGAAAAAATATATGTTTCATTATTGCATCTATTGTCAAAATTAAGCTGTCGCCATGAGATGGACCCAATTGATTTTATATGACGTGAACCACGGCCAGATTTGTTCCACATGGTCTCTGTTCATTCTCAAGTAAGGCATATTAGGAGATCATGCCATAAAATGATCGTCCCTGGGTGGGCTCGAACCACCAACCTTTCGGTTAACAGCCGAACGCGCTAGCCGATTGCGCCACAGAGACAGATATTTGCACATTGTGAGCCTCGAATTATTTATTTGTGTTAGTTCCAATTAATCTGCTTTTAGCTTGTTGTTTAGGGTGAAAAATGCTAACATCCATGAATATTCTATTTGCTTGACAGCTGGAGAGGAAAACCAGAATGGGCGAAAACATTCTGAAAAAATATATGTTTCATTATTGCATCTATTGTCAAAATTAAGCTGTCGCCATGAGATGGACCCAATTGATTTTATATGACGTGAACCACGGCCAGATTTGTTCCACATGGTCTCTGTTCATTCTCAAGTAAGGCATATTAGGAGATCATGCCATAAAATGATCGTCCCTGGGTGGGCTCGAACCACCAACCTTTCGGTTAACAGCCGAACGCGCTAGCCGATTGCGCCACAGAGACAGATATTTGCACATTGTGAGCCTCGAATTATTTATTTGTGTTAGTTCCAATTAATCTGCTTTTAGCTTGTTGTTTAGGGTGAAAAATGCTAACATCCATGAATATTCTATTTGCTTGACAGCTGGAGAGGAAAACCAGAATGGGCGAAAACATTCTGAAAAAATATATGTTTCATTATTGCATCTATTGTCAAAATTAAGCTGTCGCCATGAGATGGACCCAATTGATTTTATGACGTGAACCACGGCCAGATTTGTTCCACATGGTCTCTGTTCATTCTCAAGTAAGGCATATTAGGAGATCATGCCATAAAATGATCGTCCCTGGGTGGGCTCGAACCACCAACCTTTCGGTTAACAGCCGAACGCGCTAGCCGATTGCGCCACAGAGACAGATATTTGCACATTGTGAGCCTCGAATTATTTATTTGTGTTAGTTCCAATTAATCTGCTTTTAGCTTGTTGTTTAGGGTGAAAAATGCTAACATCCATGAATATTCTATTTGCTTGACAGCTGGAGAGGAAAACCAGAATGGGCGAAAACATTCTGAAAAAATATATGTTTCATTATTGCATCTATTGTCAAAATTAAGCTGTCGCCATGAGATGGACCCAATTGATTTTATATGACGTGAACCACGGCCAGATTTGTTCCACATGGTCTCTGTTCATTCTCAAGTAAGGCATATTAGGAGATCATGCCATAAAATGATCGTCCCTGGGTGGGCTCGAACCACCAACCTTTCGGTTAACAGCCGAACGCGCTAGCCGATTGCGCCACAGAGACAGATATTTGCACATTGTGAGCCTCGAATTATTTATTTGTGTTAGTTCCAATTAATCTGCTTTTAGCTTGTTGTTTAGGGTGAAAAATGCTAACATCCATGAATATTCTATTTGCTTGACAGCTGGAGAGGAAAACCAGAATGGGCGAAAACATTCTGAAAAAATATATGTTTCATTATTGCATCTATTGTCAAAATTAAGCTGTCGCCATGAGATGGACCCAATTGATTTTATATGACGTGAACCACGGCCAGATTTGTTCCACATGGTCTCTGTTCATTCTCAAGTAAGGCATATTAGGAGATCATGCCATAAAATGATCGTCCCTGGGTGGGCTCGAACCACCAACCTTTCGGTTAACAGCCGAACGCGCTAGCCGATTGCGCCACAGAGACAGATATTTGCACATTGTGAGCCTCGAATTATTTATTTGTGTTAGTTCCAATTAATCTGCTTTTAGCTTGTTGTTTAGGGTGAAAAATGCTAACATCCATGAATATTCTATTTGCTTGACAGCTGGAGAGGAAAACCAGAATGGGCGAAAACATTCTGAAAAAATATATGTTTCATTATTGCATCTATTGTCAAAATTAAGCTGTCGCCATGAGATGGACCCAATTGATTTTATGACGTGAACCACGGCCAGATTTGTTCCACATGGTCTCTGTTCATTCTCAAGTAAGGCATATTAGGAGATCATGCCATAAAATGATCGTCCCTGGGTGGGCTCGAACCACCAACCTTTCGGTTAACAGCCGAACGCGCTAGCCGATTGCGCCACAGAGACAGATATTTGCACATTGTGAGCCTCGAATTATTTATTTGTGTTAGTTCCAATTAATCTGCTTTTAGCTTGTTGTTTAGGGTGAAAAATGCTAACATCCATGAATATTCTATTTGCTTGACAGCTGGAGAGGAAAACCAGAATGGGCGAAAACATTCTGAAAAAATATATGTTTCATTATTGCATCTATTGTCAAAATTAAGCTGTCGCCATGAGATGGACCCAATTGATTTTATATGACGTGAACCACGGCCAGATTTGTTCCACATGGTCTCTGTTCATTCTCAAGTAAGGCATATTAGGAGATCATGCCATAAAATGATCGTCCCTGGGTGGGCTCGAACCACCAACCTTTCGGTTAACAGCCGAACGCGCTAGCCGATTGCGCCACAGAGACAGATATTTGCACATTGTGAACCTCGAATTATTTATTTGTGTTAGTTCCAATTAATCTGCTTTTAGCTTGTTGTTTAGGGTGAAAAATGCTAACATCCATGAATATTCTATTTGCTTGACAGCTGGAGAGGAAAACCAGAATGGGCGAAAACATTCTGAAAAAATATATGTTTCATTATTGCATCTATTGTCAAAATTAAGCTGTCGCCATGAGATGGACCCAATTGATTTTATATGACGTGAACCACGGCCAGATTTGTTCCACATGGTCTCTGTTCATTCTCAAGTAAGGCATATTAGGAGATCATGCCATAAAATGATCGTCCCTGGGTGGGCTCGAACCACCAACCTTTCGGTTAACAGCCGAACGCGCTAGCCGATTGCGCCACAGAGACAGATATTTGCACATTGTGAGCCTCGAATTATTTATTTGTGTTAGTTCCAATTAATCTGCTTTTAGCTTGTTGTTTAGGGTGAAAAATGCTAACATCCATGAATATTCTATTTGCTTGACAGCTGGAGAGGAAAACCAGAATGGGCGAAAACATTCTGAAAAAATATATGTTTCATTATTGCATCTATTGTCAAAATTAAGCTGTCGCCATGAGATGGACCCAATTGATTTTATGACGTGAACCACGGCCAGATTTGTTCCACATGGTCTCTGTTCATTCTCAAGTAAGGCATATTAGGAGATCATGCCATAAAATGATCGTCCCTGGGTGGGCTCGAACCACCAACCTTTCGGTTAACAGCCGAACGCGCTAGCCGATTGCGCCACAGAGACAGATATTTGCACATTGTGAGCCTCGAATTATTTATTTGTGTTAGTTCCAATTAATCTGCTTTTAGCTTGTTGTTTAGGGTGAAAAATGCTAACATCCATGAATATTCTATTTGCTTGACAGCTGGAGAGGAAAACCAGAATGGGCGAAAACATTCTGAAAAAATATATGTTTCATTATTGCATCTATTGTCAAAATTAAGCTGTCGCCATGAGATGGACCCAATTGATTTTATATGACGTGAACCACGGCCAGATTTGTTCCACATGGTCTCTGTTCATTCTCAAGTAAGGCATATTAGGAGATCATGCCATAAAATGATCGTCCCTGGGTGGGCTCGAACCACCAACCTTTCGGTTAACAGCCGAACGCGCTAGCCGATTGCGCCACAGAGACAGATATTTGCACATTGTGAGCCTCGAATTATTTATTTGTGTTAGTTCCAATTAATCTGCTTTTAGCTTGTTGTTTAGGGTGAAAAATGCTAACATCCATGAATATTCTATTTGCTTGACAGCTGGAGAGGAAAACCAGAATGGGCGAAAACATTCTGAAAAAATATATGTTTCATTATTGCATCTATTGTCAAAATTAAGCTGTCGCCATGAGATGGACCCAATTGATTTTATATGACGTGAACCACGGCCAGATTTGTTCCACATGGTCTCTGTTCATTCTCAAGTAAGGCATATTAGGAGATCATGCCATAAAATGATCGTCCCTGGGTGGGCTCGAACCACCAACCTTTCGGTTAACAGCCGAACGCGCTAGCCGATTGCGCCACAGAGACAGATATTTGCACATTGTGAGCCTCGAATTATTTATTTGTGTTAGTTCCAATTAATCTGCTTTTAGCTTGTTGTTTAGGGTGAAAAATGCTAACATCCATGAATATTCTATTTGCTTGACAGCTGGAGAGGAAAACCAGAATGGGCGAAAACATTCTGAAAAAATATATGTTTCATTATTGCATCTATTGTCAAAATTAAGCTGTCGCCATGAGATGGACCCAATTGATTTTATGACGTGAACCACGGCCAGATTTGTTCCACATGGTCTCTGTTCATTCTCAAGTAAGGCATATTAGGAGATCATGCCATAAAATGATCGTCCCTGGGTGGGCTCGAACCACCAACCTTTCGGTTAACAGCCGAACGCGCTAGCCGATTGCGCCACAGAGACAGATATTTGCACATTGTGAGCCTCGAATTATTTATTTGTGTTAGTTCCAATTAATCTGCTTTTAGCTTGTTGTTTAGGGTGAAAAATGCTAACATCCATGAATATTCTATTTGCTTGACAGCTGGAGAGGAAAACCAGAATGGGCGAAAACATTCTGAAAAAATATATGTTTCATTATTGCATCTATTGTCAAAATTAAGTTGTCGCCATGAGATGGACCCAATTGATTTTATATGACGTGAACCACGGCCAGATTTGTTCCACATGGTCTCTGTTCATTCTCAAGTAAGGCATATTAGGAGATCATGCCATAAAATGATCGTCCCTGGGTGGGCTCGAACCACCAACCTTTCGGTTAACAGCCGAACGCGCTAGCCGATTGCGCCACAGAGACAGATATTTGCACATTGTGAGCCTCGAATTATTTATTTGTGTTAGTTCCAATTAATCTGCTTTTAGCTTGTTGTTTAGGGTGAAAAATGCTAACATCCATGAATATTCTATTTGCTTGACAGCTGGAGAGGAAAATCAGAATGGGCGAAAACATTCTGAAAAAATATATGTTTCATTATTGCATCTATTGTCAAAATTAAGCTGTCGCCATGAGATGGACCCAATTGATTTTATATGACGTGAACCACGGCCAGATTTGTTCCACATGGTCTCTGTTCATTCTCAAGTAAGGCATATTAGGAGATAATGCCATAAAATGATCGTCCCTGGGTGGGCTCGAACCACCAACCTTTCGGTTAACAGCCGAACGCGCTAGCCGATTGCGCCACAGAGACAGATATTTGCACATTGTGAGCCTCGAATTATTTATTTGTGTTAGTTCCAATTAATCTGCTTTTAGCTTGTTGTTTAGGGTGAAAAATGCTAACATCCATGAATATTCTATTTGCTTGACAGCTGGAGAGGAAAACCAGAATGGGCGAAAACATTCTGAAAAAATATATGTTTCATTATTGCATCTATTGTCAAAATTAAGCTGTCGCCATGAGATGGACCCAATTGATTTTATGACGTGAACCACGGCCAGATTTGTTCCACATGGTCTCTGTTCATTCTCAAGTAAGGCATATTAGGAGATCATGCCATAAAATGATCGTCCCTGGGTGGGCTCGAACCACCAACCTTTCGGTTAACAGCCGAACGCGCTAGCCGATTGCGCCACAGAGACAGATATTTGCACATTGTGAGCCTCGAATTATTTATTTGTGTTAGTTCCAATTAATCTGCTTTTAGCTTGTTGTTTAGGGTGAAAAATGCTAACATCCATGAATATTCTATTTGCTTGACAGCTGGAGAGGAAAACCAGAATGGGCGAAAACATTCTGAAAAAATATATGTTTCATTATTGCATCTATTGTCAAAATTAAGCTGTCGCCATGAGATGGACCCAATTGATTTTATATGACGTGAACCACGGCCAGATTTGTTCCACATGGTCTCTGTTCATTCTCAAGTAAGGCATATTAGGAGATCATGCCATAAAATGATCGTCCCTGGGTGGGCTCGAACCACCAACCTTTCGGTTAACAGCCGAACGCGCTAGCCGATTGCGCCACAGAGACAGATATTTGCACATTGTGAGCCTCGAATTATTTATTTGTGTTAGTTCCAATTAATCTGCTTTTAGCTTGTTGTTTAGGGTGAAAAATGCTAAC
Source organism: Terebella lapidaria (assembly GCA_949152475.1). Taxonomy (NCBI): domain Eukaryota; kingdom Metazoa; phylum Annelida; class Polychaeta; order Terebellida; family Terebellidae; genus Terebella; species Terebella lapidaria. The sequence goes on along the minus strand of OX424559.1, from coordinate 4,917,634 downwards.
ATCCATGAATATTCTATTTGCTTGACAGCTGGAGAGGAAAACCAGAATGGGCGAAAACATTCTGAAAAAATATATGTTTCATTATTGCATCTATTGTCAAAATTAAGCTGTCGCCATGAGATGGACCCAATTGATTTTATATGACGTGAACCACGGCCAGATTTGTTCCACATGGTCTCTGTTCATTCTCAAGTAAGGCATATTAGGAGATAATGCCATAAAATGATCGTCCCTGGGTGGGCTCGAACCACCAACCTTTCGGTTAACAGCCGAACGCGCTAGCCGATTGCGCCACAGAGACAGATATTTGCACATTGTGAGCCTCGAATTATTTATTTGTGTTAGTTCCAATTAATCTGCTTTTAGCTTGTTGTTTAGGGTGAAAAATGCTAACATCCATGAATATTCTATTTGCTTGACAGCTGGAGAGGAAAACCAGAATGGGCGAAAACATTCTGAAAAAATATATGTTTCATTATTGCATCTATTGTCAAAATTAAGCTGTCGCCATGAGATGGACCCAATTGATTTTATGACGTGAACCACGGCCAGATTTGTTCCACATGGTCTCTGTTCATTCTCAAGTAAGGCATATTAGGAGATCATGCCATAAAATGATCGTCCCTGGGTGGGCTCGAACAGCCAGGAAAAGCGATATATCCTCCAACCTGCTGCGGGGTATTGAGGGTATTCCCCATTTTCAAAATATGGAATTCTCTGACTGTAACGGAAGTGACGTAAAATAATTGGTATTTTTATGCTTTAGGCCTGTGGCGAAACCTAAATATTTGTCAGTGTACCCATCCTCTCGGTATAAAAAATACAACTTCTATGATTTGACAGATTATTATATTAAAGGTACAAAATGATTATTTGTTGCTGTCAGAGTTAGTGATGGCTACCGGTATATTTTCAAGCAATCCCAAATAACCATCCTCATATTTTAGGCCCTCTCAGAGTCGGGTTTATTTGGTCATAATTTAGTTTGGGTATTACAGGTACACTGCGTCAAAATTGGCAAATATTTGTAGAAAAACCTGTTAGCCTACAGCATAATGTATAATGTTGGCAACTTAGTAGGAGTACAGAATTGAGATTTGAGAGCATGAGTAATTGTTGTATCAAACCATGTGGTATCCACTGCATTTTTTTCAGTTTGTTGATAAAAAAGAATTGTTCTGAACTTCATTTTTGAAGGCTTGAAAGAGAATGCCTGACGAGAAGTCATATCAGATGATGGGGTATTCTGAATGGGTCCATATTGTATGTATATGGGTCCAAACTTGTAGGACATTTCACAGAGGGAAACGACACTCATAGCTGGACTTATTCTCAGCGAAGTGATTAATTTGATAGCATTGTTTTTTTTATTTTTACCTTGGAGGACACTAGAACATCATATTTGAAATATACCAACGATCGTTACGCGTTCTGCACCCCTATTTAGCTTGGTTAAAGAGTATATCGTAGGCCACCTGTATCAGTAATGTTTGCAGCCTGACGATACAGGAGAATGGATATCCAGTCCCCCAAATTACCAAGTATGACATTTGATCCCAACAAATAGTCTGATAGAGATCCTCAAAGGTCTTCCTGTTAACCACACAACATTACGAGGTCCACGTTATGTTCTCAACTTGAAGCTTTAAATTACAAGCCTCTGGCTTCCCACAATACACGCAAGTAGTGGTTGGATTTGATTGGATTCTTTAGGGGGTGAGCCCTCAGGATAACCCACGAAAGTGCACGCACTTATCTCCAGTGGGGTTCTGTTTTGTGTGGTGTGTGTATTGCATTGTCAGAATGTCTATAGCGGCCCGAAGCAGGTCAGGGTACATCTATCAGCTTCCCCATCACCACAAAGGTGCAGCGACCATAATCCTCACCCAGCACCAAGTTTAATTTCCTCTCCGGGCCGAAGAATAACATATCAGGAGCTAAGTTCGCCTTGGAGAGAGACCTGGGATCGACCCCGGGACCACTCGTTTGTGAGGCGAGCGCTCTACCACTGAGCAATTGACACCCGAGTGGTTGCCCACTTTGTAAAGCTAAAACTGGAACAGCAAAAATAAAACAGGACGGTAATCATTATTGTATAACCTTTGAATAAAGATTTTACTAGAGACATTTTAGGGTAGGTGTCCTACCATAAAAAGATAAGTATATGAATACCCAATTGCTGACTCGTTAAGATACTAGTAGTCATGTCTTTTTCTTAAACCGATGTGTTATTTAGTGGTTTCCCTGCGCTACCCTTCTTCGTGAATCTAAGGATCTGGTTTTTCTGTCTCCTGATCTAGGCTCGAAAAAGTTTTACTATTCTTCAAGATGTATCATGGGAACACACCACATAATGCGGTGCTGATTCAATCTACTCTGAGCACATCGTGTTTTATGTCATCAGTTGCTGCCTTACCAGACGACATAGTGAACAACTCGTCCTTCGTGCCAAGCGTGAAGGAGTTGAGAACGCTCTGAACTGCTGTAGTGGCCCTATTAATTCTGTCTAGTTATCTTCTAACAATCTTTGCGGGACTCAATTCTCTGATTGTGACTTTCTGATTGTTGCATACTTACATATTCGACATGGAGTTGACGAACTGAGATCTAGCATGTGTCGTTTTGAAACACCTTTGATATACTGTATTGGTCCTAACAGTAGCACGGCGAGCGAATGCAAGACCTGCTGCAAACTTCAAGTCAAATTTGAGAAAATCACTAAATAATATATTTATAGTCTTCAATCCCCTTTATTATGATTCAAATAACATAAATATGTAGATTGAAACACTCCAAGATCGTATAAGAAAGATATGAAGTGAATTACAAAGTTACAAATATTGAATTTTTTTTGGAAAAAGAGGGGGCACTCTATTATTAGCACCAATACGGCACTCACTTAATTGATGAGCATGCCGCAGGAAGGTTTTCTCCATCGTTTTGTCCACATCTAAGCCGTAAGCATTAGTAAGAGAATAAATCATTTATTTCGAGATATTTTCAACATGCAATGTAATGGACTCATTATTTACATTTGTGATAGCAGGCATTTACAATAGGTACAACAAAGTATTAAGATTAAGTAAGTGTCAATTATGCCTAGGGATATTATAAATAAATGCGAGGTTGCTTAGAGGAATAAATGTATTATTAAAATAAAACAGACGAAAATTCTGGAGGACCAAATTAGCGTTAGCTGTCTTACACTTGGCTCTTAGATGGAATGATAACTGATTAAAGTAATTTGAAGGATTGATAGATGAACAGTATATATCTGTTGTCAGGACAGAAGGCAAGGGGGCAACACTAAATGTCCCTCGCTTTGAGAACAGTAAATTTGTTGCCAATGCACGGTTGTCTCGATATTGCACAGTAGCATCGAGAAGTAAATCCAATATCTTGCATAATTTTATTTATGCATATACTGTATGAATCTACTCAACTGCATCAGGTTAGTTTGGTCAGTACTGTCTGTATGCGATTGGTCGCTAAAGCAAAAATGTTCAGAAATAACAATGTCTTTGCGTATTGTGATGAACAAAATATTTCATGCAGCATTCAATGGACCAGGTATCAAAATGACCGGGAGCGGGAACTGTTTGAGATGTAGTGACACAAAATTCTACCGGAAACTTGAATATTCAGCTGATTCATTCTTTTCTATTTAGCAGGGTGTCTTTTTTAGCGTCAATCGTTCTCCTAAGAAAGCACTTGCATATGTATAGTTACTGATGAATATTCATAATAACTGATATATCATACTAACTAATTGTAGACTGAAATTAGCGATCATTTACTACCAAACGCACCATTTGAATTTTGTGAATAAAAGTATTTTCATAAGCTAGAAACAATATTCGACAATTTTGGCGTGCATATAAATATCAGAATATATCCATGACAATTTTGGCGTGCAGACACAAGTAACCACTTGCAGGCTCCAGAACCACAACTTTGTTAATTAGTGGTCCGTATTGCATGCAATGTTTGTGAAGGACAGAAGTTTGCATTTTGGGGTGTATGTCCATCATGAGGGTCAGTGTATCAATTACATTATCAATCAGTGTAATCCTACCACATTGTGATTAATTACGCGAAATTTAATACCAAATATATGTAGCTATGAACAAAAGTAATGAAATTACAGCCAAAACACCCCCCAAAAACGAGTGTGTTAAATTGTGCTTGAAATTTTGAGGGTGGTCATGTGAAATTTATTTAAAACATAGCAGCCACTCTATACGGTTACCCTAGCCATCCACTTACTCACCTAGCAAGTACTCCCCAAAATACTTCGTCTTTTTTTTAGTTTCTTTCGTTTTTTTTGGTTCCGTGTCTTGTAAAATAGAGCCTATTGTATCTGTAAAAATAGAGCCTTTTCTGAGATTGGCCGCTGGCCTATTTATTTGTTACACTATTCACGAGCATCTGCGCTGATTACCCCAGTATGTCTTTGGAAGTGAGCGTTTGGTCGGGTTTTATTCTGATCCAGGAACGTTTCATAATGGGAGTTTTACTGTCTCATCAGACCTCCTCGTGCCAGTTTGAAGGATTGTTATATGTACGCATGTAATCTCAGATGACTGACTGTGTAATTTTTCATTATAAAAAGAGCTAAAAGTGTTCGATAAATGAATATGTTTGTATGATATGAGCGTAGTTTTGAATGTATGCTAAGTTCGTTTTTGGCTTGGGTTTTCATGTCTTCTGATAGATAATATTCCTGTGACAAGAGATATATATGATTATAATTGAGTTTGCATTATGATACGATCATACTGTGCCCTTGGTGTAACCAGTGCCAGAGGTCTGGTACTTGGGGTTCTGCTGGTCATGGTCCACTGGATTTGGACATGTGATAGACCCGGGATCAAGGTGCTGGGTAAGTACAAAGTTTGGTCATGAGAAGCTCAGACACCAGACCATGGGGGATCACTGATTTCTCCATCCAAAGACACGAAGGTAATATACATATTCATATTTTCATATCTGGTATTCATATAGCAGACATGCAGTATATCATGGCTACAGTTGAACATACAAGTATGGAATTTAAAATGTCTTGATAATGTCCTTATCATACCTTTTGACCTTCAAATCACATGCTCTTGCTACTATCTTGGATAATCTTAGTTTTTCGCCTTTTTAAAGAATTTCTGAAGTTCAATACTTACAGTATGGAAGCCCATAGGTGACATGTGCGGGGAAAAAATTTGGTGTTTTTTTCTAGTAAAAACCTTGCACGTTCGAACGTAGAAAGTTCAAAGCTACCACGTTCGCACGTGGAAGCATTTAGCGCTATCACGTTCGCACGTAGAAAGGTTTTAGGCTTCCATGTTCACACGTACAAAGTCCAAAGCTAGCACGTTCACACGTGGAAACAATATATGCTTTCACGTTCGCACGTAGAAACTTAAAAACCTATCACGTTCGAACGTAGAAAGATGTAGGTTTCCACGTTCACACGTATAAAGTTTCAAAGCTACCACGTTCACACGTGAAAGCATTTGATGCTACCACACCCAAATCTTTGCACGTGTGAACGTGGTAGTTCCTGAAGTTTCCACGTGCGAACGTGGTAGTTCCTGAAGTTTCCACGTGCGAACGTGGAAGCGTTAAATGCTTCCACGTGTGAACGTGGTAATCTAGGACTTTCCACGTGTGAACGCATCAGCCTAAAATGTTTCCACGTGCGAACGTGATAGTGTTAAATGCTTCCACGTTCGAACGTGCTAGGTTTTTGCTGGAAAAGACATAGAAATTTTTTACGCGCATGTCACCTATGGGCTTCCGTATTACAGAGTCAACTCATGTTGCTAACAATTTTGAAAATCTTGGTTTGTTGTTCCCCAAGATGGATGTCTTGGGTCAGTATTTCATCTGAATTTCATCTGTTTTATTATATGAATAGCTGTATAATTTTACTTTTAAATGTACAGTTGCTGATTGCTGAATAGAATACGCGGTAGATATTACCTTCCAATGAGGAATAAGATCATTTTAGTTAACAAGACTTGTTCATTTTATAATCATCTGTGTTATGATTTTACTTTCATTGAGTTCACTGTATTTTCAGTTTTTTGGGGAAATAATAAAAACAGCCATTGCATTGTCATTCGAGCAACAGTATGTTTAGGGCTACAGTGCATTATGATATAGATGCCGTATATACATATTAGACTGGAGGCCAAACCTCCAAAAGGCCGTTATTTTGAAAGTTAGCATGCATGGAGACACCCATTGGCGAATGTGGTATCGTTGAAAAGCTTAAGACCTAAGGGCCACATTTTGACATGTCCCGTCTTTTGGGACAGGGGCGGTCACCATGGAAACGGGCTCGGAAGGTCAATGACCTCAAATTTAATCAAGCATCCTGCTAGGCACCCAGAATGGCTTAATATATCATTGAAAGTGCTCCTTCCAAAGAATGGTTCAATCGATTGGGTTTAATTTTGGAACATAGACAGAAGCTGGTACTAGGTATGTGTTGGCGGAGTGACCCCAATGAGGTGTCAAGAATGGAGGTCCCGGGAGTCGGGATTACCACCCCCTGGAGTCCGCCCCTTCTCCAAATAATGACAAAAGTGTGATTTGGGGTTCAAAAGTTTGTTTGTTCAAGAGAACAAACAATACAAGAGTTATTAAATGGCACGATTCAAGGGTAAAAACAGTTAGGATTGCAATGATACCAGCATCACTTGTGCGTGGGGCCGGTTGCCATGGCAACAGACGTTAAGAATGGCAGGCGTCTGGTCTACTTTTTACCCGAAAATGGCAAGAATATTGGGGTTCAGGCTGTATAAAAGTGTTAATGATCGAAGACACTGCTATATTAGGCTACCATCGTTATCATATATGAACATAATATGGAAAACGGACATGCTGATAGCACCGTGACCTCAGGATGGGGCTCGTTTCCATGGCAACATGTCTATTTTCCCATAAAAATGGCAATAATAATGAAGATCGGGCTGCTTTGAAGTATTAATGTTTGAAAACATATCAACGAACTTGTCTCAGATAACACACACGTGGGACAGAGACTGAATGTTACCTCTGTGACCCCTCATTGAGGCTCATTGCCATGGCAACAGACGTTTCTAATGGTATTCTTCGGGTCTATTTTTCACCCGAAAATTGCAAGAATTACGGGGTTCAGGTTATTCAAAAGTGTTAATTGTCGAAGATATGGCTATATGAGGTTACCATCTTTGTCATAGATGAACCAAATTTGGGACACGGACATACTGACAGCACCGTGGCCTCAGGGTGGGGCTCGTTTCCATGGCAACATGTCTATTTTCCCGTAAAAAATGGCAAAAATATTGAAGATTGGGCTGCTTCAAAGTGTTAAGTTAAAGACCGATCAGCGATCTTGTCTCAGATACAACACACGTGGGACAGGAACGGGATGCTACCACTGTGGCACCTGAGTGGGGCACGTTGCCATGGCAACAGAGGTACCTATTGGTGAGCGTCGGGTCTATTTTTCACCCACAAAAGGCAAGAATTCAAAATTGGAAAATATTGAAGAGGGGGTGTTTGAAGTGCCAATGGTTAAAGACAGATCAACGACTTGTCTCAGATGAAACACACGTGGGACAGGGATGGGATGCTACCACTGTGGCCCCTGGGTTGGGCCCCCGTTGCCAAGGCAACAGAGAGTTTTAACCATCCGTATCAGTTTTATTTTTTGCACAAAATGGCCGAGGTGGACGAAAGGCCACGGTGGACGAATGGGTGGCGCAATTATACTTTGATTTTTCTAACTTGTTTACACCGGTTTTTGAAGATATCTTTGCGATGTTAAATCGTATCGTTCTATAACTTGGCATACTTCACTTCGGAAACAAACGGCAATTTTATACCAAATTTCAGACTTCTATCGCAATAATTGAAGAAGTTGGCAATCTAACCCAATGTTAAATTTTAGCCAAAAACGGGATCTCGAGAATCTGAGCTTATTCGAGGATTTGATCCTGCTTTCATCCATCCTGATTCGAAGTATTGTTGTAATTTTAGACAAGAAGACACATTGGGGGTGTATTCTACACAAACATGTTGATTTTGAAAGATTGCACCACTACAAAACCGAGCAAATCCACAAAATTGTGTGCGGACCCAGAAATTGAATGACAGGGCTAAATTTAACATTGGGGTAGATTGCCAACTTTTTCAATTTTCGTGGTAAAAGTCTGAAATTCGGTAGAGAATTGCCGTTTGACTCCCGAGTGAAGTGTGCCAAGTTATAGAACGATAGGATTCAGCATCGCAAAAATATCAGCGAAAAACTGTGTAAAAGAGTTAGAAAAATCCGAGTATAGTGAGTATATTGTGCAGACAACTGTTTGTGGTCTATGTATTGAATATTTCTTAATCATATAGCATGTCATCACTTGTCATGTTGTTCATTAGTGCATTGGAATTATATAAGCAAGTAACAATAGCCGTTTTGAAAAAAAAGCAAACCTGTCACAACATTGTGCACGGAATAGCGTGGGGTTAAAACCAATGGTTGGCGAGCGCACAAACTATAGGGGTTAGTTTGTTCAAGCGGCATCCTGTCAGAAATTATCCGATTAACACCAACTAAACATTGTTTTAATTTATATACGATATTCCATGTAATTGGCCGATTTTTAGGGAATTCATTGCCAAATATTCTACTGATAACAGTTTTTATACGGAATATGTGGTGTCAAATCAAATAACTAACGCCTAAAAGACTGAGGGTCAGGTTGTTTTCGAAGTTATTACGAATAAAGCGATCGTAGAATATTTGCGAATATTTGCAATTTCCTTCAGCAGTGTATATTTGAGTAATTATCAAAGTTCTTGGAAATTCCTTTTAACTGATCATTTTTTATACCAAAAATAAATCATCTTTACAATGATGAGTACATATTACTCGAAAGTTCAAAACTGTGGGATGCATTACGATGACAGGTGGAACTAATATCTTCATAATATATATGATGAAAGCTAATAACATATTTTATAATTCAAACAGGAGAGAAATACAAGACATACAAGACTCATATCCACATTGATTTTTAATATCCAGCAGTGGGTTGAACACGTCGTTGAAAAGGATTTTAGAAAATGTCCAATAATCTGATTATATTTCATTTCAAGATATAATATTCCATGAACCAAACGGTCAATTTTCTTCAAATTTCACATTTTGGTCAATGAGGTCGATAGCAACAAGCTGTCAAATTTGGAAAGATATCTATGGAAGCGAAAATTTAGCCCCAAAGGTCATCCTTGGCCTTAAAATAATTAGTGGATAAATTGCCAGAATAATCGGTAAGAATGAAATTTATTACATACAATTGTAAATGATAAGTTTACAAAAAAACCAAAGAACAATATTCTACATTCAATGCAATTTCACTGCAATACCACTTAATTATTTGTTTCTATGTGAACCAGTTTTGTACAGCTGGTAGTCAGATTCAATTCATATGACTCAATGGATTATTGAGTACAGGACCTATTTAACATTTCTGAACGATAAAATTTATAGAATAAGTAATCATACTCCGGTGCCCCTGATAGGACATGACGAAAAAACCTACTTCGTTCCCACGAAATACTACGTCGTATGTACGAAGTACTACGTCGTTTGTACGACTTACTACTATGAAGTGGTAAATCATTTGCACGAAGTACTACCAAGTCATTCGCACGAATGGCTAAGTCGTTGCCAAAATTTCCTGACACAAATACGGAGGCTAAGTTGTGTGATTATTTTGGGAACTTCTTCAGCAACAAAATTGCTAAGATTACATCAACGTTCTCTGATGATCCCCCAGTGCTAAACAATAACAATCAGATCACATGCAAACTCGAGAACTTCAAAAGGTTAACATCAGACGAAGTCAGTAACGTCATCAAATCTTCACCATCGAGATCATCGCGAAGTGACCCCATCCCAACTTGGCTGGTGAAAAAATGTCAGGAGGGTTTGCTGTGCTTGATAACTGCAATACCGTCTTCACTCAATAGAGTCTTGATCGCACTCATTTTGAAAAAAAAATCATGGGTCTGACACTGAAGAACTGTTAAACTATAGACCGGTATCGAACCTTCAATTGTTATCTAAAATCATTGAAAAGGAAGCCGATCAACAGTTACGACAGTACACTGTGTCTGGTCTCAAGGAAGCACTTTATTCCCTATACCAGCGGCACCATAGCACGGAGACTGCGTTGACCAAAGTACATACCGACTTGTTACAGGCAGATGACCAGCGTCAGGTGGGGCTACTGATATTTCTCAACTTATCAACAGCCTTTGATACTCTTAATCACACCCTGCTCATGTCAAGTCTTCCTCCGACTACAACAACAGAGGAGTTACCCTCACCTGGTTTGAATCCTATCTTTCCAACGTACACAAACAGTATTTATAAGCGGCACGATCGGAACTAGCAGCGACTTCGTGAGTGGAGAACCACAGGGATAAGTGTGAGGCCCTCGTCTGTTTACATTTTACAGAGCTTCACTCGGCGTGTTGATCAGAGACGGCGGAATATTCTGTCATCTATATGGGGATGACTAGCAATTTTACATCACGTGTCATCATCATACCGCTTCGTCAATTGACAGGCTTGATTACATCTTCGGTCTGATATCTTCTTGGATGTCCTCATGGACAGTGAGATGACTATGGTTCCACAAGTAAAATCCCAAACGGTGCAAAACACTGACCAATATTCTGACCAATAACCCAACCCACATTATCATTTTATACCTATTCCCTTCACATTTTTACACATTTACATGTACCTCGAGAAATACTTCGCATAATAAATGTACTTATTATACCCGTACCCTTTTCAGTTCCTATATTCTACTATTCTGACCCATAATCCAACCGAGATAGATTAACGAACATGCATGGATATAAAGGAAAAAGTATCAATAATATAGACCATTCGGTCTACAACTGTGTGCAACAGTGGGTGCACAACTTGACCTATTGCCATGGAAGTAGGTCGTGTGAACGAAGTAGGTTTGTTTCGTCACGTCCTATAAGGGGCAGCGGAGTATGATTACTTATTCTATAAACTTTATCGTTTAGAAATGTAGAATAGGTCCTGTACTCAATAATCCATTGAGTCATAAGAATGGAATCTGACTATCAGCTGTGCAAAACTGGTTCACAATGAAAACAAATAATTGAAATGCATTGCCATTTTAGCCATTTAGCCACTAACAAATTTAATCAGCCCGAACTTCATATTTTTGGCCATTTTGTGCACTTGGCACGGATGTTTAAGACTCCCTGTTGCCTTGGCAACGGGGCCCCACAAAGGGCCACAGTGGTAGCATCCCGTCCCTGTCCCACATGTGTTTTATCTGAGACAAGGTCGTTGATCTGTCTAACCATTGGCATTTTAAACACCTTCTATATTTTCCAATTTTTGTGGGAAAATAGACCTATTGCCATGGAAACTAGCCCCACCCTGAGGCCACGGTGCTATCGCCATGTCCATGTCCCATTATGTTCATCTATGACAAAGTTAGTAGCATTAAATAGCCATGTCTTTGAAAATTAATCATTTTAATCATCCTGAACCCCGGAATTCTTGCCTTTTGTGGGTGAAAAATAGATCCGACACTCACCAATAGAAACCTCTGTTGCCACGGCAACGAGCCTCACTCAGGTGCCACAGTGGTAGCATACCGTTCCTGTCCCACGTGTGTTGTATCTGAGACAAGATCGCTGATCTGTCTTCAACTATTAACACTTTGAAGCAGCCCAATCTTCAATAAATTTGCCATATATTACGGGAAAATAGACCTAGCTGTTGCCATGGAAACGAGCCCCACCCTGAGGCCACGGTGCTATCAATATGTCCGTGTTCCAAATTTTGTTCATCCATGACAAAGATGGTAACCTCATATAACCATGTCTTCGACAATTAACACTTGAATAATCTGAACCCCATAATTCTTGCCATTTTCAGGTGAAAAATAGACCCGAAGAATACCATTAGAAACGTCTGTTGCCATGGCAATGAGCCTCAATGAGGGGCCACAGAGGTAACATTCAGTCTTTGTCCCACGTGTGTTTTATCTGAGACAAGTTCGTTGATATGTTTTCAAACATTTAAACTTTAAAGCAGCCCAATCTTCATTATAACTGCCATTTTTTATGGGAAAATAGACATGTCGCCATGGAAACGAGCCCCACCCTGAGGTCACGGTGCTTTCAGCATGTCCGTTTCCCATATTATGTTCATCTATGATAATGATGGTAGCCTAATATAGCAGTATCTTCGATCATTAACACTTTTATACAGCCTGAACCCCAATATTCTTACCATTTTCGGGTAAAAAGTAGACCCGACGCCTACCATTCGTAACGTCTGTTGCCATGGCAACCGGCCCCACGCACAAGTGATGCTGGTATCATTGCAATCCTAACTGGTCTTACCCTTGAATGGTGCCATTTATTAACTCTTGTATTGCTTGTTCTCTTGAACAAACACACTTTTGAACCAAATCACACTTTTGTCATTATTTGGAGAAGGGGCGAACTCCAGGGGGTGATAATCCCGATCCCCGGGACCTCCATTCTTGACACCTCATTGGGGTCACTCCGCCAACACATACCTAGTACCAGCATCTGTCTATGTTCCAAAATTAAACCCAATCGGTTGAACCATTCTTAGGAAGGAGCACTTTCAGTGATATATTACACCATTCTGGGTGCCTAGCAGGATGCTTGATTAAATTTGAGGTCATTGACCTTCCGAGCCCGTTTCCATGGTGACCGCCCCTGTCGGGATATGTCGGACGGGACATGTCAAAATGTGGCCCTTAGGTCTTAAGCTTTCCAACGATACCATATTCGCCAATGGGTGTCTCCGTGCAAACCAAATTCCCCAAAACCGGATTTGGCCCCCGGTCTATATACTAGCACCTTTATGATACAATATCATGTTTATTATACATATTGAGTCAATATTAAGATAACTTCAACACATAATCTATAACATTCAAGTTTATTGAATACATTTCATGGAGTGTAAAATGACTGAACCCGAAAGGGTAGGTTCTGGTCCTTATAGTATGACCATGAATATCCACATATATATTCTGTGCACCCTTTGTCATGTCAATATATATCAATTTTCTAACGTATGCTTATGTCGCCGTCTGTCCATGTTTATAATTGTTTATGATTAAGCTATTCTGGTTAAATAATACCGCCTGATATGATGCAAAATATAATGAAACTTTTTTATTTATAATACTCCATGTTTTCTCTCGTTTGTGGAATAAAAACGGAAATTATCTAACTTGTATTATTTGGTTTCGTTCTTAGCTCTACATATATAACGCTTTTTTATCAATTCAAAATGGATATCGCACAATATATATACACAACATGCCAACACATGACACAAGAAGTAATAGTTCAAGGTTTCGTGTGCATATCCACGTGCAGATATGTGCACAAATTAGAGGCATTTACAAGGCTACCGAGCATTGTTCAGTTATATCGTCGCCAATACCATAGCTCTTATCATATAATACGTTCTCAAACACCTCCATACTGTCACTGGCTCGGCTTAATGCGACACTTGATCTTCGCCTGTCGGCCATGGCATCACCGCGGTTAGTGATGACGTCATTTGCACTTCCTATGACGTCATTACTTTCGTGGCTGGCTTCTACGCTAGCTTTGGTGACGTCATTAGTTTCTGTAATATGTGTCTGAGCAGGAACGTCCTTAACAGTATCGTCCCGCACAACACCGTTGTTTTTGTTCACCTGAACTTGTTTGACACTATTACCATTTTGTTGATTGACATAATATGGCTTCTTAATTTTGCTCTTTTTGGGGACCTCCGTCTCCTTCTTTGATCCACGTTTGACTTTAGATGAACGCTTTGAACTGCGAGTTGATAGTCTCTTAGGTAGAAACTTTCTTTTCAACGATTCAGTCAAATTGTAATGTTGTACATTCTCATAGACATTATTGCCCGGTCGTGCACCTACGCGATGTATTTGTCTCCTCAGGCGGCGGGAGGGCAGTTTTGGGCGTACTTCTGACGTCACACACACGTCATCATACAGGGAAGCCTCGTCGATCTCACTGTGGTCTGAGGGAGACCCCGTCTGAGTGATGACGTCAGAGAAAGCCTCGTTTGGGGTTCCTTGGCTGTGATCCGTGTATGACGTAGAATAGGAGGAATCCCCAGCCCTCTCGGGGTCCCCCACACTATCGTAATATTCGTCTTCACAGTTATTGCATGACTTCTGTTTTCTGCAAAATCGGTATTTTACGAAGTATGTCTTCTATCTGTGCGAATTAAAGTAATTTACTAAAACATATCAACTAGCATTGCACCAACCTTTTTGTCAGAACCACTGCAATTGCCACTACTATGATGAGTACAATCGCGGTACACAGGCCAACTGTTAGACCTAGAATCAAATCTGGAACAGAAACATGTAGAGTCAGTTTCTCAGGTATGAAACTGACCAGCCATATGCAAGTATGATACTCTCCGCGCATATGAAGTGCTGCAAAGTGTTATGATAAATACGTTATGTTTGTTGCGTGATCTGATACCTTTCTTACGCATTGTGAGCATTTCTTCTCCATTATTCGAGGGGAGATAGTCAACGTCTGGAAAACAATATCAGTTGAGGCAAGACGTAAGCTAGATGTCTCCTACTACAGAATGGTCGTGTTATAACGTTTGATAGCTTGTTTATCGATTTAACTTATGTTGTCAAAAGTACTAACCGTATTCACAGATGTATTTGTTCCGAACCATGCACATTTCCAACGATTCCAACCAAGTGTTATCCGGTTCTTCTCCATTTACTTCTTTCACAAATTGTGGACATTGATATGGAAAACCCGGAAGGATTGGGACTCCGTCTTCATTTGTAACCGTGGCGTTGTCTGGTATGTTATAAGAGGACGTGTTTTATATTTGATTTCGAAGAAACCCTGTTACATTATACAGTGAAAAAAATTCATAAGAGAAAGTACCAAAAAAAGAGAGAGAAAATTGGCTGTTAGAATCATCCAAAAAAAACTGGAGTACCGGTAGCAGCAAAAACGATTTCCGTACCTACTTCGCCACCCCAAACGTAGCCATAGATATTCAGTTGATTGAGCCACCATATAACAAACGCTTCCTCTTCGTGTGTTTGGTATGTTGCCAATGTGCTATTTTTCATTCGGCAATCTTCGGCAGCTTTCGTCCAATTCCGGCTTTTTTCGACTAGTTCATAGCATGTGTTGCCGAACGTTTCCACGGGAAAGGCCGAAGTCCGGCAGTTGTTCGTATGGATAGCTGAAAGGTTGAATTTCCACACCGTTTTCCTTACAATTTTAGAGTGTGACTAACCCACTAACGTGGATTCAATAGAATGAGAATATAAGTCATCACGACAAATGTATCAGTACAATCGTTCGCATTGTGATTAGGACATTATGACAAGTGGATATATAAAGTGATTTATGGCATCAGAACAAAAGTAATACGAACCCAAAATTTTGACCTTTGGAATAGAAACGTATGTATTTATAAGCTCATCACGGCCAATACCTCAATTTCTTCATGATGCCAATAGCAAAACTAAAATAACAATTGATGATAGCAAACCAAGATGTGGGAATATTAATAAAATCAGGAGCAAACAGAAACTCTGGACTATATATTCCAGAGATTCAACACTTACAACACGCGGGTTCTATTCCGGTCCAAATACCATCGCTTGTGCAGAGCCTCACTTCGCTCCCGACCACGCGGTAACCATGGGAACAGGAGTACTTCGCGCTCGTGCCTCTGGTAAAATGCGGATTGTCGTACATGATGACGCCATGTTGGATGTCGGGAAGGCGTTCACATTGTCCTGGCAAAAGCAGTTATCAGAGTGTAACAATCAATCATGAGTTTAATGTATGAATTTAGAGGCCGGACTGCCTTCAACATCAAATAAAATCAAGTACATCGTCACGAGAAAGTAGTTCTGTCATTACTCCGAAGTCAGCAGAAGAGCTCTGGTAAGTGGTCATCCACTTAAATGGGAGTGCGGCCTCTCACCCATATCAAACTTCTTGTTATCCCGGGAGTAGGGCAATTTATATTTCAAATTCATACTTCCCAATTTCCTCTTTGTAAAACGATAACTCAAGTCGTAATATGGAAAAACGTTGCCCCTAAATTTTATATCACGAACCTGCGCATATACACTCATACTCCAGAACGACATTGAAGGAAGGTTGACGGCCGCATACACCGTCCCGTATCTCATGAACGTAGAAGTCACAAGCGGCGCGATCTTGACACTGGCTCCAGATGTCCGTGGCATTACTGGCGCAAGTTATATATCTCTCAATAGTTGTACAGTTCTTAACGTCCCCCATGAAGTTGGAATGTCCATATTCTGCACGTGTTAGCTGGATCGTACAATCTTGAGATTGCGAGCATTCAATGGAGACGTACTCGTTCAAGCAGGCTGTTCGCATCCCGGCATTTCTACCTGGAGAAGTGAACAGTTGGTAAACAATTCGTATAGATAAATTTCATGTGATTCCAGGGAATTCACGAACACTCGTATCCGGAAGGGCCACCTGGTTTTACACAGGGAGTGAACATTTCCTGTCCCACATGTGGCACTGGTCGTTGAGTAGGTGAAAGTGTATGATGTTTGAAATAGGCAACGATACAGTAGATCTAACACACATAGGTTTCATGGTTATTAAACTATCAAGACAATACCGAGGGTTATTATGCTCAACAAAAGTGACTATGTTAAAAGATCTTCAGGTGATTCAAACACATTTATGCTAATTTATCGATGGTAAAAGCTTCCAGAATTGTTCCCGAAGTTCCATCGAAGATAATAACATACATACTAGTAAAGTTTTTTCGGAAACTTCTGAGGGAAAAATATTTAGTTCTCAACGAAAGTTACTGACTTAATGTCCAGCAAAATAACACATATATAACTGAATGTATTCTTTGTTATGCAAATTTTGTTGGCGTCCTCGATCATAATATTGTGTAAATCAACCTCATATACTATGAAATCAGGTTATAATATTATGTGTTATTACATTGAAAACTAATAGTAAGCTTGGTCTCTTTTATGTATTGTATTCACGAATAAAATAGTTGAAAATAAATCAACTTTCTTTGTGGGAAGTTTCCTTTTTTCGTTATTTAATATTTTTTTCCATAATATAGACAACGACCATAGAACATAACACAAAAACAACAAACTTACAATTCATTATGTCATGTGTATGCCAATATCCCTGCCGCCATGTACTCGTAACCTAACCAGATTGTGGTATTTTCAATTTAATCTCCAACAAATATGAGGACCCCAATGGAAATAAGTTCCATTCGGAGCTCTCTTGGGATATCCTTGACAACCTTGGTATCCAATACGTCACTATACTGCCTTTACCATGTGTGTTTTACCTTATAATCCCTTCATGATACATGTATATTATTGTCAGTTGCCAAATTAATAGACACTGAAATGCAGAAACAATTGCTTGCCCAGCGCTTACTCCTACATCAAAGTTTGACTCATAAGATGACTCATAAGTTGAATATGTATCTGAAATGACCTGTCAATAAACAATGTTGTTAATACCGGTCTCCCAGTTCATTGCTCTGGACATTGTCCATGAAACATTTATGTACTAGTCGTTGGCAGATGGCGAATATCTTTATATTTTCATTCCTGGCTTCTTATCAAGAGTTTGTGTGGGAATATGTATACTATTTACTGCGAAGTTGCTGAACAGAAATATATTCTCCTTTTTTGGATAACAGGGTATATAATTTCGACGAATAAAATCATTATCTGTTTTAAGAGTAAATCGATAAGTGGTTAAGTTTGAGGGTTTATCATCAACTTTAAATTCGTTGAATTCATATATTTACATATTTGGGGATCACAAATATTACTTTATAAGCATCCTTACTTTATAAGCATCCCAAAATAAACGAGAAAGAAATCAGAGAATAAGTATATAATATTAACCATGATTAACTCGTTCATTGTAACTGATGACATTTCAAACTGCCAATATGCAATATGCATAGCATAGATTAATAATGTTATCGTTCATTTCGTTCATAAGGTGTAAACATGGAAACCTATTATGGAAAAATATAATGCGTATTCTGCTGGATTAAATATTATTTATTGCCCAATAGCCTACAATGGAGAATTAATAAATAATAAAGAATGAAAGAACCAATGTATTCATATGTAATTATCATATTGGCATATTGAAAGTAAAATATTTAGTGATAAAATAAATTATAGCTCAATAAAATATTGCTCATGTCCGTGTATTTTGATCAATTTTTGAAGCCTACTATAATGACCAAAGTGTGGTTAAAACATAGAACCCACAAGGGAAAGGCAACTGAAGAAATAATCGTGCATACTTTGCTATTTTTCGAACACATACTAGCAAAACGAACTGAAATTAACAATTGGAATTACGAGTATAAATTTTCAGATTTCAAGCAAGGTAAATGTAGTCAGTTTATATAACATCAAAAATATAATGTTATTGCGAAATATAATGTTATAGCGATATATCATCGCTATTAAATCTCGCATTTATTAATCAAAGACCATACTCACCAAAGACATAATTTCCGAAACCAATTGTCAGCAATGAAATCCATACGACCTCGATATACATTGTCATCATCAAATAGATTCTGTATCCAAAAAAACTTGTAAATGGCAAGCCATTGAAAATCGCCTAATGGCGGAGAAGTATGTTATGTTATAAGTATTTTATGGCGAAATGTTCAGATTGATCTTCATCCTAGGAAAACTGCTTTCTTTAGAAATAAACCGAGTCTGGAAGAAATGTAACCACCGACGTCCAACAAAAGTCACAACAAAACATACAATCAAGCTAGCACGAGACGAAAATCGAGTCACACAAATGAACAAATTTGCAATGTCACGACAACTCGAATCACCCCAGAAAAGGCGGTAATTATTGAACACGTGAACGTTGTAATTACTGTTTCGTTACCGGTGTCCACGGTTCGTACTATTCTCGGACACAGATGGGGACCTGTTTAGTGACATTCCCATTATGTATGGCCAATTTAGAAAACAGGAGGGGGAGGTATAATTTGCCCGGGGCTCGGCGTGCCAGTCTGCGTGAGTCGTAGTTCGAGCAACAGGAAATATAACTTCATGTATGTATGTAAGTCCACAAATAGTTTAATATTGTTGTAACCAATATATGACAGAGCCTACTTGAATAAATAAATAATAAATAAATAAATAAATAAATAAATGCTAAAACATTAAAACCATAAATAAATATATAGGTCACGAAAAAACAGAAAGCAAATGAAACCTATGCGCTCCTCTGTGTGTCGTGAACCCTTTGGCTGTACTCGTAAATTGTCGGTATTCAAAACATTCAATTAACGCGCCTCACTGAAATGAGTTTTGCTTTTTCGAATGTTTCCAGCCCTCCAGCAACACACGACAAGAGCAGGAAACTAGTGAAAATGTTCCCTTCCTGGTATACGGTCCGCATACCGGTACATGTTTTTGACTGTATACACATTTATACCTACTTTATAGTGTATATATTGTCCCCTCTCATACAAACCTGTATGAAGTGGCTTGCATTGGTGTGACGTGTTGACGTCATTTACTTTCATTGACATGGTTATATTTATAGCAAGATTACGAAGTTCAGTCGTTCAAATACACGTATATTAACAATGTAAAACTAATACATGGCATTGTCAGGAGTTAGAATGGGGGAGAAATACATAATAGTTTATTTAAACTATTATGAGATGGAGAACAGTGGTAAATTACCTAATATCGTTCGTCATCATGTTATGAATGCCTGGTAGTACATGGTTCATACATGTATACCGTCACATCTGCTAAACAGTCGATATATTCGCCAATATCATTTCTGAATCTATTACTATGCTCATTATTTCGCAATAATCACCAGCTAATGATCACCCAGCCCATGTCATTACCGGACGCATCATATGGGATAGAATGTCAAATGTATATATATACCTAATTAATCAAAGACAATGCTTGGAAATATACGCTTTAAAGTAACAATTGGGAAAAATATTTTATGGTTGTGATTTTTTGTCCTGTTATGAACTGGTAGTACATAACATGCAACATATAGAGAAATATTCCACATATTGATGAGTTTCAAAGCATAACATCTCTTTATTGCTACACCTAGTAGGCAAATTTCTTCCCTCTTGGTTCAACGCACAACATAATTTATAAATATTTAAACGCGAATCTCCCAACTAACGGATGGTGTAACGTCATAATAGCAAGGTACCACTATGGTTTCATGCAGTTCAACAAACATCCTTTCCGGGTGAACAAATAGTACTGAGTCTAAATATCAAGACACGAATTGCTAGAATGTCACCATCCACCAATTAACGCGAACATCTTTTTATCACTAAATGTTCACAATGTCTTTATCTGAACAGGAATAAAATCATATAATGATACCTTGCTACTCTGACTTCAACAGTTTGAAGCTAATAAACAGCTGATAAATGAGCCAATGTACCGGTAAGGTGACAGGTATACTGGTGCTGACCTATATCACATGGATCACTTATGTATCCTTTGCCTAAGTTTTATATTGTTATGTTAACACTTTTTTTTATTCTTTTCTAACCAGCATGAGGTTATTATTATTATTATTATTATTATTATTACAATATCGATGGGGAGACATACCCCATAAATGGGGTATGTCATGCTATCTTAGTAACACAACAAATGTATCTGGATTCACTCCTATGGGTCTGGGTGTCCTAGTAGGGCTGGTGGTCGGGTTTGGGACGGTGTGAAGCTAAAATGGAATACTGGCTTTTCCTTATCAAACTATGGTTTAATAAGTAAATGCGAGTCGCACTTACCCCATGGGGCAAGTACGACCAAAGTCGGACATACCCCTATCGATATTGTAATAATAATTATTATTATTATCATCATCTAGCGCTCTGTTTCAGAGCGCTTAACAAACACACGTAACACACTAAACATACGATGGACTGAACAATGATGTTGTGATACATTACTGATGTCATAACGGGTTTGTGAAAAAACTCCTTGGTGCTGTATCACGGACATATATGTATAATGATATCGTATATCGTCTTTCGTGACTCAGTACAAATATGCAGATATTGATCGGTTCCATGTATAAATATCAAATATTTATATGTCATAAATCGAACGAAAAACGGGCGGAAGGGAGACCTTTCAGGTAGTAGTTTATTATCTGGCTCAATACAGTTATTGTTTGACCATACTTACATCCTGCCTTTCGTTTCGCCCGGAGCTGAGTTGTTTCGGACAAAAATTGTGATGTATGACCTTGGAATTTCCATATCAATACACCCGAGTGCACCCATTTGCATGAAGACAATCCATCAGATCGATTTCTGAATGGATACGATAATAACTGCTTGAATATTCATAACATATTGATTTATCTCAATCGATTGTGGTCATAGAGATTGTCGAGATATATTCAGTTTGACCCACATATGCGATGTATTTGTATAATATTATGCCCGGGCCTGAGCGCTTTCACGGAATAAAAGTTGTCCATATTAATGGCTAACTGTTTTTTACAAGTTTGTCCATGAATGTTCCAATGGTATACACTCAGTGGTGTTATGGTTTGTAATTCGAGAATTTCCGTATTTGTCATACAGCTATTTCATGAGGTTTCATTTGAAATATATTGTTCATGAGGTGTGTTTATGATTGCTAAATTGTCTCATCAGATTGTTGGTGCATGCAGATGTTAAGCGAAAGCCATCTTGTAAACCAAGTGGCTTCCGTTTGTTTCTCCACAATTCGGAAGAGGATTGGCTGGTGACAGTTATATATACACCTTTATTTTTCCACATTATCACTCTCCGAAGCAGAGCAGATTATTACAGGAAAACCGCTATCGAAATTATCAACATATGTGATCAATATGATGTATCTATATAGAACTGAAATAAGCGTACGTGCATTGTCGGCTTATAACAAAATTCAAATATCGAAACACCAAACACCAAAAACAACAATGTCCATTTATTACGTACGTGTATTTATTTTATAGGTGTTTCTGATCTAAATTTCAGAGATGAACTGTCCACGTGTATTGTCTTTGATGAATGCAGGAGAGAGATGTGCACATCAGTTAACATGAAAAGTGGATTATTCCATTCGTCATCAGAGCAGTTTATGCAATTCAATATCGATCTACATTGTATCACAAGCTAGAGTCACACATGCATGCAAAATTAATGCTACGTTATTCACCATCAATCAACATACTTCCACAACTGGAGTACATTAGGAAATTGGATTCCATTCCCTTGTATCCTGTATCTGGATCGCAGATATTGATTTAGCCTATTGTCATTGGTTGTAAATGATGCGTGCTTCGGTCACGTGATCAGCAGCGAACTGTGGCCCTAGTTACCATCTGTCTGTTTGTCCCCAAGCAATTTAAGTGGGACAACATTTACTCGGATTATTACGCGGAAATGGTGGGTGGGATTTTATTGATTATCACACCGGGGGGTAGGAAATGTTCCAGCGTATATCCAACGGCATAAGGTTTTTGCAATTAGGGGCATCGTCTCTGTGTGCATTGTAATATGCTGTGTCGTATTCTCCCCAGGTGGAAGATAAGAAACTAATAATTATTGGGAATTTCATGATATGATGTGATACTGGTATGGTTACACTACACTATATGTTCCTTTCAGTACATACTATGACACATTTGGAGAAAAATAATATAACAACTCTGCTTCAAGGGAGGCATTTTTCTCACAGCATGTAATATTGATACGGAGTGCTTATTATGGTAAGACCATACCCTATCGGCACGAATGCTTTCTACCC
Organism: Terebella lapidaria; assembly: GCA_949152475.1. Lineage (NCBI taxonomy): Eukaryota > Metazoa > Annelida > Polychaeta > Terebellida > Terebellidae > Terebella > Terebella lapidaria. The sequence continues at coordinate 4,894,670 of OX424559.1, read as the reverse complement.
TCTCAGTCCATACCTGGCAGCCTGACGCACCATGTGCGAAAATTGCGGTGGGCCGAAATCCCGAGGGGTTTGTGCAACGGCTCTCTCCAGTACAGACTGAGAGCCCAGATGGCAATGGCTGCAGGGGGTACCCCACATTTCGGGGACGGGAGCATCTACAGCAGGGCAATCGATGAAAGGGGTGTGCAATTTAACGTTTGCGGCTGCACTGCTTATAACGGTTCTACAGTTTTTGTGTCTTCTCTAGGTCTGTGATCGCCGCCCCGCGAGATCGTCATCACAGCTATGGTGCAGTCGCTGCCAGAACCACGCATAATTACACGAAAACGTGGGATAGTTTTGCCCACGTCTGGCATCTTGCGCAGTCACTAAACACGCGACATAATGACGAGGCATGGCTCATTGTAAATGTCCTTTTCTCGGGTTTACAGCGAAGCGAATGTACGCGGAATAATGGATTAACTGGATAATATTGTGTGTTTGTTGTTGACGATTCGCAGTTTCAGTTCTCATTTAGAATAGTCTTTGTATGTGCATTGTTCCAAAAACGATTGTGTGCTAGATAGATCGTAACGAGGATCGACATTTCTGTGAAAACTGGATAATTCCTACAACCGGGAGTTGAAATGATACATCGGTTGGTTGTATGTACATGTAGCCTCTGCTATATACTCTACCTAATAGTTGTGTAACTCTACCATATATAATAGCAGGGATTCCGCTAAGTATATAACATTAAGGGGTGTTTAATTGAATTAAAAAAATATGTATTATACATCAAGTTTACTGTTCGTTTTGACGAAAAAGAAATGCTGTATCATTTAACATGGCAGCCTAAAAACAGATCATGATGGGTTGTAATTGATGGGAAAGTTGTGATTATTGCGATCGATACTGGCTCACTAATGCCTATGTGTTGAGGTCACCAAAACCTTGATCTCGTCAATCTAATGCCAACTCTGATAATGATCACATTTGATTTCAAATTATGTCATACAATATATATTTGATTGCAGCATTGTCATGAAAAGTTACGACCTTAAAATATCTTTCCCGTGTGAGAACGAGGCAGGAATGTGACGTCATCAATGTGTGATTGGGTAGAGAAGGAAAAAAGGGGATTCTTCCTAATTTGTTTACTTATTGTGGCCATCGAAATATTGCTCGTCGTTTTCGTTGTTGACTTGGAACATAGACAGATCCTGGCCCAGGAGCGCTCCCTGGCGGCCAAAGAGGGACGACAACTCGCCTTCCACCGAAATATTGTCAATGGTCACAATGAATATTAATGTGAAGATATCCGAACTGTGCCAATGGTCTCCAAGTGATTTTTCATTTCACCAAGCGGATTGGATTATAAAAACTTCAATCAAACCACCCTCGCAGAGTAATTGGGTACTACCTGTGGAATTGGATATATCTGAGACATGGATTACATCACACAGTAACTGGAAAGAAGTCCGATGGAAGGATAAAATACATTTATTTGAGCAACGAGATGCAGATTCCTAAATTGCCATGTCATTGACATTTCATCCCATGCGTAGTAGGCTACTACATGCAGTACGTTTTTCAATTTGCTCGAATTTATTGATTATTTACCCCATTTGTAATTATTGATTATTGCTTGTGATACATGTCTATCCATTCCCATTCATCTACATTATTCATTTCCGATACATGAATAAGCTTGCTCAAACTTCCAATGCAACACTTTGTGTTGTTCATATTTGATTATTATTGCATTGGAAGTTTGAGTCAGTCATATGTGTGTTATGTATCACACTAATATACTGAAAACAAATGAACAAAAGCAGCAGCAGCCCCTTGTTTGCCATTTCATAGTAAGAAGTATGCATTTCTTGTTACAGATCTATTGTACATGTTTTCAAAAATGTTGGTTTTACTGCTGTTCACTAAATTTGGCTGTAATTTGTGTAATTCTTATGAATTTATGGTGTTTCTATATATAATTTTACATTGTGTGTGGATATAACAATCATACGTTTGATATCTATTTCATGTGTAGTTGTTGATAGGCGTTCACCTTTTTTTTCAAAATATATATGATGATTGTATGAATTCCCAAATTTACAATTGTTATTGAATTTGTCTATCTAGTCATGTAGTATTTTCACTCACACTCTCAGTACAAATTTACTGTTGATGCACAAGATGCATGTTCTTTGGTGCTCTAAGTTTACCAATAAATTCTGTTAAATCATGACTTCAGATATTATTGCATTCATCAGTTGTGCATATAACTTATTCGGTACACAGAGCAATGCAAATCACATGCAATAACATTGGCTCAATCTGAAGGAATCAGTAGTAATGATATTACATCGTACATTATGCACAGCCATGCAATCAATGCTGGAAGGTAAAGCGATACAAATTGCACTTGCATGTGAATTTGTATTTCCAACTGCACAGGACGAATTCATATAGTAAATCCTAACAAGAAACGAAATAGAATATATAGTCGCCTTTATAGTTGAAGCATGCGTCGGTTGCTATGATATCCTTTGATATGGTGTGGTATACAAAATGACAATTCGTTTAATTTTAAGGTTTAGTTTTGTAATACATACAAGAACCAGTTTCAAAGTCAATAGTCAGAAAGTTGAAGCGAAGCTCATCCTGTGAACCAAGTGCAGCATCGTATGTTTCCTCATGGACTGGTTTATTTTCCAGATACTAGTGTCATTCCCAGGAGCATAGTAGACCTTTATCATGGGTTTGCAATGGGTCATCGTGGGTTTGAAACATGCAATCAATATGGAAATAATATGAATGTACTTGCATTGACGGCTTTAAACGAAATCCAAATATTAAAACATGAATAACGGCAACGGGCATTTTATTACATGCATGTGGGTGTATCTGATGTAAATTTCAGAGATGACCTGTCCACATATATTTTCATCGATGAGAGAAGGAACAAGGTGAAGTAGACATCAGTTGACATAAAAATCAATACCCATCACTGAACACAAAAGAGTGGATTATATGTTCATCATTAAAGCAGTTCATGTAATTCAATATCGATACACATTGTACCACAAGCTAGAGTCACACAGGGATGCAAAATTTACAATGTGTTTTTCACCATCAAGTGATATAATTCCACAACTGGAGTACATTAGGAAATTGTAATCCGTTCCCTTGTATCCTGTATCTGGATCGCAGATATGATTCAGCGGATTGTTATTGGTTGTAAATGATGTGTTTTTTCCGAAATGTGACCAGCAGCGAACTGTGGTCATAGTTATCCTGTCTGTTCTGTCTGTGTCTGTGTCTGTTCCCAAGCAATTTAAGAATGTTGACAGCTATATACACATAACTCTCTGGGAAATACTGTACAGATTAAATATGCCATGAGTCAATCAATATCAGTCCACCCGCAGTCTCCTGAGTAAATATTGTATAGTGTAGACAATAGTTGTAAGATGAACACGTAAAAACTAGAGCCATGGGTCTTGAATGATTTACCACGTGACATATTTGCAATAATTACAACCAAGGACAGTTGTGCAAATCAATGTCCACAATCGAGAATTGTGATGCTAAGAGAAAGGATTCATGATTTGATACTACTACGCTATTTCGGTTATTCAAAGAATGTAAAGTCATCATGCATGCCTCTATGATGTAAAGTTTGACGTCGTCCGCTATCCCGAACCCTCGCGGATAAGCCGCTCACCGTGGGTCACGGCGGACGCACACCCGTTATCCTCAGATCCTCGTGGATAGTCCGCTCACCAAGGGTCACTGCGGGTGCAGTATTTACTTTAGAACGTTAACCAGTAGCAGCCCGCCCAGCGAGCCCAGACATACGGACACCACTCAGATACAGGATCATCGCCGTGGTGTTAACTGTGAGGCCGGCTCGCCGCGGTCCGCCACGGGGATGGAACCCCGGACAACTCGACGGTCCGCCAGAGCCTGTGTCGCACCGTCCCAGGGCGAAGGACCTGCGATCCAGGTGCAAGCCCCCGAGTCAGCGACGGTTGATGTACACATAATGAAACAGAAACAGAAGAATTTTACTGAATGAGTTCACGTCTATGCCCATTCAAATACTGCATTCCTGGTACCAACTAGTCCGACAAATGATGTTCATATTGACCACAAAAAAACACTGACTGGTACTGGGTGGTCTTTTCCACTGTACTTTTTTCACCACATTGACAGAAGTATGCTCATATGAAGAGTAGTAGAATAGACAAGATATTATTTGCATGTAAACGCATCATGCAGTTACAACGATTCCGGTTTGTTCACGACCCACATAACGCGGTGAGTAATCAATTCACACCACCGCAAGGTGGTGTAAACACGTAAACACTTACCTCTCATCACTTGGCTGGACATGTTCATACAGAACTAGACATAGAGATTGAGAAAACAATCTACGGTCGTAAGCTTTGGTGAACTGCTTGTACCTAAAGCTTGGATGGTTGAAAATGCTAGGTAGAATCTCAATGCTGTCAGCTCAATTATTTAGTATTCTTGGTGTATTTACTATTTGTCGCCACGTGTCACATTGACTTTTATGCATAGACACGAATTCATATGAGCACGAGTCCAATAAACTTAAAATTACTTCCAAAACGCGAGAATAATCATGCCATTTAGGAGCCACCATAGTTTTTACGTTACAATCACCAATTAAATTTCAGTACACTGAAAGTAGAATCAGTCTCTGAATTATATACGAATTCAGAGAGCAATTCATATGATGTTGTAATACGGTGGTAAGATGCGTTAATACAAAGGGTGCAATTTGAGTATGAGACCGAACACTGGCAACTCGTAGTCTGTACAACGGCGAATAAAGATGATATCAAATGCCACATCGTGCATGTTCACATGAACTCCACGTGTACAATATATTGCGCATTTACACGTAGAAGTGCATTGGTATTTGTACAGCATATATTACTAATAATATTTTGTGAATGATTGTATTGTAGACATTATTATAAATGCACGGAAAAGAGAATTGGTTCGAAATCACTTTGCAAAGATTTATATACAGTGCATCACCAGAGCACGTACAGCGAACATGGGAAATTGAACCGTTCATTAATAATATAACAACCTACTTTTATTTAGCGACGTATCAAACGAAAACATAGTGATTTTATTATATACTACTAAGAATCCCCAGGTTGTCATTGGTTAAAAGCTGGTCACATGTCTATGCATAAAAGTGCATTTTTCCACCAGACCAATCGGTCAAGTTTTTTTTTTTATATTCACCGAACGGTCCATATCTCATATGCACTTCTCGCCAAAGAACAATTCAAATGCTTTTTCATGCTTGTTTTTTTCTGTCACTAGAGTATCGCGTATCTAGTTAATCTGCTGAATTGAATAAGCTTGTTTCAGATATCATTCCTCGTTTGTTTAACATGTTTGAGTGTTCTTGAAATATTGACATCAAATTGGAATTTAAAGGCTTTACTGGTAAGTACTCATTCGAATCTACACATGATAGTTTTGGATGTATTATATTTATATCATAACATCCATGTCATACATAAATTTGCTTCAGTATTTGCATGAACTCTCAAACCTTTCACATGTATATATTAACTTTTGGTTTAGGTGAATACGTGCAAATATGTACCTCTCGCAAAAAATATATTCACCTCGCAAGCTCGGTGAATATGTTTTTTGTGAGAGGTACATATTTGCACGTATTCACCGAAACCAAAAGTCAATATTTGTATAATATTGATGAACCTGTCCTCCCCATATGCCCTCAGTAAGGGTTCTAAGCGGAATACTTCTTTTCGCTCCAAATTATTTCGCTCCAAAGTGTGCTCACCTTGATCTGTTTTTCGTCTTCCTATATTTTCCGTCATTTCAATGGGCTGCTTAGCTATCCATCAAGGGGTAAAAACCATTGCCACAATTTATAATGCAACCAAAACACCTCACACAGAACAAAAATGGAACATATAGCATTACACCATATAATTGATCAAGTTCCCATTGCAGAACTATGGCGAGAGACAGGCGCCAAATTGTTCATGATTATAGTTATATTTGGTCTCACAAATGTGTCATCATATTTTTAAATAAAAGATGAATATCAAATGGATATTTCGAGAGAGTGTGTATTGATACCTTGATATGGAGGTTGATGGCACAAGAAGTCAATATCATGGATCTTGTCTATTTGGGAAGTGGATTATCCAATTAATTTGATGAATGGGTAGTCATATCTTGAAACAATTTGTAGCAGAAATGCAGCCAATTGAATACATATCGAGACAATATATATTGATAATGGTTTTTTCACCGAGTAGCATGGATCTTATTCAAAAGAGAAATGAATTCCCCCAAAAAGCCATAGCATTCTATTACTGCATACAGTACGCTCGAAAAAAAAAAAAAAAACAACGATGAAGATTTTAAAGTTCTAAAGATATCGTCTGATACATGCGAATTATTGAAGACATGCGGATCGAACATTAGTGTCGCGTTTCGCATCCGCAGACAAAACGCAAAGAGAAGGAGAATTGGGTTTCCAATAAATATCCCTAAATCGATTTCTGTCACTGGTGGTATGCGTTTCTGTTGTTATCGTATGGGACTGTGTCATGCTACAGTGTAAATTATGACAGGTTCTTTCCTACGTTTGAGTGGAAGATGTTATGATTTATTGCAAAGCGGAAAGTTAGGAAATACCGTAAACTTGTTCTATACTGAATTTATGACAAGATAGCCACTGATCAATGTGGGGACAAGATTAGCCTCGTATGATTTTATATTCAGTGTACTGAAATTTAATTGGTGATTGTAACGTAAAAACTGTGGTGGCTCCTAAATGACATGATTATTCTCGCGTTTTGGAAGTAACATTGCGTAAATAAATAGTTAAATTCACACGCAGCAAAAATACTCCTATGGCGACACAAATAATTAAGTCGCAACAGAAATCATTTGTGCTGTGACACATTTGTGCTGTGATGTCGCGACACAAATATTCCTGTCGCGTTGTTACTTCCAATATGCGAAAATAATCATGTCATTTAGGAGCCACCGTAATGAAGAATGATTACGAAACTATTCACTATAAATAACGATTTCGAATTTTGTACACTTTTCACTAGAAATGGCGATTTCGAATTTTGTAACCGTAAGAATTAAAGTCATAGTAGCAAGGTACCATTATATGGTTTTATTCCTGTTCAGATAAAGGCATTGTGAACATTTGGTGATAAAAAATATGTTCGCGTTAATTGGTAATCAATAACAGCGACATATATAATCGAGTATATTGAGCCAGTATTGCAATCGCCTTCTCATGCCGATGAAAAATATAGCTTCGGCAGTTTCCGTAATCGTGACGTCAGTTGAGGCAAAATGTGCTTTGATGGCTGGCCAAAAACGTAAAACACGTAATTTTTGCGGTCAGCTCAAAGATAGAAAACCACTCCAAAATACATGAGATTCAAACGAAAACACGTGAAAACCAACAAATACTGGACATCTTGCAGTTCAACAAACCTCCCTTCTGGGAGAATGAATATACTGATTCTAAATATCAAGACAAGAAATGCCGTATTCCAACTATCTCGCGTGTTCACTTGAATTGTCAAACATACACAACGAGAATGAATATGCGACAGGCAGTTTACCTTGCTGGCTACATGTACTTTCAGTACTGCCTCAAATGACGTCACAAACCACGTGACCCATACTAAAATCGTGATCAAAATCTTCGGCAATTTACGGAAGGAGTGCCTATTTGATTCAATATCTCGAAACCCATTGATCGTATTTGTAAAATTCGTTCGAATTTACAGATAACTATTCATAATGAACTAAATGAAAAGCACTTTCATGGGCATGCTACTAGGTCTTTAAAGATCTGCTAAATTATGCATGACGCTTTGTTTGTATTCCAAAATGTTGCATTTCACACTTGTTATTGCCATCATCAAAATCTGGTTGTATTGGTGGTAATACATTGATGCTTACATCAAATGATGCTCACGTATTGCATCAGAGAGATACTCACAATAAAATACTACTAAGGAGAGGTATATATGTGGTCATAATCAAAAATTTCTTAAGCTCCAACGCTTGGGACCCCAGAACGGGAATTCATTCCACATCCCTTGCTTTGATAAAAATCAAAGACTGAACGGAATGGAGTTCTCTACATAAAATTTGCATCGTTTGGTTTATATTGTCCATCCTGCTTTAGATAATCGCCATTGGATTGGATGACTTTGCACATTTAAACTTTTTTAAAAACAAATTAGTCATTATAGAATACAAGAACAAAATCCCAGCAGACGTCAATGCCTAAAGATGCCTTGGAGGCATTTCGGTGTAATGTCGACTCAGCAAAAAAATTAAGGTCGAGGTCATCATCCATAATACCCCTCAGACAAGTTTGTCTAGGGCGACAAGTCCCAAAATAAGGTCGGTTTCGCTCTACGACGCACTGTTTCTGAGATATCGACGAAAACGAAAAATGCCGACTCAGCGAAGAAAATTCAGGTCAAGGTCAAAGTTCATCCATTGTACACTTAAGACATGCTTGTCTAGTGCCATGAGTCTGAAAATAACATCCCTTTAGCTCTACGATGCACCGTTTCCACATTAAGACATGTTTGTCTAGTGCCACGAGTCCGAAAATAACCTCCGTTTCGCTCAATGATGCACTGTTCCCATGGTTCCTGAGGTATCGACGAAAACAAAAAATGCCGACTCGGCAGAAAAGTCAAGGTCAAAGGTCATCCCTAATACCCCTTAGACATGTTTGTCTAGGGCGACGAATCCGAAAATAACGTTCGTTTCGCTCTACGATGCACCGTTTCCGAGATATGCAGGAAACCTCAAGGATGACTCGGCGAAAACTCTTTCGACCTCTAGGTCAAAGGTCGCTTGATGGATTGATCCCAAAATCAATAAGGTTCTTCCTTGTTGATATTTGAACCTCCATGCAACGTTCTGCAGCCATTGCCTGCATACTTTTTGAGTTATCATGCGGAAAAAAAGTACAAAAATCGACCACGATTCCATCCTCACGGACCTCACAGACCTCGGATCCGGCTGAAAAACAATAGGGTTATTCCACATGAAATGTCTGACCAATGCTGAAAATTTGGCGAAGATACTTTGAGGCAAACTAAAGTTATCGGTCGGAAACCAAAACGGCAGAAAAAAAAAATTCTGCTAAAACCATAAAGGCATTTCTTCCGAAATGCCTTGATGAAATCTCGGAAATATTTTACTTTAAACTGAAGCGATAAAAGGAGGATAGACAGATGATGGACAACAGGTGGACTTTCATGCCAATACGTCCGGCATTTTTTTTTATTTCGGTGCAAACCCATTGTATACTTCCACAATTATCCAGCATATTATACTCATCTTGGTCATAGAGGCATTTCTTCCGAAATGCCTTATTGAAATTTCAGAAATATTTTACTTTAAACTGAAGCGATAAAAGGCATTTCTACGTCCGGCATTTTTTAACTTCGGTGCAAACCCATTGTATACTTCCACAATTATCCAGCATATTACACTAATATGTTCGTACCTAATTTTCTGGAATACAACAACACTCACATGTATATTGTGAAGAATGATTTCCACTTACATAAAACTTATGATACTTACATACATACTTACATTCTAATCATCATATACTTAGCTTCCAGAGAATACTATAGAGAACAAATATGCTTCGAGGCAATCTATATCCACCCACAGTTTGCTCATTAAATCCTGTAGAGTGTCTACATTGACTGTCAGAGGAACATGTGAAATCTAGGGCCATAGTTCCCGATTGATTGGCCACGAGACTACAGCATGCATTAATCACAACCAATGACAAGTGTATAAGTCAATATCTACAACCTACATGTGCGACACTGAGAGGAAGGGATTGTACATTGTCAATGGATATGTGCACATGGGTAATTGGATGAACGTGATGCAATTTCCCATGTCCCGTCACAACTGTCTAGTGTATGCCATATACACAATCAGCCAAGATGAGTATATTAATGGTTTCAAACTGATGTTCACATATGGAACGTCTAGTAATTTATGTGGATGGTTAATAGTAATGTTTAGTCCAGTTTTGTTTCTATTTTTTGTTGCTTGTGGCAAATGGTATATATATTTGTTTATATATTATATCATGTAATTTAACACAATCGTTTGGGAGTGTTAGTCTTCGTTCGTGAACACAAATCTGGTCTCTTGTCATGAAGTTGAATCTATGCTCTTAGTAGGACCCAGACATCAAATTTGTCGCAGTGTTAATTGTACTATGAGAAGCAGAAGCAAAAAGTGGATTTGTACTTTCTTTGAGAATTTTCACGAAAACGTTCAATAAATATCAATACATAAGTTATTTGTTCTGCGGGTACATAAATCTGGGTCATTTGCTTGATGTGCAAATTGATCGTTCTGGCGATCTCTGTTCAGGTTCATTAAGTGAAACCCTATTGTCTAATCGAACTACGCCGTGTGTGGTTTGAATATATATCACCCCATAAAATGAACATTCAAACATTATTTTGAACATTATGAACATTATCTTCTTTAGTAGCACGGATTCCAATTTGATCGATCAAATCTCGATACACAAATATCAATACATTTCATTTTGTTGATTCAATTTATCACTACAATGTTGCCAAATTTAGCTTAGGAGCCATTACAGTAGGAGTATCCTTGCTATATCAAAGTACCTATAAAACCCGAGAACAAAACATTTCAAGTTCCTGTTTAGATAGTTTCGGGGCATTCATATAATACATGTAGCAAAAGTGTAGTGATCAATATACTTGGGATATAATATTTGAGTCAAATCCTTGTCTACTATCTTATATGAGAAGCCATAACAATAATGATTCCATTATTAAAGCAACATTATTGTTTCTCATGAGGATACACTTTATGAATTCTCCCTGTACAGCTTGCAACACAAATTCATGTGCAAGTGCAACTTGTGTCATTTCCCCTTCCACCACCTATTACATATGGGTATGCAAAATGTATGATGTAATGCTACTAATTCCATCGAAGTCAATGATTTTGCCTAAGGCATGTTTCTTGTACCTAATAAATTGTAAGTATAAATAATGAATGCAATCATATTTCAGGCCATGATTTCACGTAATTTATTGGTGAAAATAGAGCACCAAGGAACATTTTGTTTTCATAACATAAGGTACAAAAGAAAAATATGTGAATCAGCAGTAAATTTGTATGAAGATTTTGGGGGCGAAAATACTGCACAACTACCTAGACATACAACTTTAAGTGTAAATCTGTAAATTTGGAATTCATACAATCATCACATATATTTGGAAACAATTGGTGAACGCCTATCAACAACTACAAATCAATTAGTTCAATCAGTTATCAAATTTGTGACCACTATATACAAAAAAATGTAAAATTATATATAGGAAACACATCAGAGTCCATGAATATAAATACAAATACCCAAATTTAGTGAACAGCAGTAATATCAATGGATTTGAAAACATATATACCATAACTCTTTAATATATGAAATACATACTTCTTTCAATGAAATAACGAACAAGGGACTACTGCTGATTATGTATGTGTTCCAGTATATCTCTGCGATACATGACACACATATGATCCAAACTTCCAACACAACAATAGTCAATAAAAAACAACAGTAAATGTTGCCTTGGAAGTTTGGGCCAATATATACATGTATACATGTACTAAATATGAATAATGTATTTGAGCAGAGATGGAATTTACATCAATCACAACAATAATCAATGAATTTGTACAAATGGAAAAAGTACTACAGGTAGTTGTCGACACAACGAAATGACAATTTTTGCATCGTTACTCATTTCTCAAATGAAGGTATGGTATCCTTCCATCTGACTTCTTTCCAGTTACTGTGTAATGTAATCCATGTCTCAGATATATCCAATTCCACAGGTAGTATCCAATTTCTTTGCGAGGGTACTTTGGTTGAAGTTTTCATACTCAAGTCCGCTTGATGAAATATCAAATCATTTGGAGACCATTGGCACAATCCGGATATCTTCACATTAATATTCATTGTGACCATTGACAATATTTCGGTGAAGAGTTAGTTTTCTTCCCTCTTTGGCTGCCAGGGAGCGTTCCTGGGCCAGGATCTGTCTATGTTCCAAGTCGACAACAAAAACGACGAACAGTATTTCAATGGCCAAAATAAGTAAGCAAAGCAGAAAGAAGCCCCTCTTCTCCCTCTCCACCCAGTCACACATTGATGACGTCACATTCCTGCCTCGTTCTCACACGGAAGTGATTTCTTCAAAGATCAGAACTTGTCATGATTACCCTGCAATCAAATGTATATGGTATTACATATTTTGAATTCAAATGTGATCATTTATCGGAATTTGCTTGATACTGGACTGTGGCGGCACTAGATGGACAACGTGAACGTGGTTTTGGTGTCCTTGACATATGAGCATTATTGCGACAGTGAGCCAGTATCAATTACAATAATCACAATTTTTCCACCATTACAACCCATCAGGAACTATCCCTATTTGAAGAGCCTTCAAGTTTTCAAGGTAAATAATGGAGCATTTCGCTTTCGTCAATTACAAACAGTACACCCGATGTTGTGCATTCAATGAATTTTAATGTTATATACTTGCTGGAAATTCCACTACAATGTATGGTAGAGTTATACTACTATATAACAGCGATTACATTTGCTGTTGATCGTCGCTACATTATTAAGCCTAATGATAACAGGTGATACCAGCCCTCTGGGTCACAGACACTGTCTTTGGAGCCACCTGGGGTGTGCGTTCTATGTATATTTCGTACCAAGTCACTGTTATGTACCATGTATATGTACATCTAAATAAACCAACTGCCTACCTACCTAGAATGTGAATTGCATAGAAAATCCAAATTCGTCCAAAACGACTTACATCATGCGAATACATGTATAGGACGATGTTTTTTCACGAGCATCACAAACGCAGATAAACCAATGTATCCTTTCCAACTTCGAATTGAATTGTAGAAATTATCCAGTATTCACAGAAATGTCGATCCTCGTTCCATTCTATCTAGCACACAAGTGTACAGTGTCACAGTGTACATACAGACATCACTATCACTCTCTCTACACATGTGGCATCGTATTCTAACTGAGACCTGATACCGTGATAGTCTACAGCAAGCACACAATACCATCCAGTGTAGTCCATCGATTCCATGTACATCCCCTTGGCTGTAATCCCGAGAAAAGACATTCACAATACATCAGCACTAGTCATTTTGTCGCGTGTTTAGTGACTGCACAAGATGCCAGACTTGGTCAAAACTATCTAACGTTTTCATGTAATCATGCGTAGTTCTTGCAGAGACTGCACTGTGGACGGTGTTATCCAGTGAAGCTGTGATGACGATCTCGTCGGGCGGCAGTCATAGAGCTAGGGAAGACTGGGGAAAAAAACATCAAGGCCATTCCACCATCAGCAGTGCAGCCGCAAACGTTAAATTGCACACCCCTTCCATCGACCGCCCTGCTGTAGATGCTCTCGTCCCCGAAATGTGGGGTACCCCCTGCAGCCATTACCATCTGGCGCTGACTGGGCTCTCAGTCTGTACTGGAGAGAGCCGTTGCACAAACCCCTCGGGATTTCGGGGCATCGCTCCCATGGCAAATTATGTGCATGTTGCACCAGGCTGCTAAATATGGACAGGGAGGGTAGATATTATATGTGCGGATAGGGTGAGGTCCCATTACATTAACCCACTTTGGATCAATGTTGCATGCTGTGGTGAAACATTTTTCGATGGACGAGAGTCATTATTTTATTTTACTCCTATAGTGTTATACTATGTATTGGAAGGAAAATGTAGTGTAGTGTAATCATACCAGTATGACATCTTATCATACAAATTCCCAATATTTATAGATCTGGGGAGAATACGACACCTCATATGACTGTAATTTCAATGCACATAGAGATTTTGTGCCTAATAGCAAAGAGCTAATGCCGTTGGGTACACGCTGGAACATTTCCTACCTCCCGGTGTTATAATCAATGAAATCCCACCCACGATTTCCGCGTGATGATCCGAGTGAATCTTGTCCTACTTTAAATTGCTTGGGGACAAACAGACAGACAGTAACTAGGGCCACAGTTCGCTGCTGATCACATGACTGAAGCACGCATCATTTACAACCAAAGACAATAGGATAAATCAATATCTGCGATCCAGATACGGGATAAAAGGAAATGGATCACAATTTCCTAATGTACTCCAGTCATGGAATCATGTCAGTTGATGTGGGAAAACTTAGCATTCACTTTGCATGCCTGTGTGATTTCACATTGATGGTGAATAACATAGCGTGAAATGCCTGTGTGACTCTAGCTTGCAATAGAATGTAGATCGATATTGAATTACAAAAACTACTATGATGATGAAAGAGAAAATCCACCTATTTTTTATGTCAACGGATGTGTATTGATTTTATTGTCAACTGGTGTGTACCGTATTTTATCTTGTTCCTTAATTCATTGATGACAGTATATATGGACAGTTCATCTCCAAACTTTATGTCGGACACAGCCATAAACTTGACTACATGGATATAATAATTGAACAATGTTGTTATTGTTGTTTAGTGTTTAGATATTCGAATTTTGCTGGAAGTCGCCAATGGCACGTACATGCATATTAGATCTACCGGCATATAGATTTCATGTTTCAAACATATATGATATATGGTTCTTTTTCGTCAAACACACTTGACGTATGTATACGTGAGATTTTGGCAATTCAATAAAATACCTTTTTACACATGTTACTGGTACCATTAATGTGGATGTTGTTTTTGGAATCACCAATAGTGTATGGTAGAGGTATGCAATTATTAGAGGTGGAGCGAATAGTTCCAGTTTGTCTGCAAACATATCATATAGTGGAAGTTACATGTGTATACATACAACAAATGAATATCCAAGAAGGTAAATCGTTAATATCGAGGTATATCCAGCAATATACATACAGACGACCATGATTTTCCACGAACGCCCCACAAACAGATCAACCAATGTATATCCTTTCCATCTCCCGATTGTAGAAATTATCCAGTAGTCGCAGAAATGTCGATCCTCGTTACAATCTATCCAGCTCACAAGCGTAAAGTGTCACAATGTACATACAAAGACACCACTATCACCCTCTCTACAATGCCATGTGGCATCTTGTTCTAACTGAGAACTGACGCTGCGATAGTCAACAACAAACACACAATATTATCTAGTGTAGTACATTAATTCCATGTACAATAGCTTAACTGTAAACCCGAGAGAAGGACATTTACAATGAGCAATACCTCGTCATTACGCCACGTATTTAGTGACTGTGCAAGACGACAGAGTGGGGCGAAAATATCCGACGTTTTCATGTAATTATGTATCTTTATGTATCTTTCTTGCAGCGACTGCACCGTGGACGGTGTTATCCAGTAAAGCTGTAATGACGATCTCGCCGGGCGGCAGTCACAGGCTAGAGTAGACGCAAAAAACATCAAGGCCATTTCACCATCAGCAGTGCAGCCGTAAGCGTTAAATTGCACGACCCTTTTATTGATCGTCCTGCCATGTTCCCGTCCCCAAAATGTGGGGTATCCCCTGCAGCCATTGCCATCTGCGTACGAAATGGGCTCTCATTGTGTACTGTAGAAGCTGCGAGCGCCTTTGCACAAACCCCTTGGGATTTCCGAGCAATGCCCCTACTGCAATTTGCGTGCATGGTGCACCAGGCTGCTAAATATGGACATAGAAGGTTGTTGAACATGTATGAAGATAGGGTACTGTCCTGTCAAATTAACGCACTTTGGATCAATGTTGCATGCTATGGTGAAAATGTTTTCAATGGACGAGACTCATGAGAGTCATTATGTTATTTCACTACTATAGTGTCATATAGAAATTTATAGTTTAACCATACCAGTATCACATCGTATAAAACAAGTTCCCAATAGTTACAGGTTCGGGGAGAATACGACACACCATGTGACTGTAATTTCAATGCAAAAAGAGAAACGTCATGCATCCTATGCATTACTAAATTTGTTGGATGATTGTGAATAAAAATATTGAACAACTAACTAGAAAACAACTTCAACAACAACTGCAAATCTGTAAATTTCGAAATTCATAGAACCATTACATATATTTCGAAACAATTGAACGCCTATTCCAATTATAAAAACACATGGACTGTTTGGACTATGAAAATGTGGCTTATTCAATATAGCTTGTACATACACAAGATGCTGGAGGACATAATATTGAATGCTAAATATGCATATGTTCACAGTTGCATAAAAATCTCAATTATTGTGTTATTAGGTTACCAAACTTATTGACATGAGGATTCATCTGTTGTCCATCATCTGCTATCCTCTTTTGATCGCTTTCTGAAATTTTGAACCACAAATGTTTTAAATATTTTTCAAGGAGGTGGCATTTTATTTGTTATATTTTTGACAACCAACATCCCACCAGCAAATGTTTTGTTGCTTTTGAAAAGCAAGCACAGGGGGACCTCTTAGATTCTCTGACGGGTTCGAAATAATTAAATATGGAACCAATACTGTTAAACAATGTTAAAGTCCAGTGTCAGGCAAAATCGAGTTAATTTATGAAACTTTATGAACCCAAATTATAGGGTATATAAAGAGGGAATCAAGTGAACATTTCCTTACTATAAGTGGTAACCGTCTTGAAAACCAAAAAAAAGACAGTTTGCCATTGAAAATCTACTTTTTACCTCATAATGTAAGAGTAAACTGCAAGGATACTTCAAGGTAGAACTAAAATATTGGCACATTAAATAAAATGGCGATTTCAGTGGTGTCCTTGAGTTTCACCTACAATGACATTGAAATATTAAATTTTGAAAGACAGAAATTTCGGTGAAAATAACACTTTCGTCTCAACATTCCTCTAAACAAAAAAAAAATTTTTTTCAGCATTTTGATTCTTTTCCACGTGGTCGCTTTGGTGTTGTTTATTCATTGCTAGAACGATCAACCTGCAGCTATTTGATTTAACGACCTAATCCAAAAAGTTTGTTTTAATTATTGTTTTTACGTTACGTTCACCAATTGGATTTCAGTAATCTGAAGTTGAAATCATGCACGGCTAATCTTGTTCTCACCAATGATCAGTGGTCTTCTTGTCTTAAATTCAAAGGAACTGAAGAGTATTTCCTACCCTAATGTACATTAAGTAAATCTCAAATAGGTACAATATTCGAAATCACCATTCCTAGTGGATGGCTTCTATATCATTGTTTTGGTGTTACAATCACCAATTAGATTTCTGTACACTGAAAGGAGAATACAAGGCTAAACCAATGATCAGTAGCCCTCACGTCGTAAATTCAGTATAGAACAAATGGTAGTTCCTGACGTTCTCATTCTCAATAAATCATAACATCTTCCACTCAAGCGTATGAAAGAACCTGTCATAATTTACACTTTGGCATGATACGGAACCATACAATAAAAACAGGAGCGCACACCACCAAGGACCGAAATCGATTCACTGATGTTTATTGGAAAACCCCATATCTCTTCTCTCCGCGTTTTGTCTGTAGATGTGAAACGGGACACTATTGTTCGACCTACAAGTCGAAATAATTCACGCACACCTGATGATATGTTTGAATCTTTCAAAAACCATCATTGTCTTTTCGACCTCACTGCCTGCAAAGTTGCGAAATGCTATGGCTTGTTGTGGAAAATTTCTTTGGTTTTTTTTATCAAGATACATGCCATTCAGTGAACAAACACTAACAATACACAATGTCTCAATATATTTAGCTTGCTGCAATTGTTCAACACCCTCTTTGAAGATATGATTTCCCATTCGTAATATCAAATCAAATGGATAATCCACTTTCCGTATAGACAAGATCCATATTATTGACCTATTGTGCGAACAACCACCACATCAAAGAATCAGTCACAATGTCTCGAATTATTCATTTACTGCTATCCATTTGTAAGATTAAATGTAACAATAATCATGAACAGTTTGGGCCTGTCTCTCCACATATTTTCGCAACGGGAGATGGTTGCATGATGTACTGTGGCAATTGCTTTTACCCGTTTGGTGGGTAGCTACACAGCTCCTTGAAACGACGGAAAAATATAGGACGAAAAAAAGTCAAAGTCAATACACTTTTTTCACATCTAGAGCAAAAGTAGTTATCCTGCTCGGAATCCTTAATGAACAAAAGGAGCAGACAGGTTCATCAATATATCGATATATTTTCGTTGATACGTCAAATTTTCGTTTTGAACAATAGCAGGCTGTTATAATATTTATGACCATGGAAGCGTTCGATGTCCCATGTTTGCTGTATGTGCTTTGGTGTAGCATAGTAAATAAATCCATGTAAAGTGATTTCGAGCAAAATTCCTAACTTCAGTGCGTTTACATCAATATGCATGGTAATCGCATAATATTCATCAGCATTACGCTCATGCAAGTACCAATGGAATTCTAGTGGAGTTCATGTAAACAGTAACAATGTGGCGTTCGGTATCATCTTTATTCACCGTAGTATAGACTACGAGTTGCCAGTATTTTTTGGCCTCATATTTAATTTGCACCCTTTGTCTTTGTACTGACGCCACTTACAATAATATTACCGCATCGCACTATACAATGTGATACCTGACGACAAAGCGCAAGATCACAAAGAACATTACATAATTAAGCTGATAGCTGCGAGTGTCTATCCAGCTTCTTCATCCACCCATGCTTCAAGTGCACGCAGTTCACCACAGCTTACAACTGATGAATCTTTATGCCTAGTTCTGTTTGGACACGTCCAGCAAAGCGACGAGAGGTAAGTGTTTACGAATAGCAAATAGCTTCCATGCATTGGTGGGAATTGATTAAACACCATGTTATGTGACTCCTGATCAAACTGAAAACTTGCCTCGCTTTCGTTCAAATAATGTCTCACGTCTCTTTTCTATTCTACTGTACTTTTCACGTGTGCATAAATTTGTCACTGTGGTAAATAATATACTAGGGAAAAGACGAGCCTATATGTGCAGATTTTCTAGGTGGATGATAGGAATAGTTAGTGCAGCAATTCACTCGGCCACACTGTATATCACACTGTATGATATATATGTATGAACCAAACTGTATGGTTTCCGTATAATTCATCTGTTTCAACATGTGTAAATCTTTTTTAATATGCTTCAATAAGAATTGATCTGTTTCAATGTGTGTGTATCAATTGTTCAGTGCAAGAGACTGACAAAAATACAATCCCAAGTGTTCAATGTAAAACTTCAAATCAAATGCCCATCTAAATCTAATGCAAATAAAGAATATCTCTTGCATACATACGGTGGTATTTCATGCAGTAAATCCTACAAAACCTGAAAAGAGGATGATACGATTGTCTAATTTCCCAATATTCTGACATTGTCTAATTTCTCAATCAACTAACATTGAAACTTATCATCGTGATATCGTTTTCATAGGTTGTAACCATATAATTAAGGTCTGGGGTTCAGAAATATCATGGAATAGCTATGTCTAAAAGAAACTAAACTGGAATAACACCCAGTATCAAGGTGGTATAGTCGGTTTTTGATTTTCCGGTTGAAAGTGATCAATACGTGTCACAAGTGCAGCCGTAAGTGCAAAAGTTCCAATGCGCACACAAATTTGTCTAAAGTTGACGTTGAAAATCGGATTTTAAACAAATAGCTAAAAATATAGAAAAATATACAGCCCAGTTACTTGAAAATTGTAAAACTTCACTGCAGGGTAATGCGGACCTACTTTGGGGGTCGTAACTGTGCACAATGGAACAATGGACTCGCCCGTCGCGCTTCACTACAGCAAGGTCTGTACATGTGAGACATACGTCTGCTCCCCACGTAAGAGCAATACAAAACCTAAACTAGGTGGCGCCAGTGTTACCTGGTATCGACACCATTTTTATGTTCTATATCCTGGCTATGATAAGAGAATGAATTTCGTTTGTTGACACAACTCCTAGTAATGCCATACAAGGCTGTGTTAAATTTGTCGTGCGCCTCCTACATGCAAATGATACATTGAATACAGTTAGACTGATCATTGATTTGGTCATTCCAGTCATACATCCATATCATTGAAAATTATACTTATATCACCAACCCTCCTGTTTGGTCGCTGCTTCGACACCTATCGTCAAATGGATATGGGTTCAGTATGAACACAATCTTATATAGACTAGACAATTGATTTATAATGAGTTTCGGAAACCCGTTATTCCAGATAACCTTCAACGCCAAACACTACACCTTCTGTATGAAATTAGCAAGTTGCACTGGATTGGCTGATTATATATACAACATACAGCTGTATTTTGGATCTCAATGGAGTTGAGAGCAGCTTTGGATGCAACCAAAGCTGAAAAGAAAACTACAAAATATGTTTTACCATATAGTCCTCTCTACATTTCAGGTTAATTCAGGCAATATAATTTTTGGTTTTTCGATTTTATATCTGATCTCAATGTTATCAGTACATGCAGTAATAGCGTGAAAACATTGATCTTATCTGATAGTCATCCCTTAGTACGAATTTATTTTCATCAATACATCAGTATATACATAAGAATTGACGCTCAGCTGAAAAGTGCATGACAACAAGTGATGCTCGGGCATTGCATCAAAGAGATAAGCACAATGAAGACTATAAAGGAGAGACAGATATGTGGTCATAATCGTGAGTTTCATATACTTTCCAAAGCGTGGGAGTAAAAATGAGGGATTTCATGGACAATCCTTGCGTGGATAACAATATAGATGGAGCGGAATGAGGGTCATGATTCTACATAAATTTCGCCTCGTTCCGGCGTATATTGTCCATCCTGCTTTTGACAATCACCATTGATCTGAGCGATATTACACATTTATTATTGTGCAACTAGGCAAATTGTGAATATCAAGACCAGAATGTGCAACATAAGACTCCTTGTGTGTTGAATGAATGAATCAGAGCATGTTGAATGTTGCATGACACATATTGGATATTCTGTTTTGACGTTTTCTCTGATGATTGTATGCCGTATGAGTCAATGAAGTTGCGAGATAAATTTCAACCTGTTTTTACAGAATATATGAAAAAATTTGGTGGATGACCTTCTCTAAGCAGCCCAATGAAACGATGGAAAATACAGGAGGACGAAAAACAAGCCAAGGTAAATACACTTCTTTCACAATTTGGAGCAAAAAAAAGTATACCGCTTAGAACCGGTACCGAGAAAATGGAGCAGAAAAGTTCATCAATATATCGATGTATTTTCGTTTGCTATGTTGCTAAAAATTAGGTAATTATGTTATTGATGACCATGGAAACGTTCAATCTCCCATGTTTACTGTACGTGCTTTGGTGCTGCACGGTAAAATATTCATCAGCAATATGCTCATACCAATACCAATGTAATTCTAATGGAGCTCATGTGAACAGACACAATGTGGCGTGCCGTATCATCTTTATTTACTGTAGTATAGACTACCAGTTGCCAGGTTTTGGCCTCATATTTAATTTGCACCCTTCGTTATTGACGCCGCTTACCGTGTTATTAACACATCGTACTATGCAATGTGATACCTGATGACAGAGCGCAAAAACACAAAGAATATTACATACTTAAGCTGACAGCGTTAATATTCTATCTAGCTTCTTCAACCACCCATGTTTTAAGTGCAAGCAGTTCACTACAACGTACGACTGAAGATTGTTTTCTCAATATCTGTGCCCAGGTCTGTATGAACACGTCCAGCAAAGCGACGAGAGGTGTTCACGATTTGAAAATAGCTTCCATGCCTTGGTGGGAATTGATTACACACCATGTTATGTGACTCGTGATCAAACTGAAAACGTTGTAAATGTATGGTGCGTTTTCGTGCAAATAATGTCTCGCGGCTCTTTTCTATATAACCGTAATCTGCACCCGTGCATAACGGTGTCACCGTGGGGATGAACACAAACAAAGGAAGAAAAACAAGCCAATATGGTGAGTGAATAATTAGGTGACAGATATGAGTACAAATTCTCAGTATCATTTGTTGAATTTGTTGATACCTGGAATGCAGTATTTCAGTTGGACTACAGGGACGGGAACTTACCATTAGTATGAAGCACACTGCATGATTCCAGTACAATTGTTCTGTTTCAATATATGTGCAAAACCCTTTTGTTACAAGGAACTGACATATAAACGATTCCATAAACTTGTTTGATTTACCAGTACATCTACAAACACTGACAAGGGGCTGATTCTACAGCTTATATTCTACAGCTTATATTACAATCACATCACATTGAATTTCTTCAGGCATATCGTCGTATTCATAGCATGTAACAATAAAATCATTATCCAATGTATACATACATCATAGAGTAGCTATAAAATAGCTGAATAGATATAAACAAAACTGGACTAATACACAAATATTGGATGATGGGGAGTCCCTGCGCCTCGTCCAATATAACTTTTCTGAATCCCGTAAACTCTGTATTGGACGACCAGCATCCAATCTTTGCTATATTATTAACAACATCACATCTATGCTAGTTACTAATAATATGACCAAAGAGTCAGTTAATTTATTTGCATTTTATGAGTGCTTTTGAATGATTTAGGCCTCGCGGACGATGAACTGATGAACGCATTGAACCGAAACTGGCAGGGTTACCTTATTTGTAACAAGCAAGCTGATTGGCTGCTATCGCAGCACCGTCCAATATAGGAATCCCATATACATGACACGGATCCAATATACCTTTTTAAAACGGAACAGACATGCTGATTAGCTGAGGCTGTTGCGCTGTTTGGAACACGAATGGAATACACCGTTTTGGGATCCAACATACAGTATTTTGGTGTGACACGTGGTATAAATAGACCAATCATCGAGAAGGATGCGTGTCGAGTTAATAATATAACCCAGTATTAACCATCCACGTAACTCAACTGACGTTTAATATGACAGATGATATTGATATGATATCAAGAAGCATCAGATTGATACTATTGATAACCCATCCTAGGTGGCTGAATGTACGGCATACACTCTAGACAGTTGTCACAGGGACATGATAAATTACATTACATTCACCTGATTACCCATGCACACACATCCATTGATAAAGCATAATCTCTTTCTCTCAATATCACATCTCTAGGTTTTAGCTATTGACTTATACAATTGTCATTGGTTGTGATTAATGCATATTGTAGTCACGTGCTCAATCAATCAAGAACTATGGCCCTTGATTTCACGTGTTCCTCTGGCAGTAATTGTAGACACTATACGGGATTTAATGAGCAAACTGTAGCTGGAACTTGATTGCCTCGAGGCATATTATAAGTCTTGTTGTATTCAAGGAAATTAGGAAGGAACAAATTAGTGGAATATACTGGATAATTGAGGACGTATGAAATGGGTTTGAACCAAAGTTTTAGCAATCTTCTGAGCTAATACTTGGTAACAAGTACAAACACAGGCCCAAGAGCACATGGACTGTTTAGCCAGTGAACATATGGCTCATTCAATATATCTTATCCATGCACAAGATAGATGGGTAATATATTTGTTGTTCAATATGGATATGTCCACTGATGTATAACAAGTTTCATTTTTGTGCTATTGGGTTACCGGACTTCTTGGCATGAGGGTGCATCTGTTGTCGTCCATATCCTCTTTTTATCGCTCCAGTTTAGAGTAGAATCTTTCTGAGATTTTGAGCCAAAATCTTCAAAATAATCCATGAAGGAGGCATTTTATTTGTTTTATTTTTGGATTTTATTTCTACAAATGGCAGCCGACCGTTCAGCATTTTTTGTTTTGTTTTTGAATTGCAGGTCTGCACATGGTGACAATTCCGGTTGTCGGATGGGTCTGAAATCACTAAATATGAAACCATACTGCAAACAAAACAAGTTCGTTATCCAATATCAAAGTCCAATGTCAGGCAAAATCGGAGAAATTTTATGAAACTTCATGAACCCCCATATATGGTCATATAAAGGTGCAATCAAGTTTTCCCAAAAAAGAGTATTCCTATCCCATATGTGGGAACCGTCTTGAATTCCAAATATGAGAGTCTGCAATCGAAAATCTACGTTTTCCTTCATAATGTGAGATTAGGTTAAAATCCAAGGATTTTTCAAGATAGAGCTAAAATATTGAAAAAAAAGATAATTTCAGTGGTCACCTACAATATCACCTACAAACACTTCTGTCTCAACACTATACATTCTCTGATATCCGTTTTTTCAGCATTTGGACTATTCTTTATGTTCACGTTGGCGTTGTTCATTTATTGCTAGAATGATCTACGATTGCTAGAATGAGGTATGAGCTACCTTGATTAAAAGACCAGACCCAAAATTCAGTAGAACTTTATACAGGTACAAAATTCGAAATCTCCATTCCTTTGTGAATAGTTCACCAATTAGATTTCAGTACACTGAAATTAGAATCATGCAAGGGTGATCTTGTTCCGACCAATGACCAGTAGCCCTGATGTCGTAAATTCAATAGAACAAACGGTATTGTCTAACGTTACCCTTCGCAATATATCATAACATCTTCCACTCAATGGTATGAAAGACCCTGTCATAAATTACACTCTGGCATGACACGGAACCATACAATAACAACAGGAACGCATACAATCTGTGACAGAAATCGGTTCAGGGATGTTTATTGGAAACTTCCTTTTGTCTCTTATCAACAATATAGGAGGACGAAAAAAAAAACAAATCAAGGTGAATACACTTCTTTCACAATTCAGAGCACAAAGAAGTATCCCGCTTGGAACTCTTACTGAGCAAATGGAGGGGACAAGTTCATCAATATATCGATGTATTTTCGTTTGAGGTGTCGTCAAAAAGTATTTTGTTTCATTATAGATGACCATGGAAGCGTTCAATCTCCCATGTTCACTGTACGTGCTGTGGTACTGTGCTATATATAAATCTATGTAAAGTGATTTTGAGACCGATTCCTCCTTTCGGAGTGATTACATCAATATGCATAAAAGCATGGTATTCACAAAATCATCATCAGCACTACGCTCATACAAGTACCAATGGAATTCTAATGGAGTTCATGTGAATAGACACAATGTGGTGTTCGGTATCATCTTTATATGCCATTGCATAGGTTAGCAGTTGTCAGTTATTGGTCTCATGTCCAATTTGCACCCCTTATACTGACGCCACTTACCATAATATTACCACATCATACTACGTAATGTGATACCTGATGATTACATAATTGAGCATTGATACGGTATGTAGCTTCTTCAGCCTCTCATGCATATGAGTGGCTGAATAAGAATTGATACTTACATTCACCACAGCTTACGAGTTAAGATTATTTTCTCAATCTTCATGTCTAGTTCTGTATGGACACGTCCAGCAAAGCGATGAGAGGTAAGGTTTTACGAGCTGCAAATGGTTCTCTGTGTTGTTGTGCATTGATTACACACCGTGTTATGTGACTCGTGATCAAACTGAAAACGTTGTAACTGCATGTTGCGTTTTCGTGCAAATAACGTTTCATTTCTATTCCACCGTACTCTCCACCCATGTCTAACGGTATTACGAAAGTGAAAAAATGTTTAAAGCAATCGCAATAATATCATAATAGTATGCATAATTATGGGAGTCTACAGAATTTCGATGGAGTTGAGAGCTGCTCGCGAAACAATTAAAACAACAAACACAGAATATGTTTTATCATATAACATATACCCCTCTTTAGAGTTGAATGTTAATGCAATTTTATCTTTGGTTTTGCGATCTTATATCTGGTCTGAATGTTATCAGTAAGAGTGCGAAATAATTTTATCTTACCTGATAGACAGGCCCTAGTACGGACTTATTTTCATAAATATATCAAAATGAATAGACGCTCTGTTGAACTGTGCATGACAACAAATGATGCTCGGGTATTGCGCGACGCATGTTGGATGTTCAATTTTGGTTTCTTTGTTGGTGATTATAATGTGTACCATGCAGCTTTGACCTATTGTGAATGAAACAAGATGTATGCGAATGTATGATTGCATATAGTCAGAGTTATCTGTTTATATTTTAAATTGCTTTGGGGACAAACCAGCACAATAAAGGGTATATTGTTGAGCTAGAATAGAACAGTTTGTTGATATCTCGATTTGATAAAAAGTAATTCGGCAAATTTCTCCCGATAGTCTTGAAAAATCTGTCAGCTAATTCGTATGCAAATAAGATGTGTGACGTCATTGACAGCTTGCTTTTTAATTAGGCGATTTGACATGTCACAATTAAGCATTTAAGCTAACATTTGGTCATTAAAACCCATCAGATATATCGTTCAGTGGGAATAGTCAATGAGTGTATATAAATTGTGGTTGCCATGGCAACCAATGGGCTGAGTTGGCCCTTAGCAACCAGGTTGCTAAGGCTGGTGTTCAAGTTAAAACACAATATTAAAGTATCGAACCAATTTAGATAACAGGGTAGCGAATATATTTTGTGGAATTGATCAACAAAATGTTCAAAAACACACCTTAGCAACCGACACAGGCCTGAGACATCACTGGCGTTTAGAGCCATTGGAAGTTAATGAATGCTATTACTGCTGGTTTCACAAGCATGTGTTGGTTGCTAAGGGTTGTGTTCAGACATTTTGATGATATATTCCTCAATATATTGACGTTACTCTATTGTCTGAAATGGTTTCATACATGTATATGTTGTTTCTAATTATATATTTACCTTAGCAACCATGGTTGCTAAGGGCCCAGCCAGACCATTGGTTGCCATGGAAACCGCGAAGTTTTTGAAACCACTGACTATTCAAGCTAAAAAGCATAAAACATGGGTTTTGGTGAACAAATATGGATACAAACGGTCTCATTTTTCCATTTAAAAATGCTTAATTAATACATCTCATTTGCATATTAATTAGCTGTCAGACTCTGTAAATATTGTCAGATTCTGTAAATATGTACATTTCTAAAGTGTCATAACTTTGGAAAGAATCATGATATCTATATGATGTGAAGACCATTTCGTTCGGTTCAAATAATGCTTTCACATACATAACAAAAACCAATATCTAATTTTCGTGATTTATACCGTTTTTAAAGAAGGTGGTGATTTGGGTGTTGACCTTGAATTTCGCCTACAATGACCTTTTCAGATGAAAGTTTGACAGTTTAAAACAGCAATTTTGGTGAGAAAATATCACTTTATACATTCAATAGAAAACATTCCTTTAGCCCTTAGGCCAATAACTTCACATATTTGCATTGTCGTTGTGTATTTATTTCTAGAATGATCAACCTGAAGCTATCTCGATTGAACGACCTAATCCAAAATTCAGTAAATCTCAAATAGGTACAAAATTAGAAATCGCCATTCCTAATGAATGGATTCATGATCAGTGTTTCTATTTTACAATCGCTAATCGGATTTCAGTACACTGAAGGAAGAATCATACAAGGCTAATCTTGTTCTAACCAAAGATCAGCAGCTCCCATGTCGTCGTAAATCCAGTATAGAACAAACGGTATGTTCCTAACGTTCCCATTCGCAATAAGTCATAACATCTTCCCCTCAAGCGTAGGAAAGAACCTGTCAAAATCCACACTTTGCCATGATACACTCCCATGCAATGACAACAGAAACGCATACCACCAGTGACAGAAATCGATTAGGGAATGTTTATTGGAAAAATTATATTTGTTTTCTTCTTCCCACGTTTCAGCCGCGGATGCGAAACGCGACGCTATTGTTCGATCTGCATGTCCTTAATATTTACTACTAGGATCGCACACACCTAACGACATGTTTGAAACTTTATTGCTTTTTTTTTACCTGACTGCCTGCAAAGTTACGTAAAGTTATGGCTTATCGGGGGAGGGGGGGGGGGTGCATTTCATTTATCTTTTAAGCAATAGAAGTCAATATATTTAATTTGCTGCAAACCTACAACACACTTTTATAATTTTGAAATATACCGACCCATTTGTAAGATTGAATATTACAATAATCATGAACAGGTCGGCTCCTGTGTCTTCATTGAGACATTTGCACTTGGGTTATAATTCTTTTATCGTATGTTGTCCTGAACGAAATGTTTTGGTTGCATCGTACACTGTGGGAATGTTTTTTTTATCCATTTAGTGGATAGCTATGCAGCCAATTGAAACGACAAAAAATACACTACGAAAAAAAAACAAAAAACATTAAGGTGAACACATTTCTTCCTTCATAATTTGGGGCGAATGAAATTCATCCCGCTTGGAACCCTTACTGGGCAAATGGAGCAGACAAATACATCAATATATCGATGTATTATCGTTTGATACGTCGCGAACATTAGCAAGTTGTTATATTATTGATGACAGTGGAAGCGCTCGATCTCCCGTGTTTGCTGTTCGTGCTTTGGTGGTGTGCAGTATATAAATCTATTCAAAGTGAGTTTGAGCCAAATTTCGCCCCTATATGTGTGTACACAAGTATGCACAATACACGTTCAATCAGAAAATAGTCATCACTGACATGTTTGTACACATATCAATGCACTTCCAGATACTCGCTATGAATGACCGTGTGAGCAGACATGTAGCGTTCAATATCAAGCTTATATGCAGCAGATGTTATACTAAGATATCTCAGTCATTTTGGTTCAGTATTTTATTTGCACCCTTTATACTGACGCGACTCTCCTCAAAGTTACGAGGTCGTACCACCGGTACACAAGGTAATGCTTGACAATAAGAAAAAAGCACATGAAATCCATCTTCTGTATTCTTGAATGATACATAATTGAACTGACTGCATCGCGACTCTATCCAACCTATCCAACCAAGCATGCTTTAGTACAAGCAGTGACAGCTAACGACAAATGATTTAGTTTTTCTTCCATTTTGATGTCTCGCACTGTATCGACACGTTGGGCTGTTTTTTCGAATGTTTACGAGCTGCAAATGTTTCCTCTGAGGCGATGCGAATTGATTACTTACCGTATTATGTGGCACGTGATCAAGCCGGAAACTGCATCCTAACTACATAATCATGCAAAAAATATTTCGTTTGTTCTTAGGCTACAACTGTACTTCTTCATCCCAGTGTGAAATAGTGACATTATGGTAAAAACAAATAAAACAGAGAGAAAGATGAAAGATTAGCCAATATCCCGCTGGACTTTGTTGTGTGTCCAATATGAGTGGGCCTCTAGGGTCCGACCTCTTGACGGACTGGTTGGTAGGAGAGCGGCTCAGAACGCAGTATTTTTTTCGAGCCGACATAGACACGAACTTTCCACAGGAATAACATGAAACTGTATGATCACAGTACTCTTGATTTGTTTTAATGGGCACATTATGTGTATATTAATCGTTTGGCACACGTACGTGCCTCCAATAAAGTGGTCGCATGGTACACATTGTGGATACTACAATAACAGAAATAAATAAATATTCTAAATACAAAAAGGCCTAAATCTCCCGGTTGTATTCCATTGTATATTGATATAGGACGATGAGGTCTTGGTGATCCTGTACAGAATCGTCCATGGTCAACAAAATGAATGTCCATCATAAAAGCTATGAATTTGAGACGAGAAAGCCATTAAAGAACTTTTTGCCCCGACCTTGAACATAAGGTGATTCAGTTGACACATAAGGACAATGACCCAGCTACACTCCATCATCTTGATACAGTTTCACCTGATCTCCTTGCTCGGGGAGCTATTGTTTCAGAATAAAAGCGCTACTCGGGAATATTCGATCGGGGACGCGCTAGGAAATCAATTACTGGAGTAAGGTATCCAATGTGGAGCGTTGAGGCGTCCTTGGGAGTAGACTGGAGGACGGTATATAAACCGGTCGATATGCGCCAACTTCTCTCACTTCCTGCTCACCTTTGTGCCCGTGCCATTGTACTATGTGTCTTTGGGGTGTAAGGAATGAATTGGCAGGAGAATATAAAAGGGGCGAGTGGATTGGCAAAAAATACTTCGATTTAAGAGGATTAAATCGGCTGATAGTTACTGCATAATGTATGGAAGGAGTTTCGCCTGATGTGGATATGCTGGGACTTTTGAACAGCTCTGTAATTTATTCATCAGTAGGTCCTAATCCTTTTTTCTAACGTGGGAAAATATGAAATTACGTATTCTGGGCAAACATAAACGTTATTTTTTTAATGTTCCTGGTATTTTGCCCTATTTCATCCATCAGCAGTCTCGAACCTCCAAAGCTGCGGAGGTGTTTTTGAAAAGCTGATACAAGCCAGGTATGTAACGTTCACGGTGTAAATACAACAGTGGGTATTGTACAGTGGGTACAGTTTGTACTTGTCTAGAATTCTGAATGGTGCATGTGATATTTTGATGGAACTCAAACTATAAGTGTGCTCCTCTGGTACACACGACCATGCAGTTGAACTTGAATGATGCTGATCGACTGAACGAGAATAAGTGGTTTCTTTAAAGACGGATAACGTTATGCCTAGTTCAGAACATTGTATCCTCTAAAATATACCATGTAGTGAACGATCGAATAGATACACTTAAGTCAAGGGTCTTGAAACGTACAAATTCTGTTCAAGATCAGGAATAAAGAGTAACCATTGCTCATTATTTATTTCAGGTCCACAACCAAAGACATTGACACGTCCCGTGCCAGAACTTCCAGACATCAATGTACAGCTGGGTAGCCAAGGAGAAAAGGGCGTTTTTCATCTTGTGCTTGGTCCTGATCGCCGCCGAGATTCTGCTGGTGACCTTCGTTGCCGACTTGGAACACCAACAAATATTAGCTAACGAGCGCCACCTAGCGAACGCGCGACAAAGTGCAATCAACAAACGTGTTAACGGCCTTCGAGATCATCTGGATATTTGAGAGAAAGGCGATAGATTTCGGCATGACGCACCGTGGTTATGAGAATACAAGAGGATTCCTGCGCACCAATTTCGCGTTAGGTGGAGATGAGAACATTCCACATGCTTCAGTCTACAAAAGCGACATGAATGAACGGGCACTTCCGGAGTTCATGCGGCCATCTTACGCTGATTCAACAGCGCCACCTGTCGACCACGATCATCTGGTTCCGAGTTGCGCTCAGTGCAAATACACGGAGCTGATCGCCGCAGTCAAGGTGCCTCCGTTACAAAGCAGCAAAAAGATGACGAACACGGGTGAACATACGCATTTGGGAAAGAAAAAATCCCTGCAGAAAACCCATTTCACTTTTGGAAATGACCCACTTGAAAGAAATACAGCGTATCGTCAGTTCTCAGCAGTGCCTCCTAGCGGATATCGCACTGAGCTTGTAGCGCCCCCTGTTGATTCACAGGTGAACGTATATAGGAGTATTTGATATTTTGTTATGTTTTAATTACTTTGTACACTACCAATATAGTTAATCTGTTTGCATGTTATTCATACTAATATTGATGTCGTATGATATTTCTGTTACTGACAACTATATGGAGGATTTGTTCTCCACTTTCAATTTCATTTTTTTGTTTGCATTTTGGTGAAAGTATTGGAATGGTTGGATATTGGATATTCTAGCTCTGACATTCAAATATGACGCATATCAAGAAACACCATGAGCCTGTTTTGTTTGTTTGAAAAAAGGTTGTTGGAAAATAAATTACATATCTATTTTGGTTTCATACATACTTTTATCGAGACATTGCTCACAAAATATTTATAGTATACCGTTTGACGAATCTGGTATGTGTACAGTGAAGTTCAGCCCGGTAAATTTCCATTTATATTAACCACAGACTTTGCATGACGTACATTTATATAGACAAGTAATAGGAATATTTGTAATTTTATCGCTTATACTCCGCGATGGCATGGATGGGATCGCGTTTTATTATAAATGTGAGTATTCAATTGAAGGAACTGGATGCCGAAGTATGGAATTATTTTTTTCAAAATTAAATTTTAGCTCAACACAGTGTAGGCCTATTCATCAAACCCGAATTTGTAAACAAATTGCCATAAAAACTGCCGTAAGAATTCCACATTAAGTACTTTACTGGATATTATAGCTTGCCGTAATAAGAACCGGTTAGCTTTTCGCAAATACAGCCGGATTCGATCCCCGGCCTTGGCAGTAGGCCTATATGAGATGGTGTATGGTTTCCATATTTGGCGAGTGGGTTTTTCACAGGTTCTCTGGTTTCCTCCCACGTCAAATGTTGTATAAGTGAAATACAAAACCGGTGATTTAGGTTGGTGTGGGACTGTGCGTGAATTTTTCATTAAACCGTGCATTTCTATGTTGGATACAGTTCCTGCATTTATTGTTCAAAATGTGAGTACGTCCAATTCAGTTAATTCCACATGTTCCATATGAAATCTAGTTTTACAAAAAAATATGGCCTATTTTAAAGGCTTCAAAGGTTGATAATTTGACAAAGTTGTTTAACATCATTTTTTGCTTTGTGAGTAGTATATACTTAAATTCCATATCATTATATTCCATATCAATATCATGCAATGCAACACAATACGCAAATATAGGACTATTCCTCGTCCCTGAATAAGGCAACTGGTAATAATGACAATGAATATCGAACATGTATAATCGCGTTTTTAAATAATTACGATAAAGTAGGGCCTATGTTTAAATCATATACTTCAAATGTCTAAACATAGGTGCTGCCACCCAGCGGAGCGGATGCACACACACCCAAGCGATCTTCACTGCGGTCCGACTTCACGTACTTTGGGAGTAACGTGACCGGAAGTGTACTCGACCAGCGTGTTCATTCTTTCAACAACATCCGTAAAGTTAACGGAAATGACTCTGTTCAAGAGGCTTTCACCGGTGAGTGAAATAGAAATTTAGTGTAATTCCGAAAATATCCTGAGTAGCGGATGGGGATACACAGCAGCCCCCCCCCCCCCCGCGCCTTCCCTCTTCGGAAACAAATGTACACCTCAGAAGTTCTATGCCGTATAATCCTGACACCCCCATCATTTGTTGTGCCTTTCGTGATCACTCTATATATTGTAGAAATAGTCTCGATTATATTCGATCGACTTATTTCGAAACTCGGCTAAAATATATTCTGACAGTTGTTTCTATCAGCTGCTAATAATTGACATGTTTCGAACTCTGCGTCCCAGGAGTGGTTCGAAGAATATAGAAGTAGAAGAATACAGGTTTACTTTTTGTTCAAAATGTATGAATTCGTAGTCGTAGTCTCGGGCAGATTTTTGCATTTTTTTTTTTTTTTTTTTTTTATAAAATCATTTATTTTCACACATGTGGATGGTACACGCCGGGTATTCCCGAGCACGAGGCACTCTCCACATCTTTTTCACTGGGGACAGGGTGATAAATTTTTGCATCATATCTTGTTGTCCAATAATATCTTGATTTCGTGCGTTTCTAATGTTGTGGTCTTGGAAATTTGACGGTCACCACGCTAACCACTGATATCATAATGTAACCTGAAGAGGCTTGTATCGAAGTTATGCTTGCTCGTCCAAGAAGTGCTGTATTTCAGATCACCATGGGGTCCAGTGGGACACCATTGGAAACAAGTCATTTAAAAAACTTTATGGGCTATCCCAGAGTTATCACCGTTCATGCTATATTCCATACTGTAAATATCTGTTGTATTTACATGTATATGTTGTATAAAATGTTGATCACTATGAATAAATCAAATCAAATGAAAAAAAAAGAATTGAGCGAGTTTGTCAAAGATCTTGATTCCACTGCTATCGGCCCAGAGAGCCTGCATATTTTGCATAACTTTTTGCCCACCGTATGCATGCACATTTAATAAATGTTTTGATCTGTGTGTTCCATTCAAATTCGTTTTCATTTTAACGAATTCGAAATTCGTCTTATTTCAACCGATTTTTGAAATACTTGGTCCGATAACCTATTAAGTTTTTTTTTCTATTTTCGAATTTTTTACAAAATGCTGGTCATTTTTTCGACGAAAAAAAAAACAATTTTGGACTTTGACGGCCGTTTTCTCAAAATCTGTTCAGCAACTTATGTACTCCTCATATGTACTGATCTGTGTGAGTTTCGTTGCCTTTGAATTGATAACTTGGCAAAAATGGGACTTTCTCATGTTAAATTCTCCTGTGTTTATAATGGGACACATTATTGTTAATCTCACTTAATATTGAGATTAGAGATTAGAAACTGATTGGGAATATGGAATGATATGGAATGATATATGCTGAATATTCTCATGACCTCGAAGTTGACCTTTGACCTTATTTTCAAGGTCAGAGCACAAAATGACTAGTATCCCGTTTGTTCTCGAGTTTACAGCTTAGTAATCAATTGTGATTATATGGGAAGTGATATATGCTGAATATTCTCGTGACCTTGAATTTGACCTTTTGACCTCATTTCCATTCACATGGCAAAATGGATAATATCGCGTTTATTATCAACTTTACAACTTGAGAATCAATTGTGTACATACAGAAATATACAGCATATGCCGAATATTCTGATGATCTTTAGTTGGACCTTTGACTCTATTTGCAACGTCACAGTACAGGATGGTTTTTTTTCCTAATATACATTTATGCATAACAAAAACACCTCTTGCAATATAAACAGTGTAGACATAGCAACATGGCATATTAACTATATAATATTTTTAAAAATTTGAATATGCTATTCAAATGTTTCGTCAAAGGATGGGACCAGAACCAAACAAAAAAAACTTTCATACAAAGTACAGAATTGAGTTTACAGCTTAGCAATCAATTGTGGACATATAAGAAATGATATATGCTGAACAAATTCGTGACCCTGAGTTCAAACAGTGGCTTTATTTTCAAGGTCATAGGATAAAATGGCTAATATCTAAAATATAAAACATATGTTGTCCGGTAATCTTTCTTAGCTCTTGGGTTCATTTCGTTCTACTCTTTGTTGCGAGAACGCAGCCTATTCATATGGCTGACATTGAGGTTCAAACATAAATACTGAATTATCCTGTAGCTGTCCTTAATCGGGAGGTTCTCCGGGAATTGTTTATTAGCAACAATAAGTATAGTAGCTAATAGCTACAAAGCACACAATATAATTGTCATTGCTACTTGAAACACTTGAAAACTTCATTGCAATTGCATCTGTAGATAAAATTAAACAATTGCTTGTTTCGCCTTTGCCAGGGAAGCGCAGAAGGATGTTAACCCGCTCGATGGTAGATTACCGTCACCCCTTAGACCGAGTACAGCCGGACATCAAGGACATGGTGGTACAACGGGTGTCCCCTTACGTCAGGCAGGATAGCGTCTGGAGGTGTGTGTGTGAATTACGGTGAAACGACTACGGGAGTGTATAGAGTTGGCGTTATCACCCTGCAACATATCTTATATAAGTCGGCCTAGTTCTTTTGTCTAGGGGTCAGGTCATTTTATTGTCACCGACACACAATTTCTATAAATACGATTTCTACAATATAACGCATATATATAGTACCTGAGGGGGATGATGCGATGTTCGAGATATCACGGCCCATTTATGTACTTCACATATGTTAGTAGCGGTTGATATTCCTCGGAGATAAGATTTCTAAAACCAATATTTACCCCCAATTTTGACAAGGAAGTGTCATTCATCGTCATTTTCAAAAACGTTTGGGCATTTTATTTCAATAATCTGTATACGGGAGTTGAAATAATATTGCTGCTTTAGACCATTTTCCTTGTAATATGTACAGGGTGGGCTGACGAAAGTCCAATTCTAGTCAGAAATTTCATTATTATCAACTTCAGGCAAATATCACGCCGTATTGGGGTTTGACAAAACGTAGTAAATTAATATACACAATATTTTCTTTATTATCTATATTTACATTATTCAAAAGCCGTTAAATAGCACTTCTGTGATAATTTGTTTATCTTGTATAAGTGAACATACATCTATAAACATATAACATATATCTATAAACATATATCTATAACGTTCTATTCTTACAGGGTAAATAATGACGGAAAAATCGCCACGAAAAGTGAAACGAGCGAGAATTTCGCCTGGCCCGGACGTCATCAACCCTTGGACACCAATCACTTTCAGCAGAGGCGCATCAGCAACAAAGTTAGATAGACACTAAGATACAACGGAATATTAATATCGGTGCACATTGAGTTTCAATACAGTGACGTGTACATTTTCTGATACATGTATGTATCTGAGAGGAACACAAGAACAGGCCTACGAATTCTAACAGGCGATCTCAGACAGTGATGTATTTTCTATCAATGTGTGGGTTTCATATATTGTGTCATATGCAAATACTACTTAGCACACATTTACATTATATTGTACTGTACAAATAATAATCCTAACCCCATAAAAATAGTGTCAGTGAAATTTGAGCTGAAATACAACACTGCACATTTGCATCGCCGTAATTTATTACCTGCCGCATAGTTATCTGAATTGGAGCAACCAAAAAAAAAAAAGCTTTATATAAAGAAAAGTTGATTTCTAATTGTGAAGGGTGTCAAATGAACGAAATGGGATCACACGGACCTAGGTTACATTGTCACATTTGTTTCTGGCCGGAATATTCCGTTCCAATAAACACCGGATGTGGAGGCAGTCCCGAGGTGTATTACCAATATCCACGTGATGATGTACAGGGTGTTCCAGAAAGAAAAGGTGCGAAAATCCGTACCCTGATAAATATGCATTAATACATGAAATTTAGGCCTTTAAACACACTGCAGTCACACACATAACCCATATATTTGTTCAAATGTTAGCACATTCATATGGATATCATTGTTCGGACTGTGTCCTGACCACTCATTTCGCACTAATTTGAACTGGTTCCGTTTGGCGAAGTCCCCGCAGTGACGGGCAGCGAGCGCCTCCACGGCGAATATACAGGGTGCCCCCCCCCCCCCCAAAAAAAAAACAAACAAACAAAAGAAACAAAAACTCATTCCTGCGGTATGTCATACCAACCTGGGGGTGTCAAACGCATTCAAAATCGAAAACAATATTATAAAAGTAAATACACAACGCCTCTCATATAACATTTGACTTCCAATAATATTAAAGTTAAAGTTGGAATCAATTTTAAATTCAGCCAAATTTAGCATTCTTGTTTGTCACGCAAACTTGAAAGTACATCTCGAGATAGTCGGGAAAATATAGGAAATATGCACAATTCGACAACATATACTTAGAAAATTGCCGTTAATCATGCATGAAAGGAGTGGATAGAGAATGATCGGCCTGCCTACATTGCCGGTTGCCAGAGTATCTAGACAAATACCAATGACGTCATGAGACTGTGTGTAGAACTCACTCGCAACGCGGGCCGCTTTGAGGAAAAAATTGATGCGAGATTGACTGGCCCGAGTTTAAATCTTTATTTGGCAACTCAATTTAGGCACGTAATACACATTTTCAGACCCACATTTGTACGATTTCTCATTCTATAGACAAAACAAAGCTATCGCAGAATAAATAAATTTGGTCAATTCCAAAAGTGATTATAGCTTTAGGTAATCAATGTGTTCGAAGTGTCCGCCTTTGACCACAATATCGCCGTCTGACGTTCTCCGTCAAATTGCTAGGAGATCGTCATCGGTACAGAATCGATGTGTTGCTGATGTTATTCGTCAGTTCCGAGATGGTTCTTGGTATTGGGTGTCACATTGATGCAGGAAATATTTTTTCTCCCAAAGAGTACACTCGTTGTTATTTTTTTCAACAAGATAATCTTTATCTTCAACACTGAGTTAAGGCCTCTCTGCTGATTCAGCATTTTGGAACTGTTCGATTGAGAACATATATGGAATGATTAAAACTTACCTAAAGCCATTCGTATTCATGGAAACATTTTGTTTAACATGTTATGGATAGACTGCTTTTTTCATGCCCAAGATGGATTTGAATGAAATTGTATGACATAATACCCTTTATTTGATCTTGCATGTTTCGGTTGGGTTTTTTTTCTGGGCCTTGTAAATAATGTTAATTGTTTTTATCTGGCTTTTGAACAGAATTCATCATTTTTTTACAAGACATTTGTGGGTGTTTGCCCCCAGAATCATGGTAACCTGCCCCTAGAATCATATTTTTCCCCCAAAATCCAGTTTGCATAGAATCAGCACATTTTCTAGCTTTAATTTTATCATCAAAGGAAATAGTGCTGTTTGTCCATCTAAAATCATGACCAAATGCTTCAAAATGTATGATTTCAGAGTACTTATTGTAGCCTCGACAGTCCACCAGGAATTCGTGGAGTTTAATACACGAATATAGGGGACACTTGTGTGAACTCTGCAACAATTGAGCCAACTAATCGAATAATAAATGTTTTGATTGTGGCAGAATTTATGTCATTTTTGCTCAATATTTAGGGACACCTCACCTGTTTTGACAAGAATTTCCCTAGAATCCTGAAACCTTGCCCCCAGAATCATGGGACCTGCCCCTAGAATCATAAAATACCCCTAGAATCACTGAACCGGTTGCGACCTATGATTGCGTAATGGTGGCGCGTTACCGTGGTCGGTTTCTACACTGTATCAATAGCGTGGTCGACATTATACAGGCATGAAAATGGTTAATGATAACCATTGTATTCTTTTTGAAAATTCCATTTTATAAAGTTGTGATATGAAACATATGCGCTTACG
Source organism: Terebella lapidaria (assembly GCA_949152475.1). Lineage (NCBI taxonomy): Eukaryota > Metazoa > Annelida > Polychaeta > Terebellida > Terebellidae > Terebella > Terebella lapidaria. Next base: position 4,855,896 of record OX424559.1, on the reverse strand, counting down.
TGGGCGTGAGATGTGAATAAGACCAGGGCTATATGTCCAGTTACCAACCACGAGATTGACAGTCTGCAGTCTGACACATTGGAGAATTCCTCGGAAACTTTGAAACTTTTGCCAGAATGAGGACAAAAAGTATCGTCCTTTTTCTTCTGCTCTCTGCATTCATCGATTATGGTAAGTATATCTTTTGTTTCCAACTGTCTTCAGTATATTCTAGGAAATTGTATTGTTGACATCACGTGATGATAACTAAAATGTGTATTTCGCAACCGTGAAATACTTTGTGATAACAACAATTTTGTCGTATGCCGTTGATGCACGGTTCCACGGAAGATATATCAGTGATTCGCCATGGCTCTGTTACTTCACCTTGGAGATCTAAAATCTCGGTGTGAACTGGCGAATTAGTATTTCATGTGTCATTGCCGTGGCCCATTGTCATTTCGCCGCTGTCATGACACCAATACATACTCTTCCGTGATTCTCTTAGGGTGTGAGTTTGGGATCAATGTCCCCGACCCTAATAGGCCATAAATTAAGTCAGTACTCATAGTGGGTTTGTGTCAAAGAAATAGTATCTTCGTTTTCGCAAGAAACCGCATTACAACGGGAGGGGGGGGGGGGGGGGGGTTAAGGTAGGGGTTCTGCGGCCGCCCAAAGCCCCCAGAAACTGAGGCCCTTCGCGTACTGTTTTGTGTTATTCGCGTTTAGACAGTACACATTTTATTTTTTTATCATGTTCGCTTCAAATGGACCAAGTCAGAGGCGCTAAAATTTCAAATTCATTGATGAAATTCATTCAAAATGACAATGTGCATTCGAAAACAGAAAATCGGTATTGAATATTCTCTTAGTGTGAAATTATGGGTAAGTTTACCTTTAATATACCAGTAAAAATAGGCCATTTTGGGCCATTTTCAGTAACGGCAATCTTTGATGAAAATTAGTGAAGCTATTCTCTGAAATTTCGCTTATTCATCAACGAACCGATGTTTATGTTTTGATTCCAAAAATATGGGGGTCACCATTTTAATCTTTTTGTTAGATGTTGTCGAAATTGTGAATATCAGTCGATTTATCAAAATTTTAGTGAATTTAGGTTTGCATTTTCTATTATGGAGTTATATAGATGCCTGAAGCTAGAAATTAACATAGCGAGCGTCATATTTTTTTTAACAATGTCACCGCGACCCTTCCGAAGGCAGATTTTTTCTGAACTGTGCAGCAATATTTTTTTATTTTAGATGAAAAACACGATTGGTAAACAAACTTCGACTATACTAAGAAAGAAATACCTTCTTCGAATAGATATAGACATTGGCAAGCCTAAGACATTGTATTTCAGTCGTATGCACACTCTAGCAATAACCTAACCGTGCGTGCTCACACTGATTAAAGGCGCGGTCACACTGCCCAAACGCACGAATTACGTATGAATTTCGTACAAAATTTTAGTCTTACGCGATACATCTGTCATTTGCGTATTTCATAATTTTTTCTGACGTGGAACCTCAGTGGTTGTAAGTGGATACTCAAAAATCGGTTCGCGTAAGACTTGACGCAGTTTTAAGCTGTTTTTACGTTATTTCTGCGTAGGTTGCGTAGTTCTTACGTGGACAATGTGCGAAATATGCGTAGAATATTAGTGATTGTTCGCGAAAATGTTGCCGCTATCACTTTTTGAAAATCTGATTTGCGCTGAAGGGCGTGCTTTGTTAGTGATTTGTACATGACATTTCCGTAGTTCTTGTACAATTCTTCGGTGATTTTTCATCACGTGAATCAGCAAAAAATTATCAAATTCTCCACTAACAATCACGCACAATCAAATCTTAACCAAATTTTTTACGTGATGCATGCGTTTTACGGCTGTCTGACCGGGTCTTAAGGTATCGCGCGGACAAGCTCTAGAGGGGATAACATGTGTTCTAAGACGATCAAACAACCATTCGGTACAAATTCGACCGCAAGCCACCATTCGCCATCCTTGATTAAGGTACCAGACCGCACCTTAATCAATATATGTATATATATAATGGTACAGTTTATAAAACAAAATATCAACTACATTTGTGTATTCCGGAATATAACGAGCACGTAACCCTAATTTTTGAGGAGGACAATTCCAGTAGCTTTCGATCTACCGGGTATACATAACATAAAGTTACGTGATATAATGTATACATATTTACATGGGCATGCACATCAGCAAAACTAGACGCTTCCGGTCGCCTACGACCGCTTGGGTGTATCCCCCGTAGCAATATCATCCCTCCCAAATATATTACTGATACATTGTAAGTGTGAAAAACTAGAGCAAGGGCTAAAAATATCGCCACAGAAATGTAAATTCTTAAGCCACAACTGTTTTTTTTCACCAAAAATGCTGCATTGACCTCTCAAGGTTATTTAGGATCGAATTCAAGATCACCACTAAAATCACTGCATATGATATTCCATTTCGACTTGTTCGACAAGTTATATTTCAACTCAGAATATTTGACAAACTTGGTTCCAAGTTGAAATTCAAAGTAAAAGTTGACAGAAACTGCATTTCAAGATGACTAAATTGAAGCTAGATCGAACTTTTCACCATAAGTTATATTTCAACTCATAATATGTGCCAAAGTTGGTTCCAAGTTGAAATTCAAAGTAAAAGTTGACAAAAACTGCATTCCAAGAGGACGAAATTGGAGCCAGACCGAATTTTTCACCATAAGTTAAATTTTAACTCATAATACGTGACAAACTTGGTTTCAAGCTGAAATTCAAAGTAAAAGTTGATCAAAACTGCATTTGAAGATGACGAAATTGGAGCCAGATCGAACTTTTCATCATAAATTATATTTTAATTCATAGTATGTGCCAAACTTGGTTTCAAGTTGAAATTCGAAGTAAAAATAGACTTAACTAGTAAAAATAATGTTAACTTATGTAAGTCGGTTACACCCATAATATCTCTACTGGACAAAACCTTTACCTTGTTGAGCTCAATAATAAATGTTTCTCGTCTTAACTATTATTATTGAGGTCAATAATAGACTTAACTAGCAGAAATAATGTTAATTTATTTGGTTACACCCATGAAATCTCTACTGGGCAGAACCTTTACCTTGTTGAGCTCAATAATAACTATTTCTTGTCTTAACTTTTTCTATTGTGGTCTATAATGGACTTAACTGGTAACAAGTATAAGTCGCGCCCGCGACAATTGGGCGGGTTGCATCGAGGAGGGCTGTTAGTGGAAGGAATTGGCATTGTTCTCATGTATTATCAAGTTCGAAGTCCTGCCACGACCTGAAAAATAGGTCAAGGTCACCCATCATCGAACTTGTCCGAGATCTGCTCATGATGCACCTCCGGTATGATTTTGGCGGTATTTCGTTAAAAACTTTGTAAGTTATCGCGTTCACAAGGTACAAAGTCCTGTTTTCATGTATTATCAAGTTCGAAGTCCTGCCACGACCTGAAAAATAGGTCAAGGTCACCCATCATCGAACTTGTCCGAGATCTGCTCATGATGCACCTCTGGTATGATTTTGGCGGTATTTCATTGAAAACTTTGTAAGTTATTGCGTTCACAGGGTACAATGTCCTGTTTTCATGTATTGTCAAGTTCGAAGTCCTGCCACGCCCTGAAAAATAGGTCAAGGTCACCCATCATCGAACTTGTCCGAGATCTGCTCATGATGCACCTCTGGTATGATTTTGGCGGTATTTCATTAAAAACTTTGTAAGTTATCGCGTTCACAAGGTACAAAGTCCTGTTTATAGTATTGTCAAGTTCGAAGTCCTGCCACGACCTGAAAAATAGGTCAAGGTCACCCATCATCGAACTTGTCCGAGATCTGTTCATGATGCACCTCTGGTATGATTTTGGCGGTATTTCGTTAAAAACTTTGTAAGTTATCGCGTTCACAAGGAACAAAGTCCTGTTTTCATGTATTGTCAAGTTCGAAGTCCTGCCACGACCTGAAAAATAGGTCAAGGTCACCCATCATCGAACTTGTCCGAGATCTGCTCATGATGCACCTCTGGTATGATTTTGGCGGTATTTCGTTAAAAACTTTGTAAGTTATCGCGTTCACAAGAAATTGTTGACGGACGGACGGCCGGACAGACGGACGGACGGACGGACGGACGGACGGACAGACAGACGGACACGCCAATCTAATAGGCGGGTTGGTTGCACGCAACCCGCCCAAAAATAATGTTAACTTATTCGATTAAACCCGTGAAATCTCTACTGGACAAAACCATTACCTTGTTGAGATAAATAGTAAATGTTTCTTGTCTTATCTATTTTCATTGTGGTCAATAATAGACTTAACTAGTAAAACCAATGTTGACTTATTCGGTAATATTGTTCTGTATTCACCAAAAACATCAGTTCTCTATTCTGAACAAGAATCCAGTGCCATTTGCTTTCATAGTACAAGCTATTGGAGTGATCACTCATGTCATAGAAGGTATTTTAATGGTCGTAATAAGTTAACCTCTCAACTAATTAATATTTATTCGATCATTGTGAACTGAAAAACAATAGGTTTCGTGTGATGGTCTTTCTCATCGAGCCTGTGCGATTTCATCATCATTCATCGAAAACTCCCACCTGTAGAGCGTTCACAAGCCATGTGTGTTAAACAGGCTAATTTGAGCACGAAAGGTGTCGCCATTCGACCAATTTGGTTGCTATGGCAACCAAAATCGATAGGTGACGGGATTTTACCATGATATGTGTCTGTATAAAAAATTATTAGAATCGGTTCAGATTTGCAACCTGTACAGTGTTCACAAGAAAGTGTCTGCGGCGGATTCGGCCGACGCGGACGCAGCGGCGCGACGATCGTATATCCATAGTATCCGCCGACCTTCATTCGAGAGATACAATTACTATATGTTGGTCCGTTCTCAATGTGCACCGGGCGCGCCTTTACTATGTGAAAAACATTGAGATAAGATTACAATATATCCTAGAAAATTCAGATGTGAGATCCTAAATCGTAAAACACTCTGGTGTTCCCCCTTTCCTCTGTTTAGGTCACGCACAGTGTTACCCAGCATGCGATCCAGGGGAGGCGTGTATCCAATCGACGTGTACTCCACTAGGTAAGCATTTTGATGACAACATTGACAGCATGTTACTGTCTGTTGGTGCTGTATTGGAAATTCGGTATTATCGCCCTGTTGTTTTTCCCTTAAACTGGCCTTGAAATTGACCTTACGACTGTCATGGTTGAACACCTTTTCTGTGAAGCGTACACCTCGGACAAATATTGCCGAACAATAGTGATCCCCTCGGACAAGCAACTCAAAACATACACCGTCGTAAGGTGAATTGCTCAAGGTGCCATTGGGATCACTTCCTACTCATCTCAGCAACTCAACGAAATTTATTTAACCTCTCAGCTCACTACGGGAACACGTTTGTTGTGCGACTCAGTCTTCTATACCCATAAAGCTTAAAATGCGAGAACACAAACTCGAGAGTCTCATTAGATTAGTAGTATTAGAGAGCTAAAGACCCTATGTACGGAAGACCGTTAGTGCCAGGTGTGAAAATATATTTAAGTGGCGGCCGCCACATAATTATCTGGCGGCCGCCACTTAATTATCTCACCACTTAATTATCTGGTGGCCGCCATTTAATTATCTGGCGGCCGCCACATAATTATCTGACGGCCGCCACTTATTTAGTGCTTTAACACAGCATTTTGGTCTATCCATAGAAATTCATTTTAAAATAAAATAAAATTTACATTTTATTTGAGATACATTATCGATATACTAAGTCGATATTATCAAGTTACTAATCCGGGATTTTAAAAAAAGTCTTCTCCCCCCCCCCCTCTTCGAATACCAGCATCCCATAGGAGTGGTGCGCGTTAGTCACATGCAAAGTGACTCTGATCGGTCAATGCCGATTTATATAGTAACATATATGGCCCAAGAATGCCTCAATAAAATTAACGAATATTTGTTTGGGGGATGAAATGGTCATATTTTCATGTCATTGATTGGTATTATAGACCATAGGGCAACTTTCAATACATAATCCATAGGAGAAAAAAACTAAGAAAAAAAAAGGAACACACAATATTAATCAGATAATTTGACGAATATTTGTCACCACCATCGAATATGCACTGGTTTTATTTGTTTCCTTTAACCTATATATCGATGGTAGCAACCATAATTGCAGAGGGCCCAGTTGCCATGGCCACAACAAATACCATGAATTCATTGATGATGCCTATATAATGTTAAGTGTGAAAGTTAAGTTTTGTTGAATAATTTGCATGTCAACAACCCCCCCCCCCCCCCCCACGATACCCAATATATCATTGTCTCATTAAAAACAGTATTGTCATTAATACAGTATGTCACGACTTTTATTTGGATACTAGGGCCTAATTAGCTATATGTATATTGCTTTACAAGAATTTCCTCATATTTCAAGCCACGTCCTACAGATAGTTATGTGGCGGCCGCCAGATAATTAAGTGGTGGCCGCTAGATAATTAAGTGGCGGCCGCCAGATAATTAAGTGGGGGCCGCCAGATAATTAAGTGGCGGCCGCCAGATAATTATGTGGCGGCCGCCAGATAATTATGTGACGGCCGCCAGATAAATATATTTTCACACCTTTCATTTTCTGGCCTCTACGGGCTTCCGTACCTATGTGAGTCCTGGACAATCAGCAATTTGAGCAATGTCAAGGCCATGTTAGGAGAAAAACAAGATCGTATCGAATTTCCAATAGTGCAATGGGTGTATGTGTTGCTAGCATCGTGTTTCCACGTGTTGATCATAAGAGTCAAGCAAGCCGAATCATGACGTAGAGTAATTGAATAACAAAAAAATTAGCCCCAGGTCTAAGAAAGATTGCCGGATAATATATCATTTTCTACATGTTCACAATTGATTCCTAAGCTTTTTAGTCGATAATATGTGAGACATTAGTTATTTTGTGCTCTGACCTTGAAAATAAGGTTAAGGTCAAATTAAAGGTAATCAAAATATTCAGTGTATATCATTTTCTATATGTCCACAATTGGTTCCCACGCTATTAAATCGATAGAGAAGGAAGATATTAGCCGTGTTGTTCGTTGGCCTTGAAAATGAGGTCAAAGGTCGAATTCAATCATGGCAATATATCCAGCATATATCATTTTCTATATGTTCACCATTGATTCCTAAGCTGTAAAGTCAACAAAAAGCGAAATATTAGTCATTTTGTCCTTTGGCTTTGAAATTTAGGTCAAAGGTCAAATTCAAGGTCAAGAGAATAATATGTATATATCGTTTCCCACATGTACACAATTGATTCCTAAGCTGTAAAATCGATCATAAGCGAGATATTAGCCACTTTGTGCTCTGACCTTGAAAATTAGGTCAAAGGTCAAATTCAAAGTCACGACAGTATTCAGAATTGATTCCTAAGCTGTAGAGTCAATGATAAGCGAGATATTAGCCATTTTGTCCTGTTACCTTGAAAACGAGATCAAAGGTCAAATTCAAGGTCATGAGAATATTCAGCATATATCATTTCCAATATATCCAGAATTGATTCCTAATCTCTAATTTTAATATTAAGTGAGATATTCGGGAAAATGTGCCCCATTAAATAGCATAGGGAAATTTAACATGGAGAATTGAGACCAGTCGAGAAAATGAAAATGGCCGCCACACGCAGACCGGCGATTCAGGGGCAACCAAACTTATACACATTCACAGAGGTATATGAGGACAATCTTTTGAAACAAAAATCTCAAAACTGTCTGAACAGTTTTTGAGAAAATGGCCGCCAGAGTAAGAAATCGGCCGTTTTTCGTCGAAAATGGCCGCCATTTTGGAAAAAAAAATGCGAAAATCAAAAATTAGGCCAAGGGCCGAAGATAGGTTACCGGACAATGTTAAATATTTTAGATGTTACCCAGGTCACTGGTTGAATTCAAGGTCACGAGAATATTCAGCTTATATAACATTAAGCATATATCATGTCCACAGTTGATTGCTAAGCTGTAAATTCAATAATCAGAGAGATATTAGCAATTTTGTGCTGTGGCCTTGAAAATGAAGGGGCAAAGGTCAAATTCAAGGTCGTCAAAATATTCAATGTATATCATTTTCTATATCATGTCCACAATTGATTCCCAAGCCATACAGTTAATAGAGGAGCAAGATATGAGCCAGTTTGTCCTGTGACCTTGAAAATGAGGTCAGAGGTCAAATTCACGGTCACGAGAATATTCAGCATACATTATTTCCTATATGTCCACAATTGATTCCTAAGCTGTAAAATCGATAATAAGTGAGAAACTAGCCATTTTGTCCTGTGACCTTGAAAATGAGGTCAAATGTCAAATTCGAGGTCATGACAAAAATCTGCATATATCATTTCCTATATGTTCATAATTGATTGCTAAGCTGTAAAGTCGATAACAAGTGAGATATTAGCCATTTTGTCCTGTGACCTTGAAAATGAGGTCGAAGGTCAAACTCAAGGTCATCAGAATATTCAGCATATATCATTTCCTATATGTCCACAATTGATTCCTAAGCTGTAAAGTCGATAATAAGCGAGATATAAGCCATTTTGTGCTCTGACCTTGAAACTGAGGTCAGAGGTCAAATTCAAGGTCACGAAAATATTCAGCATATATTATTTCCTATATGTCCACAATTGATTCCTAAGCTGTAGAGTCGATAATAAGCGAGATATAAGCCAGTTTGTGCTCTGACCTTGAAACTGAGGTCAGGGGTCAAATTCAAGGTCACGAGAAGGCGGAATACTAATCTGCCTGGGTGGATTACTAATCTGCCTGGGCAGATTACTAATCTGCCTGGGCGGAATACTAATCTGCCTGGGCGGATTACTGATCTGTGCGGGCGGAATACTAATCTGCCCGGGCAGATTGCTACTTTGTGTCTGCGTGGGCCTATTGTACACTCATGGCCAAGTACCGAAATGGATTGTGAGCAACTTTCTCAGATATACTTTGGCTTGGTCTGACCAGAAATACATAATGAGAGATATGTATTTCTGGTCTGATTCAGGCGGATTACTGATCTGTGCGGGCGGAATACTAATCTGCCCGGACAGAATACTAATCTGCCCGGGCAGAATACTCATCTGCCTGGGTGGAATACTAATCTGCCTGGGCGGATTACTGATCTGAGTGGGCGGATTACTGATCTGTGCGGGCGGAATATTAATCTGCCCGGGCAGATTGCTACTTTGTGTCTGCGTGGGCCTATTATACACTCATGGCCAACTACTGAAATGGATTGTGAGCAACTTTCTCAGATATACTTTGGCTTGGTCTGTCTAGAAACAGATTCTGGAGTTCCTAGCATGCCTAGCATGGAAAAATGGCAGTACCAAAGCCTGGAAGCGCCATGACAAAAAAATGAATTAATCCGCCCGGGCGGATTACTAATCTACCCGGGCTTTGGTAGGTTTCGCCTATTCATTTACATGACTGTGAAATCAGGTCATAGAAGTCATGGTTGCTTAAGGTAGTATATCTCCACTAGAGACTAAAAATATACAGATTTATTCAAATACAGATGCACTGGTATAAAAAGATATGCATCTCGTTTTTTTCGGAGCTGAAGCTTGGTTAACACGCACGCAAGTTTATTCTTGCACATAACTTTTTATGATGTGGATGAGTCATTGTATTGGGTTATGGAGCATAATCCGCAGTGTGAATTATCTAATTTTCATCTAATTGATACAACTCTCATGAAGAGTCAATATTTCTCAAGATCATGGCAGGCAGGGAGTACTTAGTTCGCGACATTAAATATGCAGCTCATGTAAGTGTTGAATACATTACTAATCTATGATCTGTTTATCTCAGTCGTGATTGGTGATCGGTGCATACGTGATGAAGAGTGTAGCCACCTGCAGGCGACCTGTCAGAATCATTTTTGTAAATGTGAAGAACCCACTGTCAACGTTAATGGCGTGTGCGGTATGTGAATTACGGTAAAACGTAATTATGGTAAAACGACTAATATCAGTCCTGAACGGTAGTTTCTCATGAGTTAGATTTAAATAGGAAAATTTCATGTTTGAAGAAAATATTAGATTATTATTATTATTATTATTACTACAGAAAACGTTCCTCCACAAATAGGTATGTTTCTTTCAGTAGTGTTTTTTCTTCTTCCCCAGTCATAAAATACCTGTAGAAAACATCATATTTAAATTGAAAATCAACCAGATGCAATCACACAGTAATCTTTATGGATGATTTCCGGTACAGGAACCGAGGACCAGGTCTGTGATCCAGAATGTGCTGCCGAGGAGTCTTGTCTCATGGGATCCTGCGTGGAACTTACAGGTCAGTTGTACAAAATGTTTGTTTTCACAAGTTGTTTGTTGCTCGGATGAGTCGTTGAGGAATAACCAATGTTCTTTTCATAGAGGTTACAGGTCAGTTGTACAAAATGTTTGTTTTCACAAGTTGTTTGTTGCTTGGATATGTCGTTGAGGAATAACTAATGTTCTTTTCACAGAACTTACAGGTCAGTTGTGTACAGGATGTTTGTTTTCACGAGCTTTTAGTTGATCGAATGAGTCGTTGAGGAATAACTAATGTTCTTTTCGCAGAATTACAGGTCAGTTGTGTACAGGATGTTTGTTTTCACAAGCTGTTTGTTGCTCGGATAAGTCGTTGAGGAATAACTAATGTTCTTTTCACAGAACTTACAGGTCAGTTGTGTACAGGATGTTTGTTTTCACGAGCTTTTAGTTTTCACGAGCTTTTAGTTGATCGAATGAGTCGTTGAGGAATAACTAATGTTCTTTTCACAGAACTTACAGGTCAGTTGTGTACAGGATGTTTGTTTTCACGAGCTTTTAGTTGATCGAATGAGTCGTCGAGAAATAACTAATGTTCTTTTCACAGAACTTACAGGTCAGTTGTGTACAGGATGTTTGTTTTCACAAGCTGTTTGTTGCTCGGATAAGTCGTTGAGGAATAACTAATGTTCTTTTCACAGAACTTACAGGTCAGTTGTGTACAGGATGTTTGTTTTCACAAGCTGTTAGTTGATCGAATAAGTCGTTGAGGAATAACTAATGTTCTTTTCACAGAACTTACAGGTCAGTTGTGTACAGGATGTTTGTTTTCACGAGCTTTTAGTTGATCGAATAAGTCGTTGAGGAATAACTAATGTTCTTTTCATGGAGGTTACAGGTCAGTTGTACAAAATGTTTGTTTTCACAAGTTGTTTGTTGCTCGGATAAGTCGTTGAGGAATAACTATTGTTGTTTTCACAGAACTTACAGGTCAGTTTTGTACAGGATGTTTGTTTTCACAAGCTGTTAGTTGATCGAATAAGTCGTTGAGGAATAACTAATGTTCTTTTCACAGAACCTACAGGTCAGTTGTACAAAATGTTTGTTTTCACAAGTTGTTTGTTGCTCGGATAAGTCGTTGAGGAATAACTAATGTTCTTTCCACAGAACTTACAGGTCAGTTGTGTACAGGATGTTTGTTTTCACAAGTTGTTTGTTGCTCGGATGAGTCGTTGAGGAATAACTATTGTTGTTTTCACAGAACTTACAGGTCAGTTGTACAAAATGTTTGTTTTCACAAGTTGTTTGTTGCTAGGATGAGTCGTTGAGGAATAACTAATGTTCTTTTCACAGAACTTACAGGTCAGTTGTGTACAGGATGTTTGTTTTCACAAGCTGTTAGTTGATCGAATAAGTCGTTGAGGAATAACTAATGTTTTTTTCACAGAACTTACAGGTCAGTTGTGTACAAAATGTTTGTTTTCACAAGTTGTTTGTTGCTCGGATGAGTCGTTGAGGAATAACTATTGTTGTTTTCACAGAACTTACAGGTCAGTTGTACAAAATGTCTGTTTTCACAAGTTGTTTGTTGCTCGGATGAGTCGTCGAGGAAAAACTAATTTTCTTTTCACAACTTGTTCTCAGTTACATACTGGATATATTTTTTGTAGATTTACCATGAAACAATGCATGTATGTATCAACCCATCACCACATATGACTGTTTTCTATATATTATGCTGTCGTTGCACGATCGGAAAAGGGAGGCGTGTAACAGACTTTGGAATGACCATATCATTTATTCTTGATACCTTGGTATTCAAACAGCGTTTTCTGGACATACCCTACAGAGTAAGAACGTATGAGCTATGATAAATCATTAGGTCGTGTGAAGGTTTGCAGATATCTACAATACATGGCATAACAGGAACATGCCAGTCGAGCTTCTCATGTGTACCGCACAATGTGTTATCGGGGAAATACTATCAACTATATGTTGGTGTACATACATGTCTTTGTTTTTTACAAGCCGTGCATAATCGTATGAATTTGTACTTATTTGGGTCAATAAGCTTTTTGTCGCGAACTTTTCTTCCATCCCATACTGCGTGGGTCATGGTCATATATTCGCTTTATCGAAATAATTCTTAGTGATTCAATACATGAAAACACTGGAACCTACATGAATTATATGAGCCTATGTTACAACTGGTCGATTATTAAAATATTTATTCACCAAATATAAGCCCATGGTGTAAATTTTATGAACATGTAAGGCCTCTTTCCCAACTATAAGAGCCCTGAGCCTAATTGCGGGGATCCCCGGTATAAATCTGTACCTGATGTCTGACCAGGCTGTTTGTCCAACAAATATTATTTCAGGTTTGCTATCAGTATCACCAAAATCTGGTGGTATTAGTTATGAATGTTCCTTGTATTTTAACATGTTTAAACTTTTTTCTCAACGTGGTCACCCGAAAAAAATTATGTTAATGGGTTTGAAAAAAATGTGGTATGAATAGAACAAGAACAGATTTGTTTTCACTGATGATTTGGCACAGGATGTGAGTGTTTGGTGACGAGATGGTGGCGACCAACCTGTTCTACATACGGCGGTGATGACAGGAAGGAATGTCTGGCTGCCGGGTGCTGCTGGCATTCTGATCTTTCGCAGTGCTATGCGAAATTCGGTAGGTGTTCACAAGGCAACTGTGGTAGAGCAGTTAATTATGTTGATTTTAGTATTTGTTCTAATTCGCTTATATTAAATAATAAATTGAATGGCAAGAAAAAATATTACGTAACTAAATAGTCACCAAGCTTGTCATGAACATACACTACAACAACCAGAGCGGTATATAAATATTGACACTTGCGATATTTCGGTGGTTTTGTCATGAAGCACAATTAAAGTCATATATGGGGGAAGTTTTGTACATCTTCAGTCGAGATTTCAGTTGAGTACTTATGCACTTGTCATGTACCTATTCCATGGGGTTTGTTTCGAATTTCTAAATTAGTTTCATATAAGTTGTTGGGCAGTTGTATGCTAATTTCAATGGGTGTACAATAGAAACAACTACATTTCACACATTGTCTGTCCCTGATGACGCCAGTGTGTATTTGGAAAACTAATTGGTCGGGCTTTGTTTCTGTTGCAAAATGTTGTATTTTACGTTTGTTATTGGTATAATCAAAATCTAGTTATATGGTGGTAATCAATTTATTCATTATATTTTTTTTGGAACGAAATTATCCACCTAAGAATTATAAAAGTCTTCATCATATTTTTAGGAGATTAGGAAGATGTTTTCTTATACCTTATTAATAATGAAATCTGCCCGCGACGATGCTATCGATACCGTATTCTCTCGGCTTATATTCACATATTCCTATAGGCCTGCTTCTCATACATATTCACGGGTTTGTTTTGAATATCGGAATTGTTTATTTCGTGGATTGTGTGTTGTGTTCTGCTTTGTTGGGCTCGCATAGGGAGGAACTATACATTACAGTGAAATACTGCCACTATTTTCCATGGTATTGTTGTGCAATGAAAGCGTCTGAACCTATGGGATGGGTTATAGACATTTGGCAACAAATGCTGTATCATGGTATTTCCCAATGGTGAACAGGGGACATATATGTAAAGTCCAGACTGTGCATTTTCTGGTGTGTTTTAGCTCCGCTCTGTTTGGCTTTTACGGTGGCTTATTTCTATCACAATTATATTATTTTTGTTGAAAAAATACAACATAAATATTGTAATTACACACGAAGCTAAAAGTATCCTACTCGCAGCAAAAGTTCGCGAAGTAAACGTTTTCTACATGAAGAAAATAGTTTCCTATGTGGCGCAAATGTTTCCTTCGCGAAGCAAACTAATGATAATGAAAACAGTTTACTACGCGTAACTATATCCTTAATGAAATTTTGATAAGTTATTTGATAAGTTATTTGTTTTTTGATAAGTTATTTATTCGGGCTTTGTTTCTATTGCTGTATTTTACGTGTTGTATTTTACGTTCAAAATTTGGCTGTATTGGTGGTAATAGATTGATACTCACATAATTAGTTTTCAACGTTTTTTTTTCATCTTATTATTTTTTCGATTTCTTATACAGATGGAGCTCCTGTGAAAGGTGAGTGTATAATATACTGTGAAATAATTCATATTGCGGTTTTTCTACGTGTGTTCGGGCGAATTGGGTATAGTGTCATAGCGGTTTAATTTGATGGTTTTTCTTTGTTGAACATGAACTATGGGCTAATTGGTGTCAAAATGTCACACAATTATTGAGGAACTCAGAGGGTTCTCAAATTTCTATCTATTTTACCAATACAAATAATATATGCTTCAACGAATCACATATGAACTATGAACTTTTTAGCAAAGTTCACATTGAAATTTGTTTGATCCTTGAGATCCATGCATACATGTATCTTCCAAGTAGCCTTTTGGTCGGTGATTATGATTCGGTGTTTATTATGTACATCTGAAACACCTATTTTTGGATTTTTTAATTGTTTATCATTGATGGGCAGATGTATACTAGTTTCCTAAAGTCTACAGTAGGAACAAATAGATTTCACGCACTGTCTGCTCGGATGACCACATTGTGTCTTAAGATGAAATTATTTGGTCGAACTCTGTTTATTTTAAATAAAATGCTTCATTTTTTTATTGACATAATCGAAATCTTGTGATATAGGTGTTAATTTTGTTGATAATACATTCCAGCTTGCACCCGTTCTGTCGACCCTGCGGACAGAGTGGAAATTACCATCGAAAACACACCCATGACAAAGCGCAGGTGCCACTGTGCTGGGGGGTGCTTTGATAGGAAGCCCAAGGGTGCTGTGAAGTGTTATGAGCCTCGTGAACCTGGTAATGTAGTGACACATCATCATATGCCGTTTAAAAGTTTGTAATTTTTTTTTTGTTGTCGTCCAAGACAACAATTGACCTATCGCCGAAGCCCCCAAAAGTTTCACAAATTACGTCGGCAAACTTCTCTTTGGCCAATTATAACGTTTCGTAGAATGCGTCGTAAATGGCGTAAAAACACTCGGACAAATAGGTTCGGCGATAGGTCAGTTACATAGCTTTGTCTTTGTGCTGTGTCTCAGAACACTGTATACCGGATTGATCCGCATATAGGCACATGCGCCTATAAGTGAATATGCGCCTATATTCGAATATAGGCGCATGCGCCTATAAGTGAGACACTTTATATTTTTTCCGCCGAAAACCAATATTCACATATTGGCGCATGTCATCGGAAAAAACAAAAAGCACGTACATGGAATGGGTCGCAATTTAGAAAACATGTCTGTTGCTGTGTTACACATTGCCATTCGCGGGGTACATGAGTACAGAATGTTTCCTGATAGACATATCCAGATGGTATTGGCACCTTATAATATGTCGAGCTACAGACACGCTGTTAATAGGCCTATGCGTGACCTATCACGTGATATCACTTCACTATGACATCATTTGATAAACTGGTATAGATATATATTTGGCAGTAAAAATGTAAATATGGTTTATTTTGATATGAAAATGAGGCCCAAATCTGTGTGATTTGGAGGCCTTTGGGGTGCACTTAGAAGTGAATATTGAGGGTGCGCCTATATTCGATTATAGGCGCATGCGCCTCTAAGTGAGACAGTTTATTTTTCAACTGCATGGGAAAATATGCAATGACTCGCATATAAGCGCATGCGCCTATATGCGGATCAATACGGTAATATTAGAAAGAATGTGAATCCCTTCGGCATTGACGATTACAATAAGTCACCTTCGTTTTTTTGAGAGCTGTCCTAATCGTAAGACATGTCAGTAGTGATGTCTGATTTCATATTACATTTTTAATAATAACAATAATATGATGTTTACTGAGATAAGTATTGACTAATACTTGATTCAACATATGCTCGACTTCGATTACTGTTCAGGGAAGCTATATTCAATCACAGAATAGGCCCCACGTGTGATATTGCTAATATTGGCAGATATGTGTGATGATCCGGAAGAGTGTACATACTTATGAGCATGTGTGTTATCTGCATTTATATCTTCACAGTGAGTACCTTCCTTCAACTAATGCTTTGTAGTTCTCACATTTTTATCAGGTTTTGACGGATAGGAGAATCCCAAGATCAACGGACGAGAACAGCTCTCAATGTACAACATGCGATTCCGAAAATAAAGCGATCATGTTCAACTTTGTTTTTATTTGGGGGGGGGGGGGGGGTAGGGTAGGTACCAGTTCTATGAAATTCTATTATTAGAACCACGAAACTTAAACCGATTCAGGAGCACATATGGGGTGTTTCATTATGTTAGAGAAAAAATCATTGAATAGATTCATAACAACATAGATTCATTGAATTTGCTTCATA
The DNA here is from genome assembly GCA_949152475.1 of Terebella lapidaria. NCBI lineage: Eukaryota > Metazoa > Annelida > Polychaeta > Terebellida > Terebellidae > Terebella > Terebella lapidaria. Next base: position 4,839,177 of record OX424559.1, on the reverse strand, counting down.
ACAAAAAGGCCGTTTTGATTTTTTGAGGTCATTAAGGTGTGATTGCACGTAACTTACCGGTGACTGCACTGAGGCACTTTTACATGAGTACATTGACTTATAATGTGAAAGTAAAGGTAACAAAATCACCAAAACAATACAATCCCCTGACCTAAAACTTGGCTATCACACACACATATACTCATGGATGATGAACCGAGACATGGTTTCATAAATGATATCACGAAAGCTGAGCAATTTGATGATTAGATAAATCATTTTATACGTTTCACCAAAACGAAGATTCGAATGTTCTGCTTGACAAGCACTGGCTGTTGCATATATTTATTCCTTGTTGTCGTCAATATAGATGAATACAATGAGTTGAACATTCATAATCCCAAACACGCATGAATCCACATATATACTGCCCGTCAAAATTCTGATGTTCATCACTGTTGAAGCAATAATCGGCCCAAGTATCATACACTGCGCCTTAATACTACTCGTCCACTAAATGAATGCCATTTAATCCGTCTGTCACCTTTTTAATCCGTATTGAATATAGAAGAAGGCGCAGTATATGATACTTGGTCCCAATAATCAATTGACAATGACAATTTGCATGCCAAAATGTAAATGAAATTGTTTTCCACGTTTCTGCTATGTTTCTTGTAAATATCTCGTGTATGGGTGGAGATAGTGGAAGGTATCCAATGTCATGTTGAAAAAAAAAAAATTAAAAAATTAAATTTAAAAAATATGGCAAAGTTTCATGTTTTATTGGCAATAGGGGGATATCAAACATCATTCAACAGGGGTCAGCATTGTTCTATCAGTCCTTTTTGGCGCCAAAATCATAAACGGATATCGTCTGTAATCATTAATGACGTACATTTTGGCTGGAAAATTACGTTTATATTGATTACGCCAACAAAAACAGTAAAATGACGTCATAAGACTGATAAAGCAATGCTGCCAGCTGGTGATTGCGGATATTTCCGATAAACCCTCATTGTTTGCGGTCAATTATGCTATCATTAATAACTGTACAGTGTGTTTCCAATTCATTTACAGGTATCATTAGTGTTTTTGGAACAATTCTGTCCACATATACATTCAATAAAATGACAAAACTAGTTGAGTGTGTTTTCCAGCACGCGGGAAAGATCGAGTTTGAAATGGCGGAAGATTACAAGAGAGCACGAGACCGAAGGTCGAGTGCTTTCTGATGTTCTCCCGCTAGATGTTCTCCCGGCTCTGGGGGCCCGAGTATGTTTGGGCCCCTCAGATTTTCGCGATTTTTTTTGGCATGGAACTACAGATCGCCAATACGACTGTAAAACATTATATATACTATACACTTCCAAAAGATTTCATTTGAATGAATGAAAAATCACATGTCTCAGAAACCCATGGACTATTCGTTATGGATCTACTGAGGAAAAACATTCCGGTTAATTAATCGCGGGAGATTTCCCAAACCTGACTCAACTAGCAACGATATAAACAACTGAAAAATGAGTAGATCCTCGATTGGACTACTCTACGGTGAGGCGGTGAAGCAGGAGTGGCAGAAAAGGGGGTCAGGGGCGCAATATAGGCCTACCCCCACATCTCCGTTAGGAAAATTGTACCAAAAAAAAATAATTTCATTGGTTAAAACTTGAGAAATATATTATTCTATCGTGAACCCTGTCTGAATTTTCCAAAAATGTTTTCTGTTTAAGTATATTCTGTTACATGAAACCAAGAAGTAAGAATTCACACAAAATTTGTGTAGAAGTTAAACAAGCAAAATTAAACAAGCTCGATATGGCCTTGATCACTGAATGATCAAAATAAAGTCAAAAGAGTATTTTCAAAAAGTTATGGAATCTGGAGAATGGAAACCAGGTCAAGAGCCAGGAGAAGTTCAGAATCAACATCAGAACATCCAACGGTTCTGGCTTCTGGGGCCCCTCGCTCTGCTCGGTTGCGATTTGTGTACATATTTTAGACCCCATCTGAGTAAGGTCAGACCGCTTGCGAGGGAATTTCTTCTGCCACCCCTATATAGAACACAAATACAGTCTACCTATTTTATATCGCACCTATCTGTTCTGCTCAGTAACTTTTCATAAAAATAATAAAAGATGGAGTGGCTTGAATTCTTTGGGTCTATTTTAGATACGGCTTAAGGCGCCCCCCAAACCGGACATTTTTGGGCCCCCATACTTTTCCAATGCTTCCTACGCCACTAACAGTGGTTGCACGTTTTTTGCATGGTTATAAGTTACCATGGCTGAATCGCGCGATGTTTCATTGTGACGTCATAGAACACTCGTGCTTTCATTGTTGTTTCACATCAAGACGAGTGCATGTGAATATGTGACATTTGAAACAAAATGTGAAGAAAAAAGATAGTGCAAACATGGTGTTTCCGGTGAAGGTTATCACACTGTGGGAAATCACTGTGTGTTCCTACTGTTGTTAAGAGAAATTCATAGCATGTGATAAAATGACAAAACTAGGTGAGTGTGTTTTCCAGCACGCGGGAAAGATCGAGTTTGAACTGGCGGAAGAATACAAGAGAGCACGAGACCGAAGGTCGAGTGCTTTCTGATGTTCTTCCGTCAGTTCAAACGAGATCTTTCCCGCGTGCTGGAAAACACACGAACAAAACCGACTCTCGTCACTGAATATCACCTGTTCCCAGTGGTGGAGGTTCCAGCGTGAGTGCAGTTTGTGATCACACGATCCTCTCGCTCATCTGTGACACGTGGTCTCCCGGTCCTTGGGCGATCTTTCGTACTCCCCGTAGCTTCACACCTCTGCACACATTTTGTAACAGTTCCACAACTGATATTGAGTCTTGCAGCAATCTGCCGATTGGTCGAATGAACATCTTGTTTCAGCGAGATTATGCGCCAACGCACATGAACACTGAACATCCTTTATTCAATGAAGGCCTCTGACCCACATGCAAATACAAAAGTTCATATGTGCGCGGTTTTCATTCTGCATAATAAATGCGTGGTACAAATATTTACATAGATTAGTGATACATTCCTTATCCTTAGATTTCATTATTTTAATGAAGATATCTTCTAAATTTCGTTCTTTCCTTATGTACATACTAAGATATTTATTTCGAAGGGTGGCGTATTGAGGACATACTAACAAAAATGTATTTCGTCTTTGATATAATTCACATTTAATTTATCATTAGTTTGACAAAAATTACAGAAACGCTCACTTCTATCAACAGATACATATCTTTGTTTCACAATATGTAGATGATGATTTAAACAACGAAAACGAGTCAAAGCAATACGATATTTAGGATATAAATTTTTAGATAAATATAATTCAACATCTTGATTTAGGCAACGAACCATCGTGAGAATTATTGAATGTTTAAACTGTCATTAATGAATCATGGTAGTGTTGATGAAAACCAGAATATTTTTGTTTATTTATTGATTGCATAAATGGAAAAACATTGTTCTAAAACAGTGAATGAGACCTGTGAATGAATTGGAATCACCCTGTTAATGCTGTCCATGATAACACACTGGACCGCTAGAAATTGCAACAAGAAAACGTGAAGTTTTGCAATATGTTTTATTCAACATCACATTAGATAACTTTCATTATCTTGACCCATATATATATATATATATATATATATATATATATATATATATATATATATATATATATATATATATATATATATATATATATATATATACATGCGATATATAGAAGAAACATGACAGAAACGTGAAAAACAAAATTATGCACATTTTGGTATGCAACTTGTCATTGTAAGTTGATTATCGCCTCCATCAATGATGAATATCACAAAGAGATTCCAGACTTTTGACGGGCAGTATATGAGGTCATGATCTTATCTGCGCGCCAATGGTACTCATGGCTCAGTGCAGATTGGGAATTGTTAACTGCAAATTTTGTCTTTTTTCACATGATCTGACAAAACAATAGGTCGACTTATGAAACATATTTTTTTCCCGAATAATCGCAATTCTCAAGTGCAGATTACACATTTATTGGCATTCGTGTCTCATTTTCAACAATGAAGCGCTTGCTCGCATTGTTGGAGCCGGAAATATACGTCGTGTATACCTGTGTGAAAATCTCGTCATGCCTCCAAAAGCGAAGAAAAAAGGTTTCTTTTGGATGGCGCCGTGTCTCTTTGGTGTTGCCTTTCGTCGGTTCCAAACGCCAGTTTCCAGTTATTCTGATGCACGGTGTAAAGTGAGACCATGTTTTGTATTTCATACGTTTCGTAACATATTGAGAAGCCAGCACTAATATCGAGTTGAGCGATAATGCAATGCCGGCAAACGACGACGTGTCGCCCAGCATGGGTGATACTGGTAGTGCGGCGGATACTGTGGATTCCGCAACGATGTATATTCCAATGTTGTGACAATCTTTTCTGAGAAGTATTGTTGAGAGTATGTTACTGCATGCAATTAAATGAGTGAAATCATGAAATATTTGTGACTGACAAAGACATAAATTATATTTTGGGCATAAATTATATTTTGTCTGAAATTTTGGGCGACATGGATGATAGGGAATAAGGGCGACACACTTAAACATGTTAAATGTAGTAGTTGGAGACCGTCTAGTCATAGATCTACTGCTTTTGGTGTAAGGATCAACCTGAAATTTGGATCATAGAAAAGGTGCAGCTAGGTATTCTGGATTTTTTTCCTGAAAGCGAAATGGTGTCAACACTCAGTTTGATAATGGAAAAACCATGACTCGAACCGATGGCAGGATACTAATCAAAATTTGTATTCATGGTGATAGGTCAATATACACATTGTTTTGGTTCAATTTGAGTGCAGCGAACATATTAGTACCGTATATCCTTGGAATCCTTGGGTCCTGTGTCTAGCAAGATATGGAAACTTGAGGTATCCTGTGTGTGACTAGTGAACACTCTTAGCCCACTTGTGACACCCTTTATGAATGCCGAATAAAAACAGAACTAGTTCATCGAGTAAAAACGATTTTACTCTAAAACGTCATTCACTCGATTTGACAAGCCAATGACTCACCATGCAGTCACCACACATGATTATTTGTCTTGCCGCCATTTTTGGACTGAAACGAAAATCGAGGTAGCAAAACGAGTAAGGTGCGCTACTTGTATTGGACCGCAAAACGTTTCCGAGATCACGACTTGCTATGACTATGACAATCTCAAGTGCTATGATCTGTTATTTAGTGAATTGAGCTGGTTTATTCGTTCGATGCGTGTTGTTGCCTAGATGCTGTTTCAGTACCTAAAACTGTACCGCGATTTATCAGATAACTGTAATATACTAAGGAGTTTTTGCTCTAGCGAGGGACAATGATCATTCGCATAACTGATGCACACTGCTATATCGATGACACGGACGATTTTACGTACCTTTTGAGGGTTTTTCCAAGAATACTAAACAATAGGATGTGCAACTCGGGCCGCGTCAATGACGTAATTGTGACAAGCGCTACTAGTGGCGCCATCTCTGAGCGCCTAGGCTGAGATTGTGAACATGTGGGCACGGGAAAGAATGCACTGATTATCGTTCACAATAGTTCCCTCGATGCAAACAGCTTCGAACCATGTAACGTCTCCGTTATATTGTTTTGACAAGGTCGTGCTTCGTATTTCGTAACCGGAAGCTGAGCTCTTTAAATGATACACACCATCACAGGAAATATTTATATTGAAACATAAACTATATGATATCCGCCGGTGGCAGCACCGGCTGGACACGCGTAGCCTACCACAGATTGGTATAGGCCTACACATGGTAAGCTATGTTCTTCAAATACGAACGAAGCGCGACTCCCACCATATCACACCCACACGCTGCTGATTTTGTGGTCATTCTTGAAAATTTGGACAATCTTGGGAAGGCTAAGTGCAAACTGATATATAATATACATGTATGGCATATGATTTTTTTGACAGTATTATATTAATAAACTAATGTTTACTTGCCAATTTGCAGTGAACCAAGCTATACTATATGCCAGAAAATTGACGATTTAATAAAACAAACCTCCATGTTAATGTATTTAATCATTGAATTAACGTGTGGGAAAATTGTATGAATTTATATCGTAAATATTGTCCACTGTTTACAGCAAGTATTTATTTAAAAACATTTTATATTCCAAGATTGTCCTTCGCAAACAGGGCATGCCCGAGAATGTCCAAATGCCCAAGATTGAGCTCGACACTGACATGTACTGCAAATCTACTGCCCTAACCCACCACCCCCCTCCCTCCGGCCCTCAGGTTTCAAATCTTGTTTTGTGGTCTTCTTATAGATTGACTTGTTTTTAATTTCAATTTTGAAGGGCATATTATTCATGAATTTAAATCTATTGAGTTTAAGTCTCATTTTCCTCTTCCATTAACAAAAGTGTAGACATCATGCATTCGGCTGTTATAAGGCATAGGACATACAATAAGGTATATGACATGTAATTATCATATGAATCACTTCATGTTTTGTCTAGTTCCATCATACTTCAGATAATTTTTGTTTGATAATTATGTTTGTGTTGTGAATTTGTATATGTACAATGTAGCTGGCAATACACGTATCCTGTGGTTGGCACCTAACTTTTTTTGTAAAATAACAAAACAAATTGATGGACTGGTGTAATAAATTTTCATTCATGTGGCTGCTTGTTATCTTCCGTTGTATTTCTGAGATGAAAACGATGCACTACAGGCATATTGCCATGAATTTTGACCTTCATGTGAAATAAAGGAAAAAAAATGTTTAGGCAAGATATATTTTTATTTCATACACAGTTCATATATCAATTGAAATCCAAATGGCATCAATATCATTTTAAGATTAACAAGTCATGGTGATATGGATATCGGACACGGAGTATACGTTATCAAAGGGCAAGCAAGCATACATATTCAATATCAATAGATTGTATAGGCTACATTGTGCACAATCCACAGAAGACCATGTAAGTTGTAAATCTCCACTCGGCAAGTTACCCACATAGGTAGGTCAGGTATTAGTGTCTGTCTGCGCATTACTTAACGACAACAAACATGCACCCTCACAGTGTGCAAAATAGTTAGATTATGATCATGCCTGCTTAATATTTGTACTCAACACTTGTGTACGATGGAATTAGTCTACCACACACAATACAACTTGTATTGAAATTCTGACAAAATTATCAGGTCAATTCAACACTGAATTAATGGCCTAATTGATATCGCAGATACACCAAAGGCCAAGTAATACATTCCAAATTATATACAATAAAATCACTCGTCTTAAGAAATTGTGCTAGAACTCCAGAGTAGTGATGACATGCACTGCTATCACAACACTCTCTCGCTACATTCTCAATCCAAGTACTTGTGTCTGACTCATTACAAGTGTGCAAACTTCAGAACTTTCCTGTTTTTTCTGCCTTTCTCGTTAACCAGAGACTGATTTGCTAATTTCAGTGTGTGATGCAGTCGAATGTTAACCATTAGATGGACAATAGCCAGATGTGCCTGACATGTATCACACTGTACCGGCTGCAGGTTTACCTTTTTCAATAGGCAAGTGACAATAGTTGCTTTGACACTTGAAGAGAACATTGCTTCCTCTACAATGACGCTGTACTGTTTTTCGATCAAAGACAGCACTTCAATCAAGCAGTCACTTGGAAATATGAGCCCATCCTTGGCACCACTATACCTTTTCATTTTTGTGTACAGGAGGCTAGGATTTTCACTTTCATCAACTGAAAGCTTACTGCAACATAACTCACAAACCCTTCCACGTAGCTTTCGCACAATGTAGCCGGCAATATAAGCTAGTACATTGAGTTCTTTATCTGTGAGTTGCTCTTGGAGCTGGCCCAAATCTAGCTCGGACACAGAAGCGCCTGACAGGACATTTCTCACGGGGGCTGAGAGACTGGTCACAAGATCTCTGTAGGGCGATGGCTGCTTGTCCAAGAGACGTGTCTTAGCCAGATCAGTACGCAGCGACTCCAGTGAGAGCAAGAAGACATCCAGGTCCTCCTCACAGTTGGTGTTGTGACCTTGATCCATGATGGAATCCACCATTGTCTGAATGACAATATTAAAACAATACAAAATCAGATATAATAACAGTGGGCTCAAAATTACCCGTTGTGGGTGGCCATAGGCTCTCAATTTTTCAGATTTGCTCCCAGGCAATAGGAGAATTTCAATTACACTTCATAAATCGATTGTAGATCTGATAATGCATGCTATCACTTGAATCACTTGAATAAATGTACCTGGCAGACAAATGCTCTGAAGGTCTGGGCATCCGGATTGTCAAATCCCGCACCCTTGGCACGTATCTGATCGAAGTAGTTCTCCAGACAGTCTTGATTCAGACGGTTAGTCAGGAGGTACTGCACATGGTGTTCCTGGTCGAGTACCTGCCACAGCTGCAAGAGGCAGTTGATGTCAAGCTCCCAGCCCATCATAGAGGGTAGACGACGCTTCCCTTGAAAATGAATAATAAACAATAACAAACTTGTCCGACAAAGACAAATTGACATTTTTTAAGAAGGCCCAAGAGTTGTAAATGCACCTTTACTCTGGATACTTCGGATCCATGGCAGAAGTCCAGTCAAGAACTCCTTGTGACCCGAGTTGGAGGAAAAGGCATGCCGCATCTCAGCAACACTCGACTGTGTCCGACTATTGAAGCAGTTGAACAGCTTGTCCATTTTCCCACAAAAATCAGCCGTATGTTTCGCTTCTTCTGCAAAAAATATATTGTTTTCATCAAGCTTTGCACCATTGTCTGACATGAGTACCTTTCTTGTCATTATGATTCAATATAAAGATTTTGATGCCAGAGTACATACATGCACTTTAAATATAGGGCTGTACCTGGAATAATCTTCCATTGGGCCATGAAAGCCATTCCAGTTGACACGGTATGGCTCAAGATCTGAGCTGCAAGACGAACTCTCAGCTTCTTAAATGGTGGCAGATCGATGTGGGTCCTGGTCAGTTTGGGAGCGAGACGAACAGGTTTGGCACAGTCAGCTTCGTAAAAAGCCACGACGTGCTCCCAGAGTACATCTACCTTCTCAGTAACGCCTGTGGTGTAACCATGTTGCTTCAAGTTGTTGCGCGTGTTTTTCACAAGGTGAGGAGGGTCATACAGGACGAAAATCTTGTGTGAATCATGCACGAAGAAAGGTTTCTCCACTCCGACCCCCAACACAGTCTCCATGAGGTTGCGGTTGTTTGTACCTTGGTCACACACGCACACGAGAACAGTGAGACCAATGCTGTGCACTCGATCTATACAGGAAAGCATCAAGGACTTCATCTCAGCCCCACTCATGACACCACTTGACAGGTAGTATGCTAATGGCTGCTTCCACTTCTGAACAAGCCCTCGTACCATGAAGACAATGGCATGATCTGCGACCTTGTTAGTCCTGGTCTCTCCCTCAGCCAGTCCTTCGACTACATCACGTTTGCTGTCATATGACAAGCACTTCCTGATGGTCATCTCATCAATGATGAAGGCCACTAGCTTGTCTTGGGATGACATCTTTTCAGTCTTGAGACGAAGAGCTTGGAGAATATGTTCGTTGACACCTGGGTGAATTGCGATGTCCTGCACAGCTTGCTTCAGGAGCCGTGGTGATGGCAGAGAAAATGCCCGACGCAATATCCGATAGGTCTTGGGACTCGAATGAAACAGCGATAAAGCAAATCCCTTGAACTGTGGAGTCCACCTTCGACCTCGTGGGCTGCGCTTTGCCATGATTAGCTGTGTCATGATGAACTCTAGTGCGATCCCGGAAACGAACTGAGCGAGTTGAGTGCGGATGCTGTTCAGCTGTCGTTTCTGATGTGCCCGGCCAGTCACTTTCAGTGCCCTAGACACTGCCTTCCGTGCTAGTACCGATGCCAGCGACTTTTTCTTCAGGCGATGTAACTACAAAAAAACAAAAGTTAGAAATGTAAAACAATGAGCACATGCATGGGTACAGTCTGTTTATGCATGTATAATTGTTGTACTGATAAGCTTGTTCCAGCAGGAACCATCTATCTCGACTTATTGTGTGGAGAGAAAATATGAAAACAGCGTAACAAGAACAGTAAAAAACCAATACAAGTAAAATGAACACATAAAATAGATGTGGAAGGACCATAAGGGATCATTCATTTGTGAGGGGGAAGCAATTGCAGGCATGGCATTGAGCCAAGAGCACATTTTCACACAGGGGAAAGAGTGTCAGGCTCAAAACGTGGGGTAGGGTGGGGATCAGGGGGGGGGGGGTGGTAGAAAACAAGGGGGCTCATCGGAGCAAATTTTGTTATAGCATGTATAGTTGGGATCAATTTTAAAATCAGCCAAATTTAGCATTCTTGTTTGTCACGCAAACTCGAAAGTACATCTCGAGATAGTCGGGAATATAATATAGGAAATATGCACAGTTCGACTTTGCGGTTTAACAGGAGTGTATAAAACCAGATAGGGCCAGGGTTGCGGGGCAGGCCTAGAATATCAGTAATTAAATTTCTGTGTATGTACAAATAGAAGACCCCGAAAGAGCAATTTCATCATTCTGAACCAAACGAACATCACAACGAATGTTTCTTAATTACGATTGACCTGCATCCTCAATCGATGATTTTTTTCTTTGCAGATCCCTAACTTTCATTTCTATTACCATGTTGGGTGTGATAAAATTGAATACTAGTACTCCAAAATACAAGTCTTCATATCTTTAGAATATGATAAAACGATTTAAAACATATTTGTCTGGTAGCAAAATATTTACTTGTAGCAAAATCTCTATTTGAAATCCCAGTATCCGTTTTTACCTAGTTTCTTCAGATCTGTTTCTCTTGAAGTAGCTGGTATGTTTTCAACTGACTTCAAAACTTCTGTGTTTGGTGGAGAAGCCAACTGAAACAAAATTGAGAAAAATAAAATGAGAAACCTTGTGGAAGTATTTTTTTTTTGGATAAATTATATGTGCAGGCTCCAAGAGAACAACCCCCAATATACATTCATATTTCAAGCATTCTATGATACTTGCTTTACGTTTCTTTCGAGATGGTGTATCGGATGATCGCTTCGAAGGTAGAGCCCGCTCCACCGAAACTGAGGCAGGAGGGTTGGGAATGTTGAAAAGTGTTGGAACTGCACACTTCAGCAGGCGTTTCTTTTCGTTTGCATTATAGAACAGAGCGTCTTCAAAATGATCTGCAATACAATGAAATTAGAAATCTATAGATGTGAAAAAAAGTGAAATGAATTACTTTTAATATTTTACATCTTAAAATCGTTCAGACAAATACATGTAGATCTACAAAATAAAAATTAATATTTAGATCTAGGCTAGAACTTACCAGCTTTGATACAATTTTAACTTGGGTGCCATTCACATTTGACATTACCACATACCTGGACAGAGCACACAGTCGTTCGTCAGGTAGGAGACCGACTTGTCCAGCAAATCTTTTCTTCTTGTGTTATTGACCCATCTTCTTGACCTATGAACACGATAAAGTAAATGAAGGCTTTTCATCAGGTCACTGCCGGTCGCAGTGTCTGACAGCTGATCAACAGGTCACCACAATGCATGCCACAATGTCAACAAAACAGCACTGAGTCTGACAAGCCGCGTCTAAAATTGATTGCTATGATTGACTGCATTTCAGTTTCACGACAATTACATAAACTTACCTGTCTACATCCTTCGGAAATGTAAAAAAACTCATTCCCGGGCACTTTCGGTCGCTATTGGTGCAGTTAATGGCAGAACAAAATCTGCCATTCTGCAACCAGCCGCGCTCCGCCATGTTGACGCTTCGACTCAGCCCAGGCGCTCATAGAGGGCGCTACAGTCGCATATGCACCACGGTGGAGAACCAAGTTGCACATCCTATTGTTTAGTATTCTTGGTTTTTCCCTCAATCATCCTCACAGTGTTTTGTTTCTTTTCGCGATACGTGAGTTCGGAAATGTTTTCAGGTCAGGTCAGTGGAATCAAGGATCAGTGGGTCGGGATCAAGCGGTATAAACATAGCCAAACCATGCTGTCACGCTACCATCGTCGAGTCACTGTGTCCAACACATTACTCGATTTCGCCTGTACAATACTAAACTCTTCGTTTTACTTCGAGTTCACCGCGACACTCACGTTTGAACATGGTGTGTACCAACGTTTTGTTTATACCACTTGATCTGACCTAGAAACATTTCCGAACTGGCTTATTTCCTCAACTTCCAATTCCGGCGTTCAACCTCACATTGTGGAGATCGCCTTTCCCAGTGTGATTTACCTACGCAGCACTTACGAGAACGCGAATACGAGTATCTTACCATGTGTCACTGTATGTCGTATAGGGCTGGAAAGTCACATGATGATACGGTGTGATTTTGGGGACGAACAAATATACACCCTTTGGGCGCTTTGAGTTAAACTCACGTTAAACAACTCGGCATGAATGAAACTATGGGTGTATATTTGTTAGTCCCCAAAATCACACCGTGTTGTCACGTGACTTTCCAGCCCTATTGACGCATGTATACACGAAATGAGCAGTATTGTTGAATGCATACCCCCCACGGCCCAAGTAACGTACACTGCTCCTTAATACTACTCGTCCACTGAAAACATACCATTTAATCCGTCTCGCACCTTTTTAATCCTCATTGAATATAGAGGAAGGCGCAGGATATGATACTTGGGCCCGACCGACGATGCGTGTACCAGCGTATCAGTGCACAAGCGTGTACGAGATGTTGTTTTTTCACGAATCTGAAAGCTTCATGAACATCGGATTTCACAGTAAGTTTGCTCCTATTTGACTTCGCACAGGACCCTGTGTTTACGTCATGCATACCAGTTGACGTTACGCGATATTACACGTGTGTTAAGGGGCAGATGAACTGGAGCAGTCATGGTGGACATTTACTTCGGGTGACCCAAGGGTTGGGTTGGGTTCTGTTAGCTGAGCTGCAGGGGGAACCAAATTTGCAGCCCACTATAATCTATACTGCAATCATGGTGATTAGATAGGGACAGATTTGTTACAGCTGTCAAACTGACCAAGTATACACCTAAAAATAAATTGAGAACAACACATATTTATGGTACATATTGCAACGGAATAGCCGACAGAAAAGTATTAAATTCGACGATATAAGTTACCTTTCACAACATTTTAGACCGCCCGAGCATTAAAATGTTACTATACACTGCACGAAAGCAGATGCTATCCGATTACATTTAGGTACATGTTGAGCAAGGACATCGCCATGTTGAAAAAAAACCCAGTCGTCCAACTCAAAAAGTAAACATTGGTGAACTATCGGGGATTGTGTGAAATTATTGTTTGCGATGGCCTAAAAAACCACTGTAAATACATCTTCACTCAGTAAGGATACAAGCAGAACAACTGTCATTGACTGCATATCCGTTGATCACACGTAAACGTTGCAATGAAAATTTGTGTTTTTTTTGACAGCTACCGTGTTGCCTTCTTCTTCGGTGACTTATCACTGACCATATATTCGTACGCCACCTATGTTATTTTTCAGTTGCAACCTAAACACAAACAATTGTGTCTTTACTTTTTCTAACAAGTGCTCCAAATCAAAATAAATATCTACAAATACATTCCTGTCGCAAAAATTTGACTTTCACAACAGCAAATACGGTGCTATTTTTATGCGGAGAAACTGTCCCTTCACAGCTTCCGTACGCGCTATTCGCCGGAAGTTGATCAACCGCCTCCGACTGGGCTGCCGAATTTGTTCCAAAAATTGTTTCCTTGCCACATTTGCGCTGTTTCCACAACTCTTCTTGATGTAAGTGTCTTCATTCGGACATAAAGGATATCGGCACAGCGATTCATTTGGCCGATCGCAGGTAGATCGCTGGTATAGCATGAACATCGCTCGCATGTTTTGGACAGTTCAGCCATGCATGACACGATCAGGACGACCACCCGTATGATAGCAATTGATGACTTTCTGTATTAACCCTTCGTATCTTCGTAAAACCGCTATCATGACACTGACATCGCTACAGATATTGCGATTCATTCGTTATTGCAGTGTAATTTGGAAGCCATAATAATACGAATGGGCACATGCCTGACACATGCCTGTGTTTCTGTTGTACATGTCATCATCATTGCATAATGTATGTAATATTACTAGCCTTTCATCCAGGGGAAATAATACATTGAGGAATTGTTTTCATTTGCATCAAGCACATGGTTAATGTTGTTTTCCTACAACATGTACAAACCCGGGAATACAATCAATTATTACCTCCCATGTAATACATATGATTTTATTATTGGGCAGAAGGTGTCTGACACCAATGGATTGTAATATTTCACCGTTTCTAAATATCATTTACCAGTTCCCATACAGGGTGAGATTTGCAAAGTCATGTGATCCTGCAGCTACAATGGCTGAATGAAGCACATGTTTATGATTTGTACATCTATTAGATCTGTGGCAAAAGCCTGCCATTTGAAATGTATTGACTTTGTGTACTGATTAGATTGACCTAATCAGACTGTTCTTGTGGTAAGAGTGTGTAGACCTGGTGTGGTGTGCTTTGGCCCATTTTGACTAGTCCCTGAGTTCTCCTTCACTGGATTTTACATATGCGCAGTCACTCCAAATTTCAGGCTCAATACACTTGCATTTGTCGCTGATATTTGTTGGTGTGTGCATGGTATTTCACAGAGAGTTGAAGTGTAATAAAGTGTATACATAAATTAAGTGTTTCACATCCCCCTTTTGTGGTGAGTGTTGCTGTATCCCAGTTGCTGAAACCCACTTGGCCCTCATCATTTTAGCTATTGGTATCGGTTGCACATCGGTCAGGTGTCTTACAGTGTTCCTTATATCTGCAAGTATTGACAATTGTGCTGAATATAGGCCTAACAAGTGTTAATCGGTGCGTGTACATTGTATTCATTCTTCGTATTTGCGTAATTTAATTACGCATTGAACGCTGAAAATACAGCAATATATTGGCTTCCATGAAAGCTCATTTCATATCATAAATTTATCGGAGATCATATCTGGTTCAGTGTCATTGCACCTATTGGTCTTCTTTAGTACATGTCATTGACACTACTTGTGTATCACTGGCTTTCCAGTTGACTTGAACGCATTTCATACTGATTTGCTAATGACATACTGATTGTTGACCAATATATTTGGCTGTATAAGCGTTCAGAGCTTCACATATACTGGAGATATCCCAATAACATTATAAGGTGCCGTTCATTTCTGGTACACATATCACCATACTGAGTCATACTTAGTATTTGTGTGGCCCAAAATAGCCATCATTGATTAGTAATACTTCGTGGTATATCTTGAGTTCAATATATAGCACATCAAAGTTTGTGTGCAACAGTTGCATAACCTGTATTTGTTTTCCTTTTTGTGGTATACTTGTATTGATTTACTTCAGTACTGTTTTCACAATATCGGTATATTTGTGAATACATGAAACATGTGACTTGTGATATATGACGTATGACTTCACAGCTATTGAAATATCAGTAAATTTAATTTTGGCTCTGCTGCATATTATTCTATATAATTACCACAAACATATATTCAGGTGATTCAGTCGCATTCCTACACTTCCTATTGTGAAGCTGGGGAAGGAAACGTGTTGGTGATATTTGTGTTCTTGCGTTATATTGCTCTAAGTGTATGTATAGTTTGTAATTGTATTCTGGTAGTTTCACCATAGAACACTGTAGCAAATTGCCAACATATATTTTCTTATCATTTCAGGTCAGGTCAAAATATGGGTCGCTGGACCAGGTTTGGACGGGCAACAGGATTCCAGTCACGTGCTTTGTCTCATTTCCGTTTTTTACATAGGTACAAACGGCTACTTGACAAACGGAAGGCTCCCACACCTACCTCAAATGTGGTACACCAGTACAGGTGTACAGTTGGCCCTGGCTTGCGTTTGCGCTTCTCTAAGGAGGAGACAAGTCGTATACCTATGCCTCGTGCCACGTACCGCATTGAGAAGAGGGGGTCTTCACTACGCTGTACCTTTGTGAAGACGTCCGCACTGACTGCGTCTGGTCACCGTGATGGGTATCGTCTTGTTGACCTGTCAATGCTTGGCACTAATTTTGTTAGTGTTGTGTCACACTGTGTGGCATGTGCACCTTGCCAGGGTCTAGTGGCCATTGGGGGATTGCCTGTCTCATTCTTGGGCGAGGTAGGTCGCAAGGGTCTGGCCTCCGTGTTGCAGGTAAGGTGTCAGGGGTGTCAGAAGGTAATTTCCATGGATACCTCTGAGCAGGTCCAGGTAGGTGCTCAAAAGGCGTATGATGTGAATGTTCGAGCTGCGTGGGGTCAAATAGTGACGGGAGGTGGATGTTCTCAGCTATCGGAAGTTTGTGCTACGCTCGGAATGCCAGGTATGTCCTCTCACACGTTCACGAAGCTAGAGTCAGTGATAGGCAAGCAGTGGGAGGAGTTGCTCAGTGCTGAAATGACTGAAGCAGCCCGCCTAGAGAAGGAGCTTGCTATAGAGAGAGGTGATTTCCATGAAGGGGTGCCAGCCATCACTGTCCTCGCTGATGGTGGTTGGTCTAAACGAAGTCACAAACATTCTTACAATGCTCTTGGAGGCGTGGCCATCATTGTGGGTGCTGCCACTGGTCGGCTCTTGCATGTTGGCATTCGCAACAAAACATGCCAGGTATGTACACTTGCAGACAGTGACAGCAGGGAAGCTCCGAAGCACGAGTGTTTCAAGAACTGGCAGGAGAGCAGTCAGGCTATGGAGGCTGACATTATCCTGGAAGGCTTCCAGTGCTGTGAAGGTAAGTATGGTTTGCGGTACATGAGACTCATCGCAGATGGTGACAGCTCCGTACTGGCTACCCTACAGGAGAAAGGGCCTTTGTGGTGCAGGCACTTGGTGAAGGAGGAATGTGCAAATCATGCTTGCAAGTGTCTGCGGGGTTCCTTAGAGAAACTTGTTGAGGATAACCCCAAGTACAAAGGCCGACATGGTTTGACGAAGCAGCAGCGCATCCGCCTGGTGTCAGGTGTGCCATCAGGATAAGGTCCGGCATGCCTGACAGGTTACAAGCTGTTCGGTTGCTGGCCAAGGACATCAGGAATAGCATTCATCATGTCCTTGGCAATCACTCGAACTGTTCCGACTTCTGTAAGAAGCGGCCTGCCGGTAAAAGCTACGGGTGCTCTACCCATTGATTTGCAGGATGTTTCCCCAGTGGATGGTGACGTCTCAGACAGTGTGTTTCCGGTCAGTCTGTGGCTGGAAGGTTCGAAGGAGGAGGAAGAAGAAGAGGCACGTGTCGCCTTGCCATCCACTGGGGAAATACACACTGAGCTACTGGCTGATGTGATGCCCATCCTAGATCGCCTTGCCAAGAAGTCATCTGCCCTCATCAATAATTTTACCACCAATGTGGTGGAGTCGTGGATGGCTTTGAGGTCAAAGTTTGATGGTGGTAAGGTGATCAACAGGTGTCAGAGAGGTTCATGGGGCACAAGGTGCTATGGCGCTGCGTTGCGCAAGAATTTAGGTGTGTCATGGGGGCCAAGGTGCTATGAGTCCTGTACTGGCAGGCGTGCTGGGTTTCATTTCTGGGATCACAGCCGTAAGGTGTTGTTGCGCCGGGTTGGGACAGCTGCTTCCAAGAAACGTCCAGAGGTGCGTGGGAGAGCCCACAAGCGCAAGCGCTCCAGGCAGGTACAGATGACATCCAAGAAGGCCAGGCTGTCGTACGGTCCTGAGAGTTCCCAGGTCGTACCGGATGTGAGTCCACAGGAACTGGAGGTACAGAAAAAGTCGTACTATGAGACTCAAGTTACTGCGGCAGCAGCTGGGAAGATAGAGGTGGAGACCAGAGGTCAGAGCTCGAATGAGCGGTGGTTTGAGGAGCGGCGAAAGAGGCTGACGGCCTCTAACTTTGGTAAGGTGGTGTGCCGCAGGACTTCGACACCCCAGGGGCCTCTAGTACGACAGCTTCTGTACACTCAGTTCCGTGGCAACAAATTCACACGCCTGGGCAGCAATCAGGAGCGTTACGCAGCCCTGGAGTACAAGCAAGTGAAGGAGGCTGAAGGCAAGGTTGTGACACTTGAGGAATCTGGCCTAGCCATCCACAGGGAATTACCGTTCCTTGCTGCGAGTGCTGACAGGCTGGTTACCGAGGATGGTGTTGCAGGCTTGCTGGAGGTCAAGCATGTCCTACTGAACAGCAGCTCCCTCATCGCCGAAGCAGCTCGTCTCAACCGGCAGTTTCCCGTAGGTATTGGCCCTGGTGGTGCCCTCTCTTTGAAAAAGAACCATGCATTCCACTACCAGATTCAAGGACAAATGCAGGTGTATGGAACCTCATGGTGTGACATTATGTTTCGCCGAGTGAATCCATATGATAGATTCGTAGAGAGGGTTCAAAGGGACGATGACATATGGTCCGAGGTCATGCTTCCCAGGTTGAAGCACTTTTACCATGAGGCAGTCCTGCCAGAACTGGCATGCCCTCGGCATGGAAAGGTCCCGGGAATACGGGAGCCACCCGCAGTGTGTATTCCTAGGCATTATGTTCAATACAACGTGAAATATGCTGATTGATACCAGTATATAGTACCTGTTTATACATGTGTAGTACATATTTACGGCAATATGTATGCCCGTTGTTACCTATAACAATTCATTTTTTTTTCATTGTAGCTCCCCAACCTTCCTGTGAGCCAGGGCAGGCGGGCTGCATCAGCCAGGACGGGCAAGCGTCGGGAGGAAGTAGCAAGACGACAACCTCCTCGTCACGTCAAGAGGAAACAGCTGCTTCTCTCGCCGACCTTGCCCAGTACCACGTCCCCACCACAGGACTCTTCCTGCCGCCAATGCACTACCGGCAGTGACCAGCCCACCCCGGTCCCCGGTGACCCACAGGTGTCGCCCCAGCACACTGAGGGCCACACACCCCTGTCAGGCCCCTCGTCGCCACAGGCAGGACCCAGCCAAAGCGGCCAGACTGGCCTGTCTGCGCCTCTCCAGGGAGTCCCCCCTTCCACTTGCAGCCACGTGCCAATCCTCTCAAGGTGGGTTCTGGATAATGTGGGGTTGAACTATTTTCGCATGGAATATTTTCGCATGGAAATTCATTTATGTGTGTGTCAAGCATGCAGTTCTGTCATAGTCGGCTTGCGATGACCTTTGCAGTAGTATCAGTACTAGTGCAAATGTTATTTCTAAAGAAAATGCCAATTATGTTCATCATTACCAATATTGCAGATCTTCATCCAGCACACCGCCCTATGTTGGCAGGAAGATCCGGCACAAGTGGAAGGATGGAGCCACACTGAGATGGTTCACTGGTACATATTTAAACCTACATTACTAGTAAGGAGCAATGTTACATGACTTGCATGTTTGCTTCATAAAGATGACATCATGTTCATACATTTTTCTTCTATGCACAATTATACTGAACACAGAACAAATGACGATGATCCTACAATTGCGTTTACATATATGTCACATGAAATCCAGACCATATGAAATGAATGAAATGATTCAATAGAATCTAATTTCGAGAGTAACATCCAAGAACATTGCCATGCTGTGTTATTTGATGTGGTTATTGCCCGTGAATGGTAGAAATTTGGCATTCATGAAAGCGATTTTTCCCATATCCAGGACAAGTCATCAAGCGGCTCACTCCCCGTCTACCAGAGACCCACCCCCGGTGCAGATTCCTCGTCCAGTACGACGGGGAGGCTGAGCCCGTCCAGCTGACCAATCTCCACAAGGACTTCCTGGAGGGAGACCTGCAGCTCTTATAGTAACAGGTACCAATACAGTTGTACACGTAAGGAATCAGTTGAACATGTGCCCCTGCAATTGTTTAGTGCTGTAATGCTACCATTATCATGGTAATGCCCTTTTGAAAGCATACCCCAAATTTCCGTATTTATAATATGGCCAAACCAAACATTTCTATACACGTTTGTGTGTGGAATTTCCGTGTGGAATTATTTGGATAATTTGAAGAGAATACCTAGTGTGGAAAAATTGTTGTTACCGCCTTAATAAATATTGTACCAAACAGAAAAGAACAATTCCATAATATTTCGTATGTTACCATTTATGTTATTACATTTCTGTCAAATATAAAAATAACACACATGTTGTCAATGAATTTCACCGAATCATGCATTGAGGAGGAAAATCATGTGGGTTTCCAAACCGAAAGGAAATTATGATGTTCCGAAAGAGTATAAACATCCCCCCCCCCTCACCCCAGTAACAAGAAAATTAACAGTTGATATCAGCACCATATCACCAGTGTCCATCAATTTCCGATGTGTCAAAGTGTTTTGTTTGGCCTAGTATGCAAGAATGAAAAATGTGTGGCATTATTGCTGAATTTTATTGCATTAGCACATGTTCACTTGATATGTTGGGTAAAGGGTTAATGTAAAACGAAGTGCCTGCTGGACTTCCAACATGGCTGCCCCCATGTTCAGCAAAAAAGGTATGTTTTCCATGCACACTAAATATGTTATATTGTACAAATTCTCAAAATCTAACTCTCGGGCGGCATGCAGTCTTATGTGTTTATTTATTCCATGATGTAAAATTCAGGAAATAGGCCGAAACCGCCATGCAACTCGTACCTGCAATAGTCACTAAATTATACTGTATTTTGCCACATACATGTATGACGTTACAAATGAAACACTGTGGAAACAAACAGTTTTGTTGCTTCCTTCATAACTCATGGATCTTTTTGGGCCCGACATTGGGGGTCTATTAACCTTTTTGACTGTTTTTAAATTTTACCCTTCCCATTTCTGACATGGCATTTCTCCACTTCATCTGCCCCTTAAATATGAAAAAGAAATCGCTGGGTATACTATACTCTGATTTTTCTAACTTGTTTACACCGGTTCTTGACGATATCTTTGCGGTGCTAAATCGTATCGTTCTATAACTTGGCATACCTCACCTGGGAGTTAAACGGCAATTTTTTACCGAATTTCAGACTTCTGTCGCAATTATTGAAGAAGTTGGCAATCTACTGCAATGTTAAATTTCAGCAAACGGGGTCTCAAGAATCTGAGCATATTTCGAGGATTTGATCATTATTACATCCATCAGAAATCGCTGTATTATTGTAATTTTAGACGAGAAAACACATTAGGGTGTATTCTACACAAACATGTTGATTTCAAAAGATTGCACCACCACAAAACCGAGCAAATGCACAAAATTGTGTGCGGACCCAGAAATTAAACAACTGGGCTAAAATTAACATTGGTGTAGATTGCCAACATTTTCGATTTTCGTGATAGAAGTCTGAAATTCGGTAAATATTTGCCGTTTGACTCCCAGGTGAAGTATGCCAAGTTATAGAACGATAGCATTTAGCATCGCAAAAATATCAGCGAAAAACAGTGTCAATGAGTTAGAAAAATCAGAGTATACACAACCTGTGTAAATAGTGAAGGATATGTGGATTTTGTGTCCATATTACCCTGGTCCTCAGATGCGTGTGTGTGGCTTGTAGAGAGTGGCTGACCGTTGAACCTGCCATGGTGCATTGCCAAGACTTTTATGACATCCATATTTGTAACATTATTAGTATTTATGATAAAAAGTTTTATACTTTCTAGAAGCGTTTCTTCGCCCGATATAGTCACATCATGTTGTTCCTAGTCATTCATTAGGTTCAGAAATGATCTCGTAGATCTTAGCTTTCCCTAAATATTTTGATTAATCGGACAAAGAGTTTTGCCGTTGCCCATTACCTTTCTGTATTTGGTTTGGCACTATAATGGTCTTGTTGAGCTCCAAAGTGCATGCCATTAAATCTCATTCCGTAACGTCTGGAATATCACTCGAGCTGCATCATGTCATGTATTCATGCCAAATTAAATATTCTGAATTAGTTAGACTTAAGTGAGGCCAGGATTGGGACGAGACGTGTCCACGATAAGTAGAATGTTAAGTTCCAACCAAACGATTGGCTAGTTGTTCCAAGTAGTTCATTAGCAACTTGGTTTGGGGAATATGACTTAATGATTCTGCATCACATTGGGAAATCACATATATATTGCTCCTTCTGTCAATATTGGGTGTGTATATGGATTTTGATGTGAATTAGGATGCAGATGCCTGGTACTTATTTGAATTTGTGGTGTCGTCAATGAACAGGAGAATACTAAGAGTTTTGTTAAAGTGTGGTTTGATCTGTCTTCTTTCAATATTGTTCTGTGATCTACAAGTGAGGAGATTCATTTGGAGAATAGCAAGAGGGGTTAAACATAAGCACCATAATATCGGGTTCCTCGGACAGTAAATACGACGCATCTTGCGACGCATGAAGTTGAGTGCACGCGAGAGCATGCTTTTACTTGGGGAGACCAATATAGAGGATCTAAAATGAGTGCCCGTTTGATATTGAATTTGTTGAATGGCCATAAAGAATTGTTGCGTAGTTGTTACCATTCAGTCGAGATAAATTCTTGAGATTCCAAAAGCTCTTACCATTTTTCATTGCATTTTCAAAGTCTGGTTTGGCACTGAAATGGTGCCGTTAAACTTCATTCCGTTAAACTTCAACATCATAGTTGCTTTCTGTTAGTCTTAGCGATCATGCCCTATTGCATTGTCAAGATTTCGTTGACATTCTTGTACGTTTGTTGAATGTCAGTCAGTCCATGGTGTTTGTAACCTTTTCATTATTCATAAAGTTTGTGGCATGCTTTCATTTCTTGAGAACTTTTGTTCGTTCAATCTAGTCACCTGGTTTCTCTCCTTGTAATCCACTAGTTTCACGAGTGATCATCGGTCTCACCATTCCGTGAATAATTTTAAAACTCGAACATAAGGTCTTGAGTTCGATTATCTTGCTATCTTTGGTCCGGCAATAAAATGGCTTTGTTGAGCCCAAAATGCCGTTATGAATGATTCATTCATTCATTCATTCGTTTAGTATCACTTAAGTCTTGAATAAATTGCTCGAGTTATATCTTACCAGGGATTTATTCTAACATTGCGGCAAAGTGTTATCCACTGACAGTGGAAGGTGGTGTTCTATTTTGGCCAGCGAAATTGACATTTATTCAGAATTTCCTGCAGTGCAACTGATCAACTCCTTGTCACGGGTTGTCAGCTTCACAACTGGGTAACGATTGTTTCTCGCACTTGCTTCGTAATTGGAGTGCACTGTGTACACTAGCGGCACAATGCTGGTGGTCAAAACATCCTCAGACTGCAGAAAGCATGTAAACTGGGTCTCGGTTGGTTTCCAGTTGAAAGTCCTATCACAAGCGATATTTTTCATCAATATAATTTCACACTGTCTGCCCCTGATGACGCCAGTGTGTCTTTTGATAAAGTATTTGGTTGGGCTTTATTTCTTTTGCAAAATGTTGTGTTTTACGTTTGTTATTGGAATGGGCAGTTGTATACTAATTCCATCAGGTGTACAGTAGAAACAACTACATTAACCACACTGTCTGCCCCTGATGAGGCCAGTGTGTCTTTTGATAAAGTATTTGTTTGGGCTTTGTTTCTATTGCATAATGTTGTGTTTTACGTTTGTTATTGGAATGGGCAGTTGTATACTAATTCCATCAGGTTTATAGTAGAAACAACTACATTAACCACACTGTCTGCCCCTGATGACGCCAGTGTGTCTTTTGAAAAAGTATTTTGTTGGGCTTTGTTTCTATTGCAAAATGTTGTATTTTATGTTTGTTATTGGAATCATCAAAATTTGACTGTATTGGTGGTAATAGATTGATACTTACATTCAATGTAATACTACGTACCATAACCACAATGTAAATGATCACAAAAAAACACACCAATACAACCCAGTTTTGATGATGACATTACCAGACCTGAAACGCAATATTTTGAAAACCAAAACAAAGCCCGATTGCATACTTACATCTGAAGCCGTACTGGTGTCATCAGGGGCAGTGTATTTAAATATGGGTTTATCTAAAATACACTAGATGAGATTAGTATACTTCAATGTACTAGTAATACTACTTTATTGGGCAAATAATATCTAGAGAAAATCTTTTGGAAATTACATCTGATGAACTGTCATCCTCTGGAACCAGGGTTTGCTACAGGTCTGAGAGTGAGAACTGCTGCACATTCCAGTGGGTGTATTCATATGCCTCTAGGTCGACACCCTCTATTAACATGGAAACAATACCCAAGTAGTTCCGAGTGAAAAAAAGTCTTATCCAATCATAAAGTCCATTGTCGGCAAAATCGAGAAAACTGTATGGAAATTCATGAACCCCCATATATGACCATAAGGAGGTGAAATTAGGTGTTCCGGAAGCAGTGAGCAACGTGATCTCGGAATCCGCATCCAACTGTTGCAGTGCCTGCTTTGTCTGCCGAAACAAGTACACACCTGATCAACATATACATACCCCCCGTATAGAAATACCGACTCCGGCACTCAAGATTTTGTTGACACTTTATTCTATGTATCACGAGTGTCAGTCAATGTATGCTCTTAACGATTATTTGTATTTAT
Source organism: Terebella lapidaria (assembly GCA_949152475.1). NCBI lineage: Eukaryota > Metazoa > Annelida > Polychaeta > Terebellida > Terebellidae > Terebella > Terebella lapidaria. Next base: position 4,814,579 of record OX424559.1, on the reverse strand, counting down.
AAATTACTTTATACATTTATAAATTTCCTTCGGGAAATTGGGCCATATTTCTATTTCTGTGTTCTATAATCTAAAAACCATTTATTTTTTTCACTAGTCATTCAATAATTTCACAATTGATCTCGTAGGTTTCAATTTTCACTGATTACTCAAACATAAGGTTTTACCATTGTTGATTACATTCCATGGTTTCTGGTTTGGCTCTGAAATGGCCCTGTTGAGCGTAAAGTGCTGTTAAACTTCATTCATTCATTCGTTCCTCCAACACGGTGTTGCCGTGTTCCAACGGCAACACCAGATGGAAACCTCATTCCATCTTCTCCTGCCTGTGGAAACAACTGTTAGATGTTTTATTCCCGGTAGTTCTTGCGACATATACCTGTGCCGTGTATGCTCTGTTGTGATTTCTCACAAAACACTTTTTCACCAATATTTCAAAGATGTGCCTTGCGCAACTGAATCACATGGTGTTCGAATGACATAATCTCGTTATCCAGTTCATTGAGTTTTCGACTGATCTTGATCCCTGTGTGAAGAGACAACAAATGTGGTTCATGGAGCCTCATCTCCCAGATGATGCTTTGAACCAAGCACATTGAAATTGCTCTGAGCTCGCATATAGAAGGACGTACGTGCCACTGTGGAAAATACCATTGTATTTTAGAATGACAATCGACAACATTTTGTGTGGCTCTGATGATCTCAGCGTGAGTCTGCATCTATTGGTTGTAGTGGCTGGCCCGCCTGCTGACACATGTAATCAACCCCGATGCAGTCCCTTACGAAATACAGCAGACACATAGGACATATAACATGTATAAACACCTAACTGAAACAAAAAAGACACGTTGAAAGTAGTATTTATTCTATTTATTCATAAAATTAGTGACCTGTGTGTTTGGCTGGTTGTTGGTAGCTGGTCGGTGGCAGAAAGACTAAAGTGTTGACAATGTGGACCAAGGTGGATAGATAGATGATCTTCAAGGGCAACTGGTCTCACAATTAAAAAAGCATGGATATTTTAAAAAAGTAGACAGGCATACACGGAACATGCTGGTACACGTGATAGTGATCAATAAATATATCCAAGACAGATTTCGGTTGTTGGTCGCCACAGAACAGCCGTTCCTTCCTCCAAGGTCCTTGCCATTGCACCTCAGTGACGTCGGATCCTGTTGTTGTGAAGCAAGGTCTTGTTCCATCTGTGCAGGCCGTCCAATATGTAAACTTGAAAGTTTACTGCTTTCGCACTGGTTCCTCCCCTAACTAAGAACGATCACTGAGACAAATGGAATGAATACCAAATAGTGTACTGTGGTCTGCACCTTCTACAACCAGTGGATGACGTTAGGACTGATAGGTTTGCTGCATCTTCTAGGGGGTAAGAATTTCGCGATCATACAGGCACTTAATGTGTCGTGTATCCTGTTTGGCCTTCCACAGCATTCAGAACTGTTCATAGTTGATGAGACCCACACCCGAAGCGTCTCGACCATGTGGGTCGTCTAGCTCCCTGATCGGCTCCTCTATGAGTCACATGGTCACTCAGGTTCCTCGCATTTACCGTCGACAGTGAAGGTCAAGTTCGTCTTTCATCACCAGACGCTACTTCCGGCACATGACACCTAAATATACATTGATATTGAGAAATAGACTTGTGGAATTTTTCCAAAGGTTAAGACTTTTGGAATGTCAAGGAAGCTTTCATTTCTAAATATCCATGATAAACAGGCTCTACCACACCTTCTGATTTTCATGGAGAAATTGTGTTTTTTTTTCGCAGTACATGGCAGGCTCATTTCAGGCTCAGGCTTCAGGCCCTATTCAAAAATGCACACTGACAACAGTGACTTGAAGGTGCCATACAGTTGGTGAGCATTTGTTCCTACGCCGCTTGCCAACCGCCTCACAAAGTGCCAAATATCCAGTCGGATAATGATGTTTGGCCACCCTTGAAACCGGACCTAATATAACTCTAATAATAACCAACAGAATGATAACCTATATTAATAAGCTGCAAAACAGCCATTGACATCACATGCACTAACATCATTATTAGTAAAACTTAATAATTTACTTAATAATATACTTTGCTTCTGGTTGATGTTAGCAGTGTCGGTTGGGAGTGTGAGTGTTAGCAGAGCTCTCCACCAACTCCAGGTGATCACGGTTTCTGGTCCGAAAAAATGTTCTGTTTCCCCAGAGACGGTCCTGTTTCTCACACCAATGTCGACCCAAGGCTTTTACCATTCACATTGAGTGCCTGAGATAAACCCTGCTGCAACTATGCGAACAACACACATACTGTGTGCATGAAATTTCATAAATTTATTATGGATTTGATGAATTCTGACCTGTTCAACATTACTGAAATTCGGAGTGGTTAATTCAACAGCTACTTGATCATGTTGATCCTTTGAGGACGCGTCATTTAGAGCAAGAAAGAAAATCAAAGACACCAAAATCAAAATTAGGTAATCTCTATAGATGTGATATTCTCTACATGCCATTCCTTCCTGATTGTGTCATGCCAATTCAGCTCTCCATAATGAGCTATAATATTTTGTGTAGGACAACAAATACCCGAGACTGAAATGTATTTATTAGTTAATAATTAATGTTTGTACTTTACTAATACTAGGAAAAATATACAAAGAAAAACATCTGGCTATTAAGGTTGTTCGCTCCTTTTGGACCCAAGCAGAGGGGCTGAAATTTGAAATTTGTTTAATGTTTTTCAGACTTTCAAAGAAACATCAATATGACATCGTGCATTCCAAAACAGCAGATTCGGGTTAAATATTTTGTTTAGTGTGGAATTATGGGTAATTTTACCCCCAAAACACCAAAAAAAATGGGTCATTTTCACTATAGTCAATATTTAGTGAAAACCTTTGAATAGATATCTCTGAGATTGTGTATGCTTATCGACGAACTGCTGTGCATGCTTTTGATATAAAAAAATATGGGGGTCACCATGCTAATTTTCCCTCTACAGGCATCCATATGAGTCCAGAACAGAAAATTTCACCTAAATTTGTTGAAATTTTAATAAAATTCACTGACATTCACAAATATGACAACCTATAACAGAAAAAAATAGCATGGTGACCCCCATATTGTTTTCTATCAAAAACATGCATATCGCTTCGTTGATTAACAAGCAAAAATTTAGAGAAATCTATTTTCAGGTTTTCATTAAATATTGATTTTAGTGAAAATGGCCAAAAATGACCCGTTTTGCTTGTATTTTGGGGGTAAAATTACCCATAATTCCACACTGAAGAGAATATTTGATCGGAATTTTCTGTTTTCGAATGCACAATATCATATTGATGATTGTTTGAAAGTATGAAAATCATCAAACGAATTTCAAATTTTAGCCCCTCTGCTTGGGTCCAAAGGGAGCGAACATCCTTAAACTTATATTTTCATTGAATTATAATTATATATGTTCACTTTAAAGAATTACATAATCAATTCATTTTTACTTGATCAAATAAAATTTCATTAAAAAATTAATATTAATTGTGTATATACTAAATAAATTTTTAGTGATGTCAATATTAGGTCTAAAGATTGTTGTGGGAGTTAATTGGAATGTATAGTGAAGCTTTGGGTAAGTTGGAAGTCTGAGCTGGTTTGGCTAATAGTGTCATTACAGTCACCATGGTCACCACCATGAATTTATTAGACGAAAGGGACAAAAAGAGTGAAACTGGGTCTCACCAGGAATTCATAGTCAGAGTGTTCTGACTTCCAAACTGCTCAAACAGGGCTACGTAATGCATAGACTGAGTTCAATATTTTATGGTCGTCACTATGATCTGGTTGAAAGTTACGCCAAGCCTGTCACACATATGATGGAATATATCATCCCATCCATATAGTTCTGTTTCTGTGTCAATATGCCAGTGGGCATATTACAGCAGGTGTCGCATGCGGGGCAGGAGGTGCTCACCCTGAGCACCTGAACTCACACTCAGCTGGCTGTGTGTCCTTTGACTCTGATACTTTACAATTATGAATTTGTCTGTTTGTGTGTATCCATTTCTACGGTCATGATTTTGAAAGGTGTGATCCATTTAGTAATTGAGGCAGTTGGTCGAGGACAGGGTCAGTCACGGTTTGAAAGATTTGCTGATTCTTCTTAGCGGCAGCCACCATTTTCGTCAAGCTCAAAAAATAGGTCTGGCCAACAGATGAAACATTGGAAAATTGTGTTGAAAGATTTGTGAGATTTGTGAGATTGATGTATAGAGGAGCCTGAATTATAGTGTCTGCTCGGGTGTCCTTTAAAATGTCGTAAACAAATCATGTAGATGAACCAGAGTCAGCGTGCACTGAGCAATGACAAAGAGTTTTGATAACAGAAAAAAAATACCGCCTGGTTGATGAGTCGTTGTATCTCTACAAACCAAGAGTGGTTAGTGATACATTTGAAGCAAAAGTTGTCCAGGGTTCAGTTTGTATCTAGTTTGAAGTTAAAACCACACAAATGTTGCACATTGTTTCAGGAGTTATGATCTTTTAGTTGAGAGTCCATGTGGGCTTGCAAAAGTGTAGAAAAATACAATTGATCATTTGTTAATATAGTTGATAACGTTTAACTTTTAGGTCTGTTGTCAGGTGGTTGGATATGTTTTGGTTCGTATCCAAAGCATGTTAGCGATGTCGCTGATTTTTCATCTGTATATAGGAACGCTTCTGTTGCATGTGTTGGTTGAATCCTTTTGTGTCTATAGATGTTTGGGTTTGAAGAGCCTTGATATGGGACACCATGGTATTGTCATCTTTTTGTCGTGACGTAAACCGGCGATGAAAAACAAGCAAAGCACGTCGAGATCTTGCTTGGGATGGGCAGCGTCGGAAGTCGGGCGAAATAACGACAACCTTGTCGTGTTGAGTGTGTCAGATAGATTCTATCGAACGTTATGTTGTAACCTAGTCTATCTGGGAGCTCTGGAGGTGTCCGAATAAGATGATATGGTCTTGGTATTCCGGGACTACCCGGGCTCCGGCTGCGGCCGCTATACAAACATATAGACATAGGGCAGCCGAGGTGTGACCGGCGGTCACACCTCGGCTGCGCTATTTGTGGACTGGCTGCGGCCGCCTATACAAAGCAATACAAGATACCGGTGCCCATCGTGGTGAACGGTTGATTGATTAGACCTTAATTGTTTGTTTTAACACCGTCTGTTGATGCTCATGATTTTGACACGCCAGTAAGCGTGACATGAAATATTGATAACTGATAATTGATACAATGCTTTTTCAAGGTTGAACATTTATTTGATACCCAAAAGTATAAATTAAAAAGTATACGACAACTACATATACAAAAGCTGATAATTGATAACACAATGCTTTTTCAAGGATGAAAATTTATTCATTGCCGCGAATTTCATACCCAAAAGTATCAATTAACAAATATATACGACAACTACATATACAAAATCCTCAGACAATATCAAGCTGTAGCCTATAGAATTCATAACATACTAATACCACTAGAACTACAAGTTATACAAGGGTCTTTCACTACTCGGATTCCCACTCGGTTGAGTCGCCTGAGTGTGAATCTCTCTGAGGGTCAGCGGCAGGCGGAGGCACATTCGTCTTGGGGCATATGAGGTGCCGCAGCCGCACCCCGGCTATAACACGGGGGCCGCAGCCCGGCGGCGGCCGGAGCCCGTATACCCCGGTATTCTGAGTTCGAAGGTATGCGTCCAGTACTGTGTCGATGGCAAGATTGTTCGATGGCTTTGGAGATGGTTCCATAATTAAGACGAATCAGAGTTTCTGCTAAAGCCTGCGTAACTATCAGCATTGTGAGTAGCAAGCAAGAACAAGACAGTAGGTTCCATTTCGGCGTTCGTGTTTTGGGCATGGTGGCCTTCCGAGCCCCGTCCATACTCTGACCATCCTCTGTAATGGTGTAATGATAACCAACTTAAAACAAAGAAATTTGATAGGATGCATATTGGCCTAGTATACAATGATTAGAGATGGAATAAATTTCAGTGAAAAGTCAGTTTGACCCGACCGGGACTCGAACCACAGGCTTTGCAACCATGCAACTTGATCGATTTGCCATGATAATATGCTATCGGGTATGGTATAGTGACACGTTAAGCCTCTGCTGAGCTCGGCAGATTGCTATCTTTCAACGTTATCGACTTTGCTAAGTAGACGCACTGGGGCGTTGTCAACTGATGCTTCTGATCACCGTCACCGACACTGTTGTTTCCACGTGTGATGAGTCTGGATTGCTGGTAGACATGGTATCAGGTTAGGTTGTGTTCATTTGTTCTGGAGAGATGATGCTGCACGACTAGTCATGGCAGTGCTTGATAGGGGCAGTGTTAACATGCTATGAATGGCGTCTGTTATCTTTGCAGAGGTTCAGGTAGAATGTGACATTTGGACCTTCTGTGAAGATGTAGTATGGACCTTGATACTTGCATTCAACCTTGGGAGATTTTATCTTGTAATTATGTGTGATGACGGGACGTGTAAACAACAAAACATTATCCCCAATGTTGAAGTCTTGAGTTGTAGATTTGCTATCATATGCAGCTTTGTATTGTTGTTGATGGAACTGTTTTACTTGACAATATCTTCCGCTATTTGTACATTGTGTAGGAGATCTTGCCTTTTCGGGTGAGTGGTGTGTCAGTTGGCTTGATCAATTCCGGCCAAAAAGAGAAAGGAAAATGACGAAAGCCAAGAGGAACGGTGAGTACGTGGCCAGTCAAGTGGAACGGTAAGAACGTGGCCAGTCAAGAGGAACGGCAAGAACGTGGCCAGTCAAGTGGAACGGTAAGAACGTGGCCAGTCAAGTGGAACGGCAAGAACGTGGCCAGTCAAGTGGAACGGTAAGAACGTGGCCAGTCAAGTGGAACGGCAAGAACGTGGCCAGTCGATGTTGTCTTTGTTGCCGTTGGTGTATATTCTGAAATATTGAGCAATGTTGTATCTGCTCGATGTCTTCTAAACGCTGGTATACTGGTACAAGCATTGTGAGACTTATTGAGCCATACACGAAATGAGCAGTATTGTTGAGTTCACACACCTTGCAATGCTTGTACCAGCATACCAGTGTACCAGCGTTTAGAAGACATCGGTAGCTGCTGGTCTGCAGATAACATGAAAATTATGATGGCGTTTGACCTTGAAATTTCATAGAATGCTGACTTTGACATAAAGTTCTTCTCACGGTCACAGATCAGTACGCCAATAACAATACCAATTTCCTTGTCCAACACAGTGGCGACTGGTTTTGCATCAGTCTATTGACTTCCAAGGGATTGCTGCAATCCATCTGATTAAACTGTTAACGATTGACAGGATTTGGTCATGGTTTTCCTTGGATGTCGTTACTGGGACGAAGAAGTTAATATACCAACTCTTGCCACATTGACATTGCTCACAGGATGGGACATAGTTGGGCACTTCTGCATACATCTTAGGCCAGTAGAATGGGGTATATTATCGACATGTGCAATTTGTTTTTGGCTTTTTGTATATAGACTCACCTTGCCATATAAAGATATTCCAATTTTCTCAGTTTATTCATGCATAACTGAAATTACCATATCGATATTCATGGGACATGGTCAGTGCTGACTAGTGAGGCGACTGAAATTTGTCGAGAATACTGACTTTGCTATGCATGAACGATTTTCCCGGAAGAGGGCATGAAATGCAAGGTGGATCATCACTGAATGACTTCAATGAATTTGCGATTGGCGTAGGTACCCCATTTTTGCGGTAGTGCAAGATTCAACCTACAGGTGAATGATCATTTTCGCTCTAAAATGTTCATTCACCAGTTACTAAGTACTCATACCAGTGAGCTGAACGAGTGGGTCACAAGAGCTGGGGAACTGCAGCTGTTGTGGGTTGCTGCTGGGCGTATGCAGGTGTTCTAACTGTTAGCCAGAGATTTGCTTGACCAATACTAATGGCAGGCATGTTGAACTGCGGGGGTGTAATAATATTAATAATAATAATAAAAATAATACCAAATTTATACAACCCTCTATCTGGTTCGTGAAAAACCACCCAAGGCGCTTCACATAAAACACATAGAGAAATAAATAATACTATAATGTTTGAATTAGGAATAATAAGCTTTGTTAAAAAGGTAAGTTTTAAGTGTATGTTTAAAGTCATAGACTAGGTACAAAATCTCAAAATAACACTTTAGGGGGGATGGAATGTTACTGCCTGTCACCTATGCTGGGGTCAAAGTAGGGTCCCTACTGGTCAATATTAGCCCGGATGACATTCAAAATTTTAATTTTTTCATAAAATTCTAACAATTTTATATACGGACGAAGCCGCGGTTATTTTTTTCGTTTTGAAATTCACATAAAAGACTGTTGAATCGTGAATAATGAAGCTAGAGGTATCATTTTGGTGTCAAAATGTCTGGAATTACATGGCAAATCAAGAAAAATACCATCTACAGCAGTTCATGGTGTAAGTTTTGTATTATAACATGAAAACACATAATAATAAGTCCGAAATTGCCTTCGATTTCACAATCTGAGATCTGCGAAAATGGGTGTTCCAGCTCACAAATCTATTTTATCTTTACGGAAACTTCACTAAAATTACCCTAGATTATATACCATACTGCCAAAATAAACCATCCCAAGGTCTTAACCAAATTTACAGCTAGAAATCAAATGAACCTAACACTACCCCCTAGTGAACCCCGTGATCGCATGATATTCTCGAATTGGACAAAACTAGTTATACTCTCACATATTACTATGCTAGAATGATTATTTTGATGTCAAATGATACGAATCATCATTTCAAACATACAATACAGTAATCAGTTAGAGATGTGAAATTTCTTCTCATCAAAACATAAGAAATATCCACCAAAATTTGACCATAACCATTGATTGGTTAATGATTAATCTTACCAATAACTATGATGGACAAATTATTTTGATATCAAATGATAGGAATCATTAGTTCAAACCCAAAGTATAAACTCCAAGTCCAGATGTGTTTTTTTTTTTTTTATGAAAACTACAAAAACACACCAAAATTTGACCACAATAATTTATTTACTGTGTCGGCATCTTAGAAAGTTGATCGTTTGTGGTTATTCGCTGCTAAAGTTGTCAAGTGTTCTGCTAGTGTTACTTAGTCGACATAGCGACCAGTAGCTTAATTCATCACAATTTTAACATATTTGAATCCATAATATTCGCCAACTAAATATAATATTCACTCTGTGAATATTTCACAGGGTTTTGAGAGGAGGGGATATATGTATGTCATAGTGTTTTGTGATCGAGTATTCGAAGAAATCTTAACATTTTATATACGATCAAAACGAAATAATTAATTACCGGTACCATTTCGATGGATACATTGTATAATTGGTTCATGTGGGTGGAGATTCATGCCACCACAAAATGTGAGTCGTGGTCCAAAATCGTACCACTAATAAGAGTTCATATAACTTCATAAGATCACTTGTCATTTGACTAAAATGTTGCAACATTCAGTTTTACTTCCTATGTTGGATCTTTTCCCCCTTCTTGACTCCTTGATCATGAGATCATACAAAACCCGTTCTAATTGAAACATACGGCCTAAAATGAAGAGTTTGTTTCAGAGCAAAACACTATTGATACATGTATGAACTTGTATGTAGTCTAAAATTTATGACAATAAACAAACCCATGTTTTACCTTCTGCAAATAATATTAGCAACATGTTCTTCTAAGCTTCGGATCAACAAAATATTTATCTTCCAGCCTCTTTAATTGTACATGTCATGACATGTGCATATTCAAGGGGTATGGCCAGCATAAACATAGACATGGGAAAGCTCAACACAGATTAATTTGACAATGAAATGTATTCCATGTCATTCTCATTTCCTGTCAAACAGTAGTTCGTGCCCAAGGTCGTATTATTGTTGCTCAAGTCGGGATTGTTTGATCAGTCTGTACAGACATAACCTTCAATATAAGACATTGCATTCTTTGGAGAACATGTTCCTGTGCAATGGTCCTTCTAACATTTGAATCGCATGGCTTTTGGTGTTAACATCTGATCTGTATGGTGAATCGAGATGCTCTCAGCAACCACACTCGAGCCATGATCATTTGGGCTTGAAGCTTTGACAGCCTTCTGTAGCGAGGTTCTCCAGATGCAACCCTAATAGCTGACTCATGCAACGTGGTGTTTGAGCGCTTCCTTTTTTTGGTACAAGATGAAATGTTTGCTCATTCCTGCTGCAGAATGGTTTGTACCTGACAGAATTTATGTCTGTTTAGAAATATTCTTCGTGAGAAATTTCTTGGAGAAGTATGAAACACATTCAGAGCCATCGAGAAGTTCTTCTCTGTTGGAGAATGATTTACCAATCTTTTTCCTGACATCACACATGTTTTGATCAGCCATTGTCGACTGAAATGGCTGTGTCTTTCCTTTGGCAACAAAATCACTGCATACGACCATGCCAAGTGAGATGCCTATGGCTGTGGTGTCGATGTACATGTACCTTGTACATTGTTTGTTTTCAGGGCAGGATAGAACTCTCGCACATGCCAACACAGCAACTTAGGTGCTGGTGACCTGAGGATGAAGCAGCTATTTGCTTTTGATGCTGCATGACTGGCAGCTTCCTCCTGTTTGATGCTCAACTGATCGAACCAGTAGTCAGAATGGTGCTGTGCCCAACAACGAGGTTGTACGTAGTACTCTTTACTATGTGTTAGTAATTACAACAAGTGTACAAGACTACATACTCAGTCTGCTGCCATTCAAAGCGGAATTGAGACAGACTTGTCTAGTTACTCACGTCACATAAATTTCTTCGACCGTGTTGGACAATTTTGATTTTCCTTGGATCATGACTTGAGAGCTTCCCCGTTTGGCACGCTTTGCATGCTCCGAGTTTTTGATGTATACGATGGATTAAGGATCCATGACATAGTTGACTCTTTTGTGAGTGAGCATGTAGGTATGTAGGCACCAGTTGAAAGATGTACTGAGCCTGAACTCCAAGTGTCTTGAGAACAATCTTGACAAAGTGCAGTACTTCCATACCATCGGTGAGAACTGCCGATTGTGGAACATCTTCAACTGGTTCATGGTAGTCTTCGAGGATGTGTAACAGAGGCACCTTGGTTGTTTAAGCAGGAACTCCAGCTGTGTTGGCCAATGTCCATAGCAGCAGTGTTCGCGAAAAACATTTAACCACATCAGACAAAATGTCTGATGTGAAACTGCCTAACATCAGACATTTTCCTTTTACATCAGACCATGAATGGGGCAGTTGAAAATTTACGGGAACAAAAAATCTGATCGATTTTTAACCGCGATATGCAATGATGCCATCTGGAGCAATCATCAGACATTTTGACTGTTGTTTGGTCACGAAACATCGGACATTAGGAATTTACATCAGACATGTCTGATGTAAATGGTGTTTTTCGCAAACACTGCATAGCAGTGACCATAATGGGACTACATCTTTCATGTTCAGTTGACAATTCCGAGCAATAACTAGCATTTTGTAAATAGACTCCGATCAGCTTATAACCTATTGTAAATTATATGTTGCAACCACCTTTGTTGTCTTTGTTTGCACGATGATGCTGAATGTCTTCAAAGATAATTCTGGCAGTGTGGCAATCAAGTTGACTTTGTTCAACAAAATAAGATTCACCATGAAGCTTCGTTTGTAAATAAAACTGCTTCATTTGTCTCCTGCAGTAGGTAGATCATGTAATATGTGTCATTGACTGTGATTCCAGATGCTGTGTTGACGAGAGTCTTATGTTCATCTCCGAGTACTCAATGGGCAGACCCAGCCTACAATGATGCCCAACACTTTGTGTATATCTCCTTCATCCTTCTGATTGACTGTACAACTGACATCTTTCTGTGGATTTCTTATATGAACGCCTGTCATTTTTCTCGCAAATCTGCAGGATCATTGTTCTGTCATGGGTTATGATTATCCAACGTTGTGCAGCACCACGGTTGACTGATGCCAACTATACGCCCTGATTAATTGGAGTCCAGGATATTGTATGTTCGATGGTTTGGTAACCATGGTAACAACTGCTTGTGTGAAAACAGTTTCCTAACATCGCCGAACATAGAATCCCCCTTTGTGCAGTCTGCATGTTACTCTGTGGTGTGACTCGGACAGAATACCACTGGTCACTCTGGTGATTTTGGCAAACTACTGCTGGTACACTTGGTGACTGATTCTACAAAGTATCAATGGTATATCACTTAACCACATAAACATTTAATAAACCACAAATGGTGAACTTTCTAAGATGCCTACATTTCGTATACAACCAGTAAATCATTATAGTCCAATTTTGGGATTTTTTTTCTTGTTTTGATAGGAAAAAAATTACATCTCGACCTGATTATTGCATGATATATTTGAAACGATGATTCGTATCATTTGACTTCAGAATAATTATTCTAGCAGAGTTTTATGTGAGAGTATAACTAGTTTTGTCAAATTTGAGAATATCATGCGATCACGGAGTTCACTAGGGGGTATTGTTAGGTTCATTTGATTACTAGCAGTAAACTTAGTTAAGACCTCTGAATGGTTTATTTTGGCAGTATGGTATATAATCTGGGGTAATTTTAGTGAAGTTTTCGTAAAGATAAAATAGATTTGTGAGCTGAAACACCCATTTTCGCAGGTCTCAGATTGTGAAATCGAAGGTAATTTCGGACATATTATTATGTGTTTTCATGTTATAATACAAAACTTACACCATGAACTGCTCTAGATGGTATTTTTCTTGATTAGCCGTGTAATTTCAGACATTTTGACACCAAAATGATAACTCTATCTTCATTATTCACGATTCAACAGTCTTTTATGTGAATTTCAAAACGAAAAAAATAACCGCGGCTTCGTCCGTATATAAAATTGTTAGAATTTTATTAAAAAATTTAAATTTTGAATGTCATCCGGGCTAATATTAACCAGTAAGGACCCTACTTTGACCTCAGCATGGGTGACAGGCAGTAACATTCCATCCCCCCTATCGTCATTTCTAAGGCCCTTTATAGAAAACGTGCCTAGACTATCACTAGCGATTCTGATTTTCGGACGTCTTCACATCAGCTGATTTTTGGGACGGATGCTGCTGGACTGTTCCTGGGAGCAGCGCCGCAGTGTTAGGTCATGCCTTGGGGAGTGAGGCGCCTCGATATAAGACCACCAATTCCTGTAGTAACAACATAACTCATGACCTAGTCATTAAGCAAAACATATTTTACAATAATCAACGATGGGAGGAGCATTCGATCCCAAAATCAGTTGTTGCTGGTGTGTTATTATGTTTAGTTGTGTACTAGGCAGGCTGCGGGTAGTTGACGTGCTCCTTGCCAGTGACACACAGGCTGAAGGTGATGACCGGGGCCTTATCGTGGCACCGGATGTTGGTGAGGTGTCATTGGGCCTTGTCCTGATTCCAGCGGTGCAGACTTTCCATCAGGTAAATTTGAGAGTTCACTGCATTGGCACACGTTGCCATCACAATATAACATAACAGTACAATGTTTCTGATAAACTGTTGTAATGTCCGGACGCCCTTTACAGGGCGCCGGGTGATACCCTATAGGCATCACGACCAGGTAACAGTCCGTTCGGAGCGAGTCCGGCCGTCATACATCACATCATAACACATCACCTTATCTACAACATGCATATTACACAGTTATGGCAATGTAGCCGTGTGTAGAGCCCGAGATGCCATGGGAGCGGCACCACGGAACCCATACACGTGAGCATGTTGCTGGCCGGCCTCGCAGAACACAGAATGTGACCTCGGTATTCATGCTAAAGGCGAGAGCACGAGAGATGACATCAGCGGCCAGCGTTCGGTACAGTGGGTCAGAGGATCAGAGGGCGTTGCCGGGGTAACGCGCGCTTCGAGCTGAAGCAATCAAAACAAAGGCCGTAAAACTAGAATGTTTAAGAAAGACACCTGCCGCGATCGTTGGGCAAAATCACCACACTGTGCGATGTATCTTTGCACCTCATGTTTATCAACAGTTAATAATTACAAACTGTCATGATTGTTTGGCACGGAAATTGCCTTCTTGAGCCAAAGTGCCGTTAAACTTTATTCCTTCTTCTTCATCGTCATAACTGGCATTGAAATTGCCTTCTTGAGCCAAAGTGCCGTTAAACTTTATTCCTTCTTCTTCATCATCATAACTGGGATGAACTGGCTTAAGTGCAAGTGGAATGACTATGCAGGGAGGATAACCCACGAGCACATCTGTAATTCCTGAGAGTCGTAGTACCACTCCTCGTAGTACGTTCCTTGTGGTACCAACTTAATTCCCAGTAGAGGGCTATGCCGAAAAGGTCCTGGAACTTCGCTTGTCACTGGTTGATTTTCCGCATGTTCCGGATTCGCTCAGACTCGAAGAGGGTCATACCAAGGGAGCCCCGATCACTGGGGCCATCAAACTCTCTGATGAGTTTATACGATGGACCTGGTCGTATGTTTGGTGTCACGTGTTTGTCATGGAGTGCCAGTTCCTCATGATCTTGTTTGGGCAAGGTATCACACCAGAACAGAGGCAGGATCGGATAATTTGACTATTTCACCTTATTGCTGCGTGTTGCTCCTGTGCTCACAAAAGTTGATATGGCTAGATTACTATGTATGCCTCTTTATCATATACTTTTTGTAATGAAGGTAAAATCACAGTTCTTAGAACTATTAGGATTATTTGCATACCTTCATGACCTTTTTGGCATTTGGCTCTATGGACATGATGGAGGGCTTGCTACTTGTAGCAACCTACAAAAATTAATTGAACATGAAAATACATTGCATTTTCATGTCATGTCTCTTACAGAATGTCTAATTGCTGTTCATTGAAAAATGATATTTACTTTAGGGCAGGCTCCACTATGCTGGTCGTCTGGATACTGTACCTCTGCTGTCGCAAATAGTGTTTTCGCATTCTATTGCATGCTTCTTTTCAGAAGATAACCTGAAGGTGAAAACGGCAATTGTGGTGGAAAAAGTTGTGGTTGAACACTAAACATTTCTCCGGTAACCTTTCTTAGCCCTCGAGCTAATTTTCATGGGACCAACCAGTTTATGTCTACGATAAACATCAGGCCCGGGTATAGCAGCATCAAGGCCGCTGAACAGGATCGGTACTTTCTCACGGTCGTAAGGTAAATAATGTGTAATTGAAATACAAGACAACATAATGCAGGTCTTACAATATTCTACCCAGTCAAATTCAATATCAAAAACATATTACCATAAAACAAATTCCAATTTGACAATGACGGACAATGAAAACAAAACCATACTCATAGGCTACATTTCACGGACCAAAGCTCAAGTAATCTAAGAATCAATCTTGTATATAGCCATAATGTACCTCTTCGCATATTTTATTCCATTCCAAAAGCCCCAAAACTCTTGAGACCTTACTTTACTTTGACATGTCCTCTGACTTGGTGGACACGTCCTTGCTTGATTGTATTTGCCCTTTTTTGTTTAGCTTTTTTCTTTTTTGTTTAGCTGCCTTGGCACAAACTGCGACTTATACCAATGATTGCATCATGAGGCCATGGTATAGGGAGATATTATGTTCAATGCTGTGTATTTAAGTGTAGTATTTTTCTTTTGAAATTCTGAGCCACACACACATTTTGAATACACTTTTCCATTTGGGCAAACCAAAATGGTTTTTGCTTTTCGAAAATGAAAAATGTCTGCATACATAACTGCAATATGCGCAATTTCCACCATGAACCAGAATAAGTTGTATGGTACAGTTATGCATTTGGTAGAATAATTCAAGTTTTTTGAGGGATTTTCATTGATAGGAAACTATCATTTATACCAGCCATTGGGTTAGAACATGAGAAAAAAAATATATGGATATGAATACTGTACAGATGTATGAATACAAATAGTTAACTCTGTATTCTAGTATGAATAGATTATGACTTATAAATATTTATGTTGTACATGAGGTGACGTTTACATACATACATCAGGCTATATACATATTTCTTTTATTATGGAATAATACAAAAATATGCATTGGAAGATATATTTATTTATTTTATATTCATTTACTTAGGTATACTATAACTGATTATAGGTATGATGAAAAAACCACTAGTAAGTAGGCACAACCAGTATCCATGGTATGAGTAACTCATTTTGGTAACATATCAAATAGCCAGTCATTATCAGTATTCACATTATCTAGCAAAGTAACTATATCAAGCAAATATACTATCAAGCGAAATGTTCGTTGCACTTGATGAACTTGAGGTCCTGCAAAGTTTCGTCGAAGAGTCGACAGGTATCTGGTCAGAAGATTTTACCTCCTATGCTGAAATGCCTCTCTACGGGTGCAAAGCTGACTGGCACAGCCTCACCTGGGAAAAAAGGACAGTTTTCGATTGACCTCGGATTCTAAGTTGTGTGATTCTGAAACAAAACTACCTACATCATGTACATATCAACTGCTTCAATAGCCCTGAAATTACTTGCATACACTACTATTGGAACTTGAAGCAGAACAGCTTCAGTTTCTTGCGAGGTGGAGACGGTGGGTCAACAGAATCAGTCTGTGCAGTTGGCGTCCAGCAATCTCAATTTGGCAAGAAGAGCATCCCGTTGTGTAGTCATTTCTTGCTGTGTTGCACACTACTGTAATTGGTAATTGGTGGATTCAGTGTGTTTGCTAGGCAGAACAGAGCGCTGAAAGAATGGCATTAACTTTCGGAAGAGGAACGCTTCCAGGGCCGTCACCATTCCACAGTTGTACCGAAACTGGAGGTTGTCAAGCTCTTTTTGTAGCGTGATGATGTAAAGCACAAAGAAGCTTGATGACACGAGAGTTCCACTTCTGAGCCATGTCAGACGCCTCTTGAAAATGTTTTAGAATTGCACAAAGGCGCTGAAGGGGTTCCTGTCATAGATTGTCAGTTTTTGCAGTCCTGACTGCTCAGTATTTCTTGGAGGAACCGCCAGAAATGAACGAATCATTTGAATTGGAATTCCAGCGGGTGGTGTTGGCTGCTTGGAGTCTTTTTCGCCTTCCGACAAGTGTGTAGTCAGCATAGAATTCTGCACTTGGGAAATGATTTGAGATGCTTCGGCGATAATTTTCTCAGGGCACCCATTTCTGTCATACCGTTCTTGATAACTAGCTGAATGGTATGCACAAAGCATGGGGCATGTTCTGGAAGAAGGTCGAACAGATCCTTGTGTCGCTGATCTTGTCTCGCTGATCTTTGCTTTCAATGGTGTCATCAACGACGTCATCGACTATCTCCTGCTTGTTGCCAGGGAGGGTGAAGGCACATTTCATGTTTGATGCTGAGTCCGAAACAACATAAGTCAGTTTGCGGTTGATGTCAAACAAAGGGTCTCTGGACAGTGTGGCCAGTGAAGTTTTTGTCGTTTGAAGAGCTTGGGGTAGGTGTGACATTGATGATGACGTGGGAACAGGGGATGGGGCAGCTTTGGCGTCGACTATAGGTTATGAAAACCTATAGGAAATGCTTCTTCGTCAGTTTTTCTCGTCATCTATTTGCATTGCTTGGTTTATATCATTCTCAACACAAAATGCATGATGACTGGCTCATGTGGGTCTCATTACCATCAACAAATAATATATCAGGGAATGGAAATTGACTTTAAAAACATAGCAGAAAAATTGAGATATTCAACGAAAAGATCAGTGTTCATCCAACCGATGTCTGAACAACCGTATAATGCCTCGGCATTGTATTCCATGCATATGTCTCGGAGGCGCTGCCACATTTTTCATTACATTTTTATATCCTTTTTGTTATATGTTTTGTTTAAAAAGGTGTATTGATACATATACCTTTCCTTCTTGAGTGAAGAATGCAGAAAATATGTCAGTTTAAAAACAAGGTGATGGGTTGTTGAGAGAAAAGCTGGATATCCTTACTTACAGTGGTCACTTTTCAAAACGATGTGGTCACCTTAATGTGGTCTGAAATATGGTTCTAATGTCATATTTTCGAATATTATGTTTATACCCATTGGAACCACATTGTTATTTTCACTTAAGGATGCTTATCAGCCAGGATCCGTACCTTAATCAGCAGAATTCTGGTATGTTTTGTTTGGCCTATAACTCTGCAGTTTGGAAATGGATTGCGCTGAAAATTGTTGCGTATGTTCTATTCATGGCCTACAAGGCATGTCCAATGGCCAGATTGAAGACCCAGTCGATCCGCCAGATCCTGAACGTTATACACCGCCAATCAAATGTAACTTACATAGAAAAACAGACAGTGTTTTAGGTGCAGTTTCATTTAACACACTGCCTGCCCCTGATGACACCAGTGTGTCTTCGAATAAACTATTTGGTCGGGCTTTGTTTTTATTGCACAATGTTGTATTTTTTTTACGTTTGTTATTGTCATCATCAACATCTGACTGTATAGGTGGTAATGGATTGATACTGACATTCATACCACTGAGTCGGTGTCACTGCTGGCGGACGTTAAATCTGTCCCTGAGGATACCATCAACTCATTAGCCTTCTGGCTTGTGATGAGGTACTTATGTACTTGTCATATATCTATTCCATGGGGTTTGTTTCAGATATCTAAATTATTTTCATAGGTTGTTGGGCAGTTGTTTACTAATTCCATCAGGTGTACAGTAGAAACAACTACATTTAACGCACTGTCTGCCCCTGATGACGCCAGTGTGTCTTTGGTGGATAAACTATGTGGTCGGGCTTTGTTTTTATTGCACAATGTTGTATTTCACGTTTGTTATTGGATCATCAAAATCTGACAGTATTGGTGGTAATAGATTGATACTTGCATAGATCAATAACCCACTGCCAGTTTTGGGATTTATCTCAACACTTGATGTGAGTTTGATGGTCAAAATAGCATGTTATATATCATCCGCATTGAAGATACACTGGGCAAAAGAAATTGATTGCCATTCGCATTAACATGATTAATAACGTCTAAATCCGTTGGCATCGTTACTCAACCGCAAACTACATCAAGACTTCAGCGACTCTAATATTTTTCTGATTGCAGTATAGAACCAAATTCACAACAACATCTCACTCCTGAGTACACCGTTCGGCCCAAGTATCAAACACTGCGCCTCAATACTACTCGTCCACTGAATGAATGTCATTTAATCCGTCTGCCATCTTTTTAGTACTTATTGAATATAGAGGAAGGCGCAGGGTATGATACTTGGACCCAACAGGACAAAATTGAAAACCTCAGTCTTACAGTCGGAACTGAGATGATTGTTCCTCGAGAGTCAGTAAAAAATCTGGGTGTCTTGTGGGACAAACATTTCACTATGGCATCGCATGTCAGAGCGATCGCAAAGTCTTGCTATTATCATCTGGCTAACATTTGTCGTATCCGTAACTATATTTCGGATGACGTATGTGAGACACTTGTAAATGCACCGGTCACATCGAAATTGGATTATGGTAATGTGTTGTTGTATGGCGTTTCTCAACAAGTCACTAACCACCTCCAGCGAGTGCAAAACAGAGCTGCGAGGATTGTTACCCGCACTCGAAAATGCTCGCACATCACTCCAGTTCCTAAAGAACTACACTGGCTACCGATAAAACAACGCATCAAATACAAAATGCTACAGTTCACATTCAAGGCGCTCCGCGGTGAAGCCCCGTCGTATATCCAAGATCTCCAAGAGTATGTTCCCACACGATCCCTGAGATCAGAGTCACAAGGACTATTCACTGTTCCGAAGGCTAGAACAGTCACATTTGGAAATCGTTCTTTTAGGAACGCAGCAACAATCTTGTGGAATGAACTTCCAAATGAACTCAAATCTTCCAGCTCTGTTCAGTGTTTTAAAAAAACAATTGAAAACGTATCTTTTCAAACGTGTATATCCAGTCTTAGTTCCTAATCTATTATTGCCTAGTCATGTACTTCTTTAAAGTCTTTGTACTTCTTTTTTAACTCTTTTTCTTTAGTCATTTTATTATATTTATATGTGTCATTGTATCTACTGGTTTTACTGTACAGCGCCTTTGAGCATGCGAATGGATATCGGCGCTTCATAAATGTTAATAATGATAATAAACGTTCTCGACAGCTGAACATTGACCATGTTGACGGTATTTGCCATACGAATAATCCGCTGATTTGTACTTAGACATTTTCAGGGGATCGCAAGAGATATACACATTTGCACATCAATTTGACATGAGTATCGATGGAATACTTGAAATTTAAGGGTAGGTTATTGATCACGGAGTAGTTAAGAAACTATGCTTCGTGTACGCAACGTAAGTTACATTTGTTCTAGCAACATTCAACTCCATTTATATACTAATTGATCAAAGAACTCTTTGGAGTCTTATTCGCGTCAGTTTTATGGCTATATAAAGAATATGTATTCGAAATTTCATGTGAGTTTGTTATGAAACGGCCGAGATATGAACCAAAATTGCACATGGTATGAAACCATTGAAATTACGTGGATTGTACTCGATACGTAATCTTAAAATGATGATTTCTTGTAAAGAAATTGTTCTGAATAGCATTGATTCTGGCTAGGCCAACATAGGAAAATGTTGCCCCTTAATGTGGTCCCAAAAAGGGGTTCCATTATACTTTAAATATATAGTTTCATTCAAAATATAGTTTCATTCAAAATATAATCACTAACACCCTAAATCATCGTGGGAAGTACAATGAAACTGTTACATTGATTTAATTTCCAATGATAAATATTTTTAATTTACCTATAAAAATTCATACATCGCCATGCTGGTCGACGAATCTCATGCCTGTTTTTAGTATATTTTTTTTCATAAATAACGACAACACACTAAAAAGGTTCATATCATTTATCGACATGAACAAAAATCGACATGAAAAAAGTTGTGCAAAATAATATTTTACAGTGTATAATTATAGTATTTTATATCCACTAGAGTAGTAGGTTTGACATAATGGTCTGTGAAGCTATCTGGGCGATCACAATATCTAGGTCATCCGTACTGTAGTTTTGTGGACTGAGAGATATCTGTTCTGTCGGATATCATCTGACTTTTCCCCCAATCGTCTTCAACAGCAAGTTGCCTGGGGTCCCGTGTGGATAATTCTTGTCAAATAACATGAAATCATCATAAATTGTGAATAAACGTTATTGTATTTACACGTTTGAGTGCATGCTATCTCGTGGGAAATGAAAGTTAAATATGGATCAAATATACTGAAATAATACATAATAAGCATAAGTTGTACTTAAATTTTATTTTGTTTATATATGTTCGAGGACATGCTATTTTTATTAGTATGATTTATATTATTAATACCTGTACACGAAGTCATGTACAAAACATATGTTGTGCTCTGCTATGTGAATAGCCATGTTCACCACATTTCCCAAGGCTGTACGTATATCTCCCTCGTCGTAGTGGCTTCGAATCGTGGTCTGCACACGAAGTAAATGGGGATGTCATCATCTGGGACTTCTCCCACCTGCCACAGAGGTATGAATCCATCTGAGGGGAGTTGCTGACATATGGACCCTTCTTCATCTTATTGAAGTCGACTCAGGCAACCCTTTAATGGAAATATACATTGAGGGCATCCGCATCTATTATGCCTACTCTGTAAATGATCTCAAATTTCTCCAGATTGAAGATAGATGGTAGATCTTTGCATCCTCCAAGACGTCTGTATTCCACACAACGTGGATTTAATCCACAAATTCTACCTTTAGGCATAGTTATTTTTAGGTTACCGGACCTATCGTCCGATCACCTATTGCCATGGCGTTGCGTCCGGCGTCTGTCCGTCCGTCTGTCCGGGCATACCAGAAGGGTTTACGGGGATTTCTTAGGGGGAATAGAGCTGAAAACGCCCCACAACCACAGTTTAAGCCAAAAGTGTGGTCTTATGGGGATTTTTTCAGGACTTACGGGGAAAGTTAAGATAGGAAATTTAACATTGGGTCTGCCCGTAACGCCCATCCGTTCACACGTCCGTCCGTCGTCGTCGTCCGTTCACATTTTCATCTTCAAAGCTTACGGTCCAATCTTTCTGAAAATTTGAGAAACGATACCTTGAAATAATTCGAGAAAGAGGTATTATTTTTTTGATTTTTTTCTCAAAATGGCGGCCGTTTTCGAAAAATGGTCAATTTTGTACGTTGGCGGCCATTTTCTCTGGAACTGTCTGATCAGATTTGAGGTTTTTGTTTCAAAAGATTCTCCTCATGTTCCTCTGTGATGTGTATAAGTTTGGTTGCCCTTGAATCGCCGGTCTGCATATGGCGGTCATTTTGAATTTTCGACGGGTCGATGAAAAAAAATGTTTCAGCGCAAATCGCATTACTATCCATTTTGGGCCATTTCTAGACAAAATTTTTTTTCACCCTTTGAAAATTTTTTTGGACTTTTTTCGGCACTTTTTTCCTTCATAATGGGAGCTGTCAGGACTGTACTCATAGAACACTTGAAGATAGAGCTTAGAAATTGGCACTTTCAAATGGGAAATCATATATGGCGATTTGTGTGGTGACCTTGATTTTAACCTTCGATGACCTTGAAAGGTCAAAACAGCCATTTTGGGGTAAAAAATGCCCAGATTTGCCTCTATAGATGGAATGTTTGCAGATAAATCTCATGTTTGCATTATGAACATATACGAAGACATATATAGCACAACAACTGATGACCTTGAACTTGACCTCAGATGACCTTGAGTGCCAAATGTCTGACTCGGAAGGTGTAAATTGACCTGAGCGGCCTAAACAATTCCACCCAGATATATATTTGTATTATGAACATATAGAATATCAGATGCTGCACACATATATGTAATGGTGACATCGAAGTTCACATGGATGACCTTGATTGGTAAATCTCAAGGTCATATGTTCACACTGCGAACCTTGATTGGTAAATCTCAAGGTCTGTAACCTGCCAATGCTGCCATGGCCAAACCAAAATTGTCCGCTAACCTGTCTTAGCCTTTGGGCTAAATTTTTTTCTATTGCAGTAAGAATTATCAAAATTTGCATATGCCAATTCACTCCCATTATAAAATTATTACAAAACACATGTTCAAAACGCTATGATAACTCGGAAACTATTTTGGTGACATATATTTTTTTTTCAACCTATTATCTCAGTACTATTTCATACATAAACTGACGAATTTTGAAAAAAATTCTGACGAATTCAGTTTTGTCTGAATTATCTTTAAGGTCAAGATGTTAGGATGTGTCCAGATCTCAAACACACTTGTATTGAGCAAATACTGTTCATCTGGTTTACATGTACGGATGATGCTGATTTCAATTTCACGGCTCCTGTCTCAAATTTGACTTCTTCTTTCAGAAATTTGAGAGAGAATGTGTCAATTCCCAGGCAGGATGTCGCATACCATATTCTGGCGCTCAGGACTGCCTGCATGTGTTGAATAGCTCGACAGGAGCTGGCGACGAAATTGGATGGGACTACGTCACCAATGCGTCACACACCCAAACTTCACTATCTGCCTATTGCGTCACAACATCTGCAAATTATTACAGCAGTGCCGCCTCATTTATGAGCCGACAGCTGTTCATGAAGTGGACTTTCGGAAACAGTGTCCGGTTTGTGGCCCCATTCCCAAGATATTGGCTTGTGATGGTACCAAAATTGGCATTTTCTTGAAAAATGCTGAAGCGACACCAATTGAAACACCTACATGTGACCGTGTGGTACGACCTGTACACAAGCGTACACAGAGGCAGTTTTTTGCATACAGCGAATCAGACAACAAGAGTGAAAAGCAGGCCAAAAGTCGCGCAAAAAACGACCTTGGATACTTCGTTGCCAAATACGCCAATTCTCTCCAGGAATGGAAAAAGACCACAAAAGAAACGGCAGACATAAAAACAGACAAAGAGAGGCAGAAGTCAATATTGGCTTGCGTACCACAGGAACTTAGCGAAGTGTTTCAGAAATACACAACGTTCGACTATCCTCATGTACTGGTACATGCTCTCTCTCCTGTGATGAAGATCCTTGCAACAGACTGCCCCTTCACATCGCTAGTCAATTTCCGTTTCTTTTCAACACTAAAGTCAGTTCTTCGTCATCAGCAAACAGTGGATGTGATCCGGACAGAGTTGCCAGAGATAGCAAACTTACTGGATGTAGCATCTACCACCACAGAGTATTCCTCAGTGTCAGACTGGATCCTGCAACTTCTACATCGTGCTGAAGTTCTCCATGAGAACGACGAACCACATCAGGACGCGTCTGACATTACCGAGCCATACATCCCAACAAAGCAGGGACGGGCCCATTACTTCACAGAGCATGGAGGCCGGCTTCGTGATCTACCATGGTATGATATCACTAAGGAGAAAGGAGGCACCACTCTCCCCTGTCGTAAGCATTATCAGGATGCCATGAAGAGTGGAACTTCGTATATGTTCCTGTGGTTTTGTCCTCATCATGACAATTGCTACGGCTTCCATCTCATCACTGGTAGTGAAGGCCGTAAAGATCCTGCTCCATCTGCATTCCTGTACATGGAAACACCACCTTCCTTGTTTGGCACTGAAATGGCCTTCTTGAGCCCAAAGTGCCGTTAAGCGTTATTTCTTCTTCTTCTTCTTCTTCTTGTTCAGAAGTGTTCTATGACTTCAGCTATCAGTTGGAAGAGTTCTGCTTGAACAGGGAACCAAGCTTATGGAGGAATTGTCGTTTCCACCATGACATTTTTCATGGATTCAGCCACAAATGTCCGTTTGTGTATAAGTCGAGCAGAGATCCCTCCTTAGATGCTGGAATCAGCTCCGAAATTTGTGAGCAGTTTAACTCCTTGATCAAAAAATAAAGTTCGGTGCCAGGTCAATGAGCCAGCAACACTTCATTTTCTACACACAGTTTTTCATTGACATTTGGAATGAAAGGAAAAGGAAGTCACTGCAAACGATTGAGAGCACAGCATCTAAGTTGTTACTGTGAGACCTGGAAGATCGTGCGTTCATGTCCACTAAACAGATTTTCTTGTCAACTCTCTAGGGTTCGAAATATGAACCATTCTACAAATATTTTACATGGATATGTCTTCCGTTAAAACTATGACACATATTTGGTTGCCATTGCATTTGCATCTATCCGTCAAATAACCAGAGTCACAAAGGGACGCAGAGCCTTTTACACAAAATACCATTTTGACGAATCATCCTTGTGACTCACTGCATATCTCAGAAATTATTATGGACTTTACAGCTTAGCAATGAATTGTGAATATATATAGGAAACTGTGTATGCTAAATATTGTCATGATGTTCAAAGTCACAGGACAAAATGGCTAATATCTCGTTTATGACTTGACAATCAATTGTGGTCATACGGGAAATGGTATATGCTGGATATTCTGATGACCTTCAAGTTGACCTTTGAATTCATTTTAAAGGTCAGAAGAAAAAATTGGTAATATCTCTCTCATTATTGAATTTACAGCTTAGCAATCAATTGTGGACATGTAGGAAGTGATAAATGCTGAATATATTCTCCTGACTTTAAATTTGAATATATAAACGTATATGGTCCGGTAACCTTTCTTAGCCCTTGGGCTGATTTTTCCACAACAATTTGGGTATCAACTTGTCTGATCAGTGATGTGATTAACGACTCAAATCATAGATGTTTATTTTCCTGTACAACTTGTTTTGGAAAACGGCATACAAAATGCTCAACATCATGTATTTTTTCATTTATCAAAACATGTGTATAACTGTGATGCAAATCAATAGTACGATTCACAAAATAAATAATATGAACAACATTTTTTTTTTTTTTTTTTTTTTTTCATTTCAAAATAAAAGAATAAATATGTTTCCATGGATGGCACGTAAGCATTGTTTGTGTACCAACTCCAATTTTGAAATCATTCCACATCTCACTACACTAACGGACATGGAGTGTGAAACCTGGCTGCTGATTCAGGACTGATAGAACGGTTCTCAACAATTACTCATCATTGAAATATAGAATCAACTGACGGTTTTTGATAATAATACTACTAGTACACAGAATCATCCTGTCTGTGCTGACTGCTATGATGATGGCACACCTGTAGTACCAATGTGCCCGGCCAAGAGGTTTCAATCCAAAATAAATCAAGCCTCTAGAAATGAAATCATTAAAGTCATGTGTTACACATGATTTCAATTCAAAAGGCTTGATTTATTTGGGCTTGAATGCGTCTGTGCGCAAGTGTTTTTTTTTATCAATCAATGAATCAAATTTATTTTCATATGTGTGAAATGTCGTCCCACCAAAAATAAAAAATAAAAAGTGCCTCCCTACCCAATTTTCTCTTGAGTTGAGGACGGCAAAATAAAAACAAATAAAAAGTCCCTCCCTACCCAGTTTTAAAAAAATAGGAGGACGAGAAACAGAAAATAAATTTTTTTAGGCCTAACTGTAAATTTCTGTAATTTCACATGCGAGGTAATATCGTCTTATTTACATGGATTGCCTGTGATATTGAGTGATGTGGGTGATATTGTTGAAATTGGCGAGAGTTGCAAGCAGGAAGTAAAACTGTGGAAACAGTCAACAATAGTAAATGTAGGTATGAGAACATGTGTATTTAGCATGATTGAAAGAGCGAGAAAAGTGTGTGTTATTGTGATTCTTAATCCCATTATACAAAGATATGCTGCACCTGGTACAATAATGATTCCGAGTATTTCCGACATGTGGGCAGCATATATTCAATTAAGAAACTATGTAACACCACAGAGTAGCGAACCAAATCATCATGTTGCACAAGCTGGAACGCACGCACAAACAATTTAATTATTGTGAATGTAACTAAAATCAGAACTTCAGCACACAACAGGTGAACTTTCAGCACCTTTGTTACAGTCACATGTTGATGAGCTCATATTCCGTAAATTAATTCTTGTCAGAGGCCAGGATGTGTTTGAAACAATAATGCACTAAATGAGTAGAATGTGTCTATGTTGAATTGTGTTCTCAATTTGTATATATGATTGCATGGTGGTCATGTTGTGAATATATGTACGAATGTAAAGCCTTTGTTATTCGTGACATCGATCTTTAATAAATATTTCACATAATTCCATACTTGTTTACTTATTTTTGTTGAAAAAAATATTGAACTATATTAAAAAAAATACGTACGAAGTTGTTGAATAGTAAATGATATAACCGTTAATAATGACGCAAGGTAAATACTCTTAGGTCTAAATACTCTTTTTTGCATAATCAAT
Organism: Terebella lapidaria; assembly: GCA_949152475.1. Taxonomy (NCBI): domain Eukaryota; kingdom Metazoa; phylum Annelida; class Polychaeta; order Terebellida; family Terebellidae; genus Terebella; species Terebella lapidaria. Next base: position 4,787,244 of record OX424559.1, on the reverse strand, counting down.
TTCGGATTTCACATATATGACGGATTGATGCAGTGAAAGTAATATTTATATATATAAAATGCTGTGTTTAACTTAATATATTATTGTTTAACTTAATATACTATTTTAAGAACTTATGGGTAATGTGTTCAATACTTATCTGGTGATTAATCACTGTCCCTCAAAATATTTTTTTATTAAGAAATCATCATTTTGAGTGAAAATGAAAATGTTCCCAATATTAGGACTACATTTTAGGACCACATCAGGGAACCAAATCGTTTCCCAATTCGTTGGAACCAATTTTAAAATCAGCCAGATTCAGCATTCTCGTTTTTCACGCAAAGTTGAAAGTACATCTTGAGATGGTCGGGAATAAATGGTAAATATGCACAGTTCGAGACAGATACTCAGAAAAAAAGCCGTTAATCGTGCATGAAAACAGTGGATAGAGAATGGTCGGCCTGCCAACATTGCCGGTTATCACAATATCTAGACAAATACCAATGACGTTATGAGACTATGTGTAGAACTCGCTCGCAACGCGGGCCGCTTTGACAACTACATTTCACACTTTGTCTGCCCCTAATGACACCACTGTGTCCTTGGGTAAACACGGTAAACTATTTGGTCGTGCTCTATTTCTATTCCGAAATGTTGTATTTTACATTTGTTATTATCATCATCAAAATTTGGTTGTACTGATGGTAATAGGTTGATACTTACATGCATTCATATATGGTCTTGATAACAATTATCGTGAAATAATATTGAGCTATTTTCGTAACATAGTTTGAACTGTATTCCTTAACATAGTTTGAACTGTAATACCGGTACCACTCCGTGTTGGTGCTCCACAGAATTCTATCTTGGCTTCTTTCTGCTATTATGTTCATTCTAATGATATGATGAACTATTTATTATGGAGGATTGTGGTGTGTATCCTAATATTTTCACCCAGAGTGTAGAGAGAATCAACGGAGCCACGACATCTAGATGAATGTGTGCGTTCATTCAACATTCACAACAGCTTCAACGTAAACACAATCACATCGTCAGATGCAGCCCATGCAGGCTCGTGAAAACCTGCAGAATTGAAACAATAAATTAACCCTGTTTAAAAATAAAAATGCCCAATAGAACCCACAAAATAATTCCATGTATTGTAAAAAAATGGACAAAAAACCTCCAGAATTTCTCATATCCGGTCAATTAGAAGAACAATGGCGGTCCACTCACGCGTAAACATGACGACTCGCCAGGAGACCGACAACAATCGCTAGGTGGCTGATTCAGAGAAAGTATCATATTGCTCAGTAAAGTACAAGTGTAACATACAATGTCAGCATAATGGGCCCAAGTATCATACACTGCGCCTTAATACGACTCGTCCACTATATGAATGTAATTTAATCCGTCTGTCACCTTTTCAATCCTTATTGAATATAGAGGAAGGCGCAGGATATGATACTTGGGCCGCATAATGTATACATAGTTCTACCATGCGTGAAAATCGAGCGAACAAATCTCCAGAACCAGATGATATACACCCTGCATTTGTGAAGGAAATCCAAGATACATGAGCATTCTAGGAGAATGGACACATTCACTGAACTTAATGGACTTCGATAAAGCTTAGTCCACATCCCAGATGAAAATGCAGTGCTATTGTTTACATAAAACAGCAAGTGGTAGTTCAATTTGACAAGAAAATAGTATGTTTTCATCAATAAGAAAAACATTCACAAACTTAACTGGCCTCAACTTTTTACACCTATATAAATCCATGATAAATCCCACCCACCCACCAAAAAAAAACTTATTCGACAACGTGCAAAGACGAGCAACTAAACAAATTCCAAACCTAAAGACGAAAATTATGAAGAAAGCTGAATAAATTCATAATTTTACAAACATTGAACAACATGTATACCCTGAAAACCCTGCAAACGTTTCAGAAACGAAACAAATCACTGAAACTTAGGATACATCAAAGAACCAATAAAGAAATAAAAAAAACAAACTTGTCAGTTACAATAATACATATTTGGAACAGCCTCACCACAAATGTAGTTCACAAGCCACAAGTTTGAAACGCCTTCAAAAACAAATGGAACAAAAATTTGCACATTCGGGAACTCAAACTCACTGAGAGCGGATTAGAGCTGCTCTTGACTTAGGATCTACTCATAGAGAACATCCACAAGCAGGAGACAAAATAAAAAAAACGCCAGCATGCAAACGAGCTGAAAATTAGTGGCAGCGACCCAGCAGCCAGCTTCCAGAAGAGGTCCTAAGGTACAGCCCTTAACCTTTTAGCCCCTGTTGTGGCAGACCGATTATAAACGCTACACAACTGTTTAATCAGATACATAAATGGTCACGACCTAAAAACTACTATCCCCCTCGTCAATAGAGAACTAGTCTCAATTTCTGATTGGCTAAAGCTAAATAAACTATCATTAAACATTATGAAAACAAAGTTTATGATCTTCTCGTCTAACACCAAATTAAATCCCACGGCAAGTTCCCGAGTATACATCGATAATATACCTATTCAATGTGTTAACAATGTCGATAAACCTGCAGTGAAATTCCTGGGCTTAATTCTGGATCCTAATTTAACGTATAGTTCCCATATTAACTATCTAAAGTCAAAGATAGCTAAAACATTGTACGTTCTGAATGAAGTTAAACACAGCCTCCCAAGAGAATCTATTAAAACGCTATATCATTCTCTCGTGCATAGTCACCTGTTGTACGGTATACTAGCATGGGGCAATAGCAATTCTTTAACTAAAATATTTAAGTTACAAAAACAAGCCATGCGGATTATTAACAAAGCTCATTACCGGTCACACACTGACCCGATCTTCAAACAACACAATATCCTCAAAGTTCACGATCTCTATAACATGCACGCGTCACTCTTTACCCACGACTATGTAAACGGACGTCCACCTACATCTTTTTCAGATTTTTATCCTAATCCTAAAAGTAATACCATGACTACAAGACAATATGCCTCACTTTATCTCGCTAAACCAAGAACCAATTTTTCGTCAAACTCTGCTTACTACCAACTCGGCAAAGTTTGGAATGACCTCCCACTTTCGATTAAAACCATTACCCAACGAAATGAATTTAAAAGGAAAGTTAAGTTTGCCAAGCTCTCACAATATTCTAACTCTGTGACGTGTACGAATCCTGGTTGCAATCAATGTAACAAAATATAATTTTGGTTAAGTTATTTCATGTTTCTACGATTCAATTTCTATATGATATATTTACAAGCATCCCGGTCACGTTGGTGGAGACACATGGTGGAATCGCTTTCACTTTCGATTAACACAAATTATTGTATAAACTATCCTCCATGTGCCTCCACTCCATTACTCGTGTTCTCCTGTCCATGGCTGGCGGTCGCCTCTCAAGTGGTGTCGGGGGGTTAGCGCGGGCCGGGCCTGGGGGGCGCACTTGGTCGGTCACTCACTGGAGTACAACTTTCCGTTCTCAACTTCTTAATTTCGCATACCTTTCATCTGTAATTTAATTACCTTCACCTGATTTACTTTTTTTTTTTTTTTTTTTCAAGGGGCATCACGGGAAGACAGCCTTTGGCTACGTGCTGTCCCCAACAGCATATGTGTAAATACTAGAATGTCACTATAGATATTGTATCACTCTGTTGGAATAAACATTATTATTCATATTCATTCAGTGAAATTTTTGTACGCTCTGGCACTATCGTTTCATAGGTACATGTATGAAATGTAGAAAATTTGTTGAATATTGGCTGATCATAACGTACCATACTTTCTCTTATAAACCGCTGGCCATTTTTCCTGCTAGGTTTCCGCCACGGAAGTGACTCGCTGTCCCCGTGAACATCAGTTGATCGCACATCCTCTGCATAGATGAACTGTGATAATATGTGGTCAAAACCTCGTGTAATTTATCCAACGGTATGCTTTATGGCAGGTTCATTTTGTGTTAATTGCAATCAAAGCGTCTATGTCAATGAATTTTGTGACTTCACCAAGTACGTTTCAAGGATGGGGGGGGGGGGATGGTTGTGAAAGGAACTCTCTGGCATACAGGTGAAAATATATTTGGTTGAAAAGGTTAAAATATGATTATTTTGTTAGGTTAACATTATTGTTTTCACCAGTAATACAGTCTAATAGACTAGATATAAAACTCTCTTACAGATGTAAAAAAAAAAAACATTGAAACGCGCGAAAACTGCTGCATTTAGTATATCAAAGGACATAGTATTTTATCATCAAAGTAGTCTTCTTTTGAAATCAATTTTTTTTTATCAAAAAGTCAAAAACTTATATAATTTCAACGATGTCTCACCTATATTGCATTGTGAGGAGTTACGTAAATGTTCGTTTTATAGTATTAATAACACTTTACAATATGTATGCGATTACTTGTTTACAAGTTTCGGACACGGACTACAAAGATCGTGAGTGTATGAAAACATTGTATTAATCAATTTCCTGTTTAGTTTTATCCAATCAACACGTACCGCTGTCATATTTCGTGTGTATAAGTTTGTGCAAAATGGCAGTCAAATAACCAACTCTTCAATATGCCAACATCAGTTTATCAGTACCAATTAGCGACTGTTGTTTTTCACACGACCAATCAAGCCCGGGGAATATTTAATATTGCAGGCTTTGTTGTCGTATATCCCACACTTGTTTCTACCTTTGCAGAAGACGTTGAGAAAGGATGCCGAATTGCAATTGAGAAGTCTGGTAAGAATGTCAACAAATGTCTGGTTTTCCTTTCAGCTTTTCATCCCTTAATCGATCGTAAATAGTGACGAAGCTGGGCTTTATTGTAAATTAACTGCTACAAGAATAGAAACAATGGTTAATTACCATAAATATTTGTGAATACTTAGCGTGTTTACCTTACTTCAAACGACATTTTTTCTCGGCAACACTGGAAGCGCTGAATACATCCATTTAGAATAAAATAGATTTCCACACAGGGAATATATTTTGAATAGTTCTTATTGTAATTTTTGTGAAGCTAATTTCAAAACAATGATGGAACTTAAATAGTTGAAGAGGTAGAAATGGATACTGACAAACAGACAATTTCTTATTCCAAGACCGAATCCATAGATGAATATTACAAATCAGTGTTAGTAGTCATATACGATTTCCATTTTATTACTGGTATTTTATCCCAAAATATGGTATTTCGTTAACCGGTATAGATTATTGTTCTGCAAATTCAAACGGTTCTGCTTTGGATGCCCATCGTTTCGTTATTTTGCTATTTATAACCTAAATGATAGGCTCTGCTATCAATCATAGTGTGTGCCTTTTACATGTACACTGCTGTGCCAAATTCCAACAAACATAATTAACCTTTACACAAATATTAGTGAACATGCACACTTGAATCTTAATTTCACCTTTCTCTGTAACTTCTATTGTTCTTAAAAGCCTAGAGCACAGATTTTACATCGCTTAAAATTGAACATAGGTGTAAATCCCACCTCATACCCCAAATTCCTATGCTAAATCGTTGTACTAATATTTATTCCGCAGGAGAACATTTCACTTGCGACACAGGACAGACATGACGTCACCAAATACCGTCTACAAACTAAAAAAAGGCGAATAGGGGTACTGCCGAGGTAATGAGTCAACTGATCAGTCGCCATGGAAACCGTTGTGTTGGGGTGGGGGTTGTAGGGGACAGATGAGGGGTCCGCGATGGACAACCGGATATTTCATTAAGTGGTAGGATTTGTGTATAAATGCAAATTTTGCGTGGTCCGTTTACCCAAACCAAACTTTGGGCACTGTGATGCTAATGACGCGTGATTAGAGAGTAAATGGCCCTGATTTGGGAATAATGAGGATAACAGTCCAGCATTTAATGCTTACAATAATACTGCAATTAGGGGGATATTTTCTTGCATGATGAGAGAAGAATTGGCTGTATGTCTCTAGGGCTTTTCTGCTTTAAATGTGATTGTTGGCAAAATATTGTCTCACCCAGTTCGCATATAATTGATGCATATGAATATTATAAGATGACCATTATGAGTAATTAATGCAACTGTTTGTGATCGGAGAAAGGATGGAAAAAACTGATGCGATTTGTGTAGAAAAAGTCGCATTTTTGCGAATGCAGTCTTTATGGACAATTTAATAATTATTAATAATATGGTATACAACCATAGCAAGTTCTCATTAACTCAATGTTACTATTAACGGGTAATGTAGCAGTAAATCCTGGGTATATTTAACTTTAATACAGTTATATATAACTCAAGTGTTGATCAAAATATAGATTCACATATTATGTGTATTTTTCCATTTTATTCTTAGTAATTACAATAGTCTACAGTTCGTAGGCCGGCCATGTAAATATAATTTCGATATAATGATTTAATATCGAATAGTAACTTCGAATCCGACTCTGTTATGTAACATATTCGTATATTTTCCTAATATCGAAGTCTTTTATATCGTATATCCAGAACATACATACACAAACAGAACGTCTTATGCAAATGGAATGTTTTAATAACAATATCAACAACAAATATATGATACAATATAAAATATCCACATTCATGCCACACATGTATGTATACAACATATGAAACAATCAAACAACGTCACAAATATTGTCACTGAAAATACGACTTTAAAAAGCGAAACTGTTCTTTTTTCGTTATGAAGTTGGAATTCCCCGTTCATCTGGAATTTCCACGATAACTGTCGTCATCGGATACAACATCGATTTCTTCGTTTTCGCAGTCATTCGATTCGTTCGCGACCCCCGCATTTGAACTTCTATATCGATCGATGTCAAGGAACGCGGCGGTCGAAGATGGGTAGTTTCCAATGAGTGAACTATCGCGTGCGTCGGGGCTAATACATTCTCGATCCTGATTGGATGATTCGTCTAAGTCTTCCAGCCTATCAGATTCGAGGATATCATCTTCCGGTCCGGATCCGGAGTGGCCGTCCACAGATTTACGCTGAATCTTCTTCTGCTTCATTCGTCGGTTTTGAAACCAAGTTTTGACCTGATGAAAAATAAAAGTGGCGTTTATTTCAAAAATTCGGAATAGGATATAATATAGATCTACTACAAATTCCAATTTAAAATTCTATGAAAAATAGTTAAATATCGTTTATCCATGGTCTATTAAATTATACATGAGTAATATGAGAGAGAAAAATTTAAAAAAAAGTATTCAAATATTTGATGAAGGCACGTGAAGAATCATATTTCAACGATCCGTCTCTGAACAGGTATACACATGCGACTCTGCAGTTGCGCATATACAGACAATAAATAAATACTGAAACTAAACAGAAGTACACACCTGAGTTTCCGAGAGATTAAGTTGCGATGCGAGCTCTACGCGTTCCGGGGTAGAGAGGTATTTCTGGCTCTCAAATCGTTTCTCCAAGCCGTTGAGTTGTTGGTCGCTGAACACAGTGCGGGCCTTGCGCCGACGGCAGTGTTTGCCGGGGGAGTCGTGCTGGAATAGACCGGGCAGTGGGTAGCCTGAAAATATAAGTCATTTGAGTCATTAGATATATTTGAAACGTGTGTCGTATCCATGTATGTGAGACGTTTTTCCTTGGTGTTAACATCCGTAATTTTTATATTCGTTTTATGAGATGGATTAATACATCCTTGACTATATTCATGTACGATAGAAATAAAATAAAGTTATATTCTAAGGACATTTCCTGAAGGAACGGCAATTTGATGCAAAGTATTCTGCTGAAAAATATCGGTAATGATAGTCTACCCGTTGAATTTTTAGTAGCCCTACTGGGCAAACAATCAATTATATATTTATGGTTTCTGTTACTTTTTATTGTGCAATTTCACCTGACTAATGAACTGTCAGACATTTTGCGCAGTAGAACGTTAATAAATGGTCGTTTTGATTGCAATTATTACGTCGCAGTGGACTAATAAATTTCCTGTGATTTTATTATGATACGGTCGGTGTTTACGTAAACTAGAGCTTCCGCGCGCTGCAGGGGTCCGGAAATCTTGTTCATGTCACATGTAATTGTCAAATTACTGTTCACTTATTTTGCCAATGTGCGCAAAACCTGGCACTGAAAACTGTTATAAACTATAAGGTTCCTTATCGAAAAAACCCCAGGGTAATTCTAAAAACGCGAGAGCTATTTCATATGTCAGACCTAAAAAGCGCATGATAATTTAGAGAATGAAATAAATAATAATAATACTCGAATTGTATGACAAATTCTCGATCTTACAAACAACGAACTCGGGCATGCGAGTTAGAATGCTTATAGCTAAGCTATTCCAATCACTAATAATTCAATGAATATACCTTTTTCATCTCATGATGATGAATAATTCAGAATAAATTATTTCACCCGATCACTGAATAATAAACTAAGGCCTATATAGTTCCAGGACCTGTCGGGCACTGTATAATTATATGCCTATACCACAGTCGTGATTTTCCACAGAAAATAAAGTTTTTTTTAATAGAATATATTTCCCAACATCTACGTATATTCAGATAACTCACCATGATGCGAAGGCATTAGGAACGGATGCGGCTCCAGAGGTTTCTGTAGCAGACTCGGATGGCCCGCGAAGCCCGGGTGAGCGCCGGGGAGGAACGCTGCGGCGGCTGCTGCTGCTGCGGCGGCGGTAGAGATCGTCGATCCGGGGAGGTACGCCAGCGCATGCGCGGCATACTCCGGTGGTACACTTCCGCCGCCGGCGACGGCCAGGCGCGGCAGTCCTGCGGCGGCCGCCGCGGCTACGGACACGGCGGCAGCTTGAAGGTCTCGGCCGCTGGCGAGGACCGGTTTCGGCTTTGATAGGAGGATGTCATCTATAAAGAACGAAGTCGGTCGGTGGTGATGTGAAGTAGGCGAGTCGGGAAACGAGACTGCCGAGGAGGTGTTGACTTTGGCGAAGCTTTGCATTGTGGCGGGTTGGTCTTCTCTCTTTTTCGGCGTTTTATTTAATCCTTGTGATCGTTTTTTGAAAGTTCGGCAGTTTTTTCCCCCTCCTGCAATCCGGTCCTCAGTTCTCCAACCAGAGCTTTTCAAGCTGAAAAAATACAATGACATATTTAATTTATCATGTATCAATAATATTTGCAGAAAAAAACCAATGAAGCTTTCCGTCGAACACATAGGCCTGTAAATTGAATAAAATGTCAAAAAAGCAACGTTAAGCATAATTGCAAACTGAAAGACGAAATACATAAAACCTGTCGAAATCGGAAGGAAAAAAACCGTATTCAATATCCACACTTACATGTAATGCAGAATCGAGTATTCGGGTAACTCTTCTGAAATGTTTCCCAGTTATTATCTCCTTAATACACTAAGTCAAAATGAAAGAACACTATTTGACCGGCACACTCTCGGCTTTGTCGGCGTGTGATGTCGGAATGTCCAGTTCATGCCGGTGCTTTGTAGCTTTTATACGCGATTTAGCCTCTGGCGGGCACCTGCCAAACGACAAACCCGCTAGCCCCGCCCATTTTTTCGCTTACGTCACACCGAAAGGCGTTAATTTATGCAGGGAAGCTTGGGCAGTACATTACCGTGCTACTGTCAATCAAACTCCCTCCTCCCCCCCCAACCCCCAACCCGCGCCCCGTCGTCAGTGGTTCGCGCGCGCCTCGCCGACGGTAATTTCGTAATCTGATAGAATCTCTTTAATTACGCTATCTGCATCTCGGCAGCAAATGTACGCTATTTGATGATACGGCGCGGGCGACACTAATACAGCGCAACCCTCTCATCTAACACTATTCCCCGCACATTTCCAGCACCGAAGCCCTTTGCCGACATCTGAAATGCTGGCGTTTATTGGGGGCTTTTTCGGAACCTTTAGTTGCTCTTAATTGTCACGATAGCTGCGGAGGTGGGGGGGGGGGGGGTAGGATAGTGTTAAGAGGCCAAATGATCACCTATGCCCCTTATTTTCCCCCTCAATCTCTCATCTATTCACGCTATCAGTTAATATTCCCCTCTGCTATTATGTACGGCGCAGAAAATGTTACAAAACACCAATTTGCCGAGCCTTTTGACTTGGTGATTATTAGCGAAATAGCTCCTATTCTTCACCACATGGGAACTGAACTGCGTGTCATTTTTTCTGAAGGTAAAAAGGGATGGATCAGTATTGTTATGTGGACTTGAAGCCCTTGCTTCTAGTGCCGGGGGTATTGGCCTAATGGATCCGCCTATTTTAATTAAGCGGATTGGTCGTGTTATGTTGCAAGTGTCGCTTTTGAGAGGTGATATTGGACGGTCACTTTTCACGTATTTCCACGTGGAAAATTGGGAAAGTCGGTCATAATGTAGTTGTACAGGGGATCAATGTGAATAATCCGTGCGTACAAATTGAGACGCGTACAAATTCGAATATACCTACACATTATTCGCTATTAACCACATTCGTCACAAGTAGACAGATTTTATCCTCTACTTGCCTGTGGTATATTTTGTGGGGGAAAAACAAGGTTTGGCTGACTCGTCTGTTCCACAGAGGAAGGAGTTAATTAGAATTTGCCAACAGAGATCATGCGGCGCATTAGCTTAAGTACAATACGAAATCACGACGGAGAAGACGGAGTTAATAAATCGAGTCGCTTTCTCAATCAAGGATTTAGCTCGCGTCTCAGCCACGTTTCCCGACCCGCTGCTGTTTAAAAGTAATAACTTTCCGAGGGAATGTCATCCCTGTGATCCCCTTCCTAAACTTAAGGCGATGACAGAATTAATAACACCAGTCTCGAAATGCAAGTTTTGCTAGCAAACGCACAATCCGGATTGATAATTGGCAAAACGAAACAACAATAACATAGTTAAATTGGGAGACAGGATAAGAAAACGAATTTAACCCCACGATCCCTGGCAGGAATCAAGCCGTGTGTTCCAATTATTCCAATCTAATCTGAACATAACGAGAACTTTGATGAACGCCATTTCTGTGTTGACTAGTTTGAGATGTTTTGGTTTTGAAAATAACATGTATTTATTCATTTGATTAAATATATATATATATGTATATATTTTATAAATCGTCTAAATATATTGTTCTAGATCGTTAAATGGAAATGAAAAATCAGACGCAGTGATTGTCTGGAAAGTAATAAAAGTACATTGATTCTTTCTAATTGCAATTAAGTCGACTGCTGTATTAATCACCCTCAAGTAGACATTATTTATGCATAAATTATTATAAATAGCTTTTATTTAGAGTGTCAAAGTCCATTGTATCAGTGGTGGGAAATGTCAACAAACTGAATAACAATATTCACCTCACGAAATCACGTGATGATTCCCAGCATGCATTGCCTGACACATACGGGACTCGTTCCGGTCAAATGCACAAGTTTACAAACACCACTCAAATGGAAGTTGGGTTCTACAATAGTTTCACAAACAGCATGGTGATCAATTGGTCTCAGAATAAACATTTTTGTAGCACACCTAAAGCACGCCAAAAACGAAATATTTGGAACATTGAAGAAAACGAAACATGGTTAGTAAAACTCAGTATTTATGGAATAATTTTTTTAGTTGTAAGATTAATTGTCGACATTTTCATACGATTATTTCAGTGTTGCCCATTACACGTTTAATACATAGACAGATGGTTATATACTGTAACGCACAGTGTAAATTTTTTCACGGTATCTTTCTACGTGCTGGTTGGGTTGCCGGTTGTTTTGAGAAAAAAATTGAATGAAAACCGAGAAAAAATTAAGATAATTTCCGTTTTTATTTTTCCTTTGAGTTGTATTCATGTTGACCACTCGTGGCCACTCAAGTTCAACAAGTGATGTTCTATCGTGGAATTAACATTTCGGTTCCTTCATTATTTGGTAACTGGTAAATTCATGTCTCGAGTTGAACAATATCAGTGTGGTTTCCGATCTTCTTATATTTGCATTGTGTGATCATAGAATCAGTTACTGACAAATGTTAGATCATATCGATAAGCGATATATGTGAAATAGTGAATAGTATTAGCTACTTGACGTCTTGGGGATGTAATGGTGTGAATATGCGATGTCACTCATTCAAATACGACAAACTGTAAAGAAAAATTAAAGATGACAGTTTGTGTGCTGAAAAATTAATTTGTGTTATCAAGTAAAATTTTCATATAAAAAAGTGCATTGACAATATGACGGACAATGCCGTCGTTCCCTCACCCACATACACAATTACACGTACTGTGAAAAGACTCATTTTGGCGGCTATTAAATTCGGCGGTTGTGAGCCTCACGTTATTTGGCGGTTTTTCCCCTACCGCCAAATCCGCCGAATAAATCACTCGCCAAAATTAGTTTGAATATATCAGGTATATAATATATCAGGTATGAATATATCAGGTATATAAACTACTGCATTAGATTCTCTTGCAAGAGTTAAATATTTTTTTTTTCTTGGAACTATACAATCATAAAGAAAATGTATACCTGTGGTGGATAACTTGGTGCTTTGACATATACTGGTGGTTCGTGAGCATTCACTGAATTCCCTCGATCTTGCAATGAGTATTTGGAAAGACTGGAAAAAAGCAAATGTAACTTATAAATGATTGATACATATTTTTATCTCGATACATTGGTGATGACGTGTTAGATTGTGAAGAATTTTGAGCACAAACCAAGGTGCGTGCATGTGCGAAAGGCCAAGTGTGCAAATCGACAGAGCGCGCTTATACAAACTTCATACAGTTTGAATTAGAGATGGCATCGTGATTTTTTTTTAAGTCGCGACGTCGGCAAGTTCAAATCGCGATCTACACATGTCGACATAACTGTGGACACTGATTATCTCGTACTCGTATTCATGGTATATAACACTACGTGAGTGCATATCTTAGTATTAAATATGATATAATGTCAATATATGGCCTGAAAAAGCCCTGAATTTCCGATAAACTGATACAATTCTCTTGTGTTTGTTATTTTTTCCTTTCCATCATGTGGGCGGGCGAGCATGAACAGGCGCGTGAGTGCATATATCTCGAATGACAACAACACGTGATTTGTTGTCATGCCTGGTTGAACTTTAAGACTATGTTCTTAACAGTACTAGATTCAGTGGCACCTATAAAAAACATTAGAATCAAGCAACGGTCTGAACCTTGGCTTAATGAAAACATATTGCATAGTATAGCTAGCAGAGACCAAGCTTTGAAAGAGTTTAAAAAAACTAATGATAAAAGTAAATTTTCAGTTTTCAAGAAACTCAGGAACAAAACGCAGAAACTCATAGATAATGCAAAACGTTCTTTCTATAAGGAGAAATTTGCTGAACACAGACATTGTCCTAAAAAGCTTTGGCAATCCCTTAAAAATTTGGGCACATGTAAAAGTGTCAAAGGTAAAACAAGCAGCATTGGATTGAAAGTTGATGGTGATATTGTGTTTGATAAGGTTACAGTTGCAGAAAGGTTTAATGCATTTTTTACATCTGTAGCTCAAGAGTTAGTCAATGCTTTGCCTATACCCAGTGGAAAATTTGGTTTCACCCATGTATCTCATTATCATGTTAGTAAAGGTGTTGTACCAGCATCTTTCTCTCTAAAACCTGTTGACCTAACATATATCACTGATGTGCTAAAGACTTTGAATACATCTAAATCAACTGGTCTGGATGCCATGCCGTCAAGGTTCATTAGGGACTCTGCGGACGTGATAGCACCAGCTATAAACCACATTATGAACTTATCTTTGTCACATGGTATTGTACCCAATGAGTTTAAAAAGGCACGAGTGGTTCCATTGTATAAAAAGTCAGATAAAACGGTAGCCGGTAACTACAGACCGGTATCGGTGTTGAACATCATGTCAAAAGTACTTGAACGTATTGTATACAACCAGGTTCGAGACTACATGCAAGAACACAATCTATTGTATGAGTATCAGTCCGGGTTCAGAGAGAATTATTCTACGGAATCATGTCTCATAAAGCTTACAGATTATATCCGGTCACAAATTGATGATGGTAAATATTGTGGTATGATCATGTTAGATCTACAAAAAGCGTTTGATACGGTCGACCATGAAATATTGTTGTATAAGCTCCAGGCCTTGGGTTTTGACTCTAGTGGTGTGAATTGGATGAAATCATATCTCAGTGACCGTGAACAGGTAGTTGATGTACAGGGAGCTGTGTCATCATTTCTTCCAATTACTTGTGGTGTACCTCAAGGGTCCATCTTAGGTCCACTCTTGTTTTTAATCTACGTGAATGACATGGAAGCTGCTGTAAATTGTAAGTTACTACTATATGCAGATGATTCCACACTAATAGTGTCAAATCGGAATGTACATGTGATTGAGGGTGTGCTCAGTTCTGAGTTACAGTCAGTTAAAGCATGGCTCGATGATAACAGGTTATCGCTTCACTTAGGCAAAACTGAGTCTATCTTATTTGGTAACTCACATCAACTAAAAAAGTGTTCTCAACTTAATGTGGTATGTAATGACACTTTGATTGTACCCAAAGACTCTATAAAGTACCTTGGTGTTCTGCTTGATCAAAGCATGAGTGGTGAGACCATGGCTGCCTCTGTCATCAAAAAGGTTACCTCCAGAATAAAATTCCTGGGCAGAAAATCACAGTACCTTGATGTAAGTACAGCAAAACTACTAGCAAATGCTATAGTACAGTGTCAGTTTGACTACGGGTGTTGCTCTTGGTACAATGGTCTCCCTGTAAACACGAAACACAAACTTCAGATTTGTCAAAACAAGCTCATCAGATGTGTGCTTAAATTATCATCTCGATGTCATGTTGGTAAAATCCATTTTGAAATGTTAAATTGGCTCCCAGTCCAAGAACGAGTTCATCATCTCCAGTTATGTCATGTTAAGCGTATCTTATCTGGCTCTGCTCCATCTTATTTGTCTTCTAATTTTTGTTACACAACTGAGGTCCACTCACATAATACTCGCCATAGTCGTAACGGTCTAGTCCTACCCCGCTTTCGTACAGTCATGGGTAAAAATAGTTTTAATTACAGTTCTATTATGCAGTGGAATGATTTACCAGTCCACTTACAATGTATTAGCACATTTTCAACTTTTAAAAAGGAAACTAAGGTTTACCTATCGGATAAAATTATTTTGTAAAATTGTATTTACTATTGTACACCATTCTAATCATTTTAAAGCATACTAGTCAACTTATTTGTGTTCTTTTTGTATTGTATTATTCGCTACCTTGAATTATTTACTTTATTTTCTTTTTTTTTGAGGACCTCAATGGAAATAAGTCCCCTATTGGACTTTTTTGAGTTATCCTCGGTATTTTTAACAATGGTGTCTAATAGTGATTTTCATGTCACAATCACCGT
Source organism: Terebella lapidaria (assembly GCA_949152475.1). Taxonomy (NCBI): domain Eukaryota; kingdom Metazoa; phylum Annelida; class Polychaeta; order Terebellida; family Terebellidae; genus Terebella; species Terebella lapidaria. The sequence goes on along the minus strand of OX424559.1, from coordinate 4,771,872 downwards.
GTTATATTATATGGTATAGCTGTCAGGTACCTGTGATATGTTTTTTACTGTAATATACACTTGTTTTTTATACCAAATAAATTCAATTCAATTCAATTCATGCGCAGTCACAATCAAATGATTTTAGGAAACCTGACGTCACGTATGGGATATTCTCACCATCCAATCACAATACGTGTTACATACGATGTCGGCATAAGCTTATATCATGGATATTGACATCTGACATGCGTTGAATCTGACACACCGAAAATGTATGAAAATCTGGACGTCTAGCATTGAAAAGATTGATTGAATTGTTAAAACTGACGATGCGATGTCGGGAAAATGCAGATCGCGACGTCGTCAAACTTCAAATATCACGATGCATGAATGTCGCGACATTCGATGCCATCTCTAGTTTGAATTACACGAGATATGTTTTGATCTGTGTGTCTGTTGTTTTAAACAGATGAGAAAAACGACGGTCCAGACCTAACGATTCCGTCAAGTTTGCAAGAATTATGACAAAAAAAGAACAGTACTACTTTACAATAAACTTCAATCGTTATTTCTGTAACAAATCACATGTATGTTTTCAAATTGTTTGTAGGGTTCTGGACACGCATAATACGGAAAAAAAACTTTTCATGTTCGCTGATCAGGCAATAAATAAAAACATGACTCAATATCTAGCGAGGCACTGAGCGTGATTCAGAAACCGAATCGGAAATTATACTGAAAGGAACTAATAATGTGAAGGATGGGAGACAAGAAGAACAGCAACAAAAACAACGTATAATGTTCAATAATACGAATTAATTTGACATATCAAGATAAATTGAATAGGCCTACAATATAACTGTGGAGTGTGAGATGTAATTAGTATTTACTACGCATCATGGATAACAAGAAACGACAGGGGATAGAAGTAAAATAAAATGAAAGGTAAAACATGGAATTGGAAGATTGAGATAGTAATGAATATTTTGAATGCGATGAAATATGTTTTCCCACGGAGCAAATTTCCTGTTTACCCGAGTTTCTTGACTAAGTGTAGATCTATAATGCCCATCCATACCGGAAGAATAACCCAATAAATTTCTCCGTCTTTTCGCTTGTTACTGCGGTTAGAACTTATCAACAGTCGCTTCTTTGTTCCTTAATAAAGCTTCTCAGTCAAAGCATATCGTGACAGAATAGGACTAGAGACATTCTTCGATTGTTCTCCGACGAAAAGTGCGACAGTGCGCAGTCTAACTTTTGACCCTAGCCGCGCTCCCTACAGCGAAAGGCATACACTGTCAGAAACACGGAACACTTGATTCCGGGATTCTGCTCGCGTGCCACGACGGTTTGCGTTTTCGTCGCACGTAAACGCGCTTTGAGGCAGGGCAATTGTGCTTCGTCTAACGCAATTTGCACCAATAAATGAAATTCTGTCAATTACTATTAACTAGGCAGCGAGAAATCGCAGTAATTACGCCTAAAACTATCCTTATTTGCCGTTCGAGCTACTCACGACCGTTCCTCAGAGCGTTGCACTCGGAGAGGGGCAAGTGGCGGTAAGAAGCGAATGCTCCGCGACGACAACTCCCTTCAGCCAAAAATCACGCCATTCCCGACTTCTTCGTATAATCGAATCAGGGCGGCAATTTATCACATCGCGTTTAAAGCGGATACGGTACTTTAACCAGATTACCACTGTACAACCCCCTAATTTGGCCACTAATAGACCACCGCGTGAAGTCGGTAACCACTTCTTAATAAGCCTTGAGCAAATTAAATAATCGTGCTTTAATATCGAATGGCGAGAGCTGTCGCGATTAAGCCCGGGACTACTCTCGGAGCGCTCGGGGAAGAGCAGTCCCGCACCGAATGAGCAACAAGAAAAGAAAACCTCAGTGCAGATTGGCGGTAAATATTTTTCTCGACGTCGAGTCACGCGACTTACCACGCCTCAGCTGTGAGAATGGCGAGGTAACCTTTGCCCTGAATCAGGGAACATTTGATCCGCCTTTAATGCGTCGCGTGCTTCGCCATTAATATCTGAATTTATGTGATTTACATATGCGATGTTCCTCTTCGCTAATTCGTTTCTCTGCGGAGACTTCTGCACGCCAGCGGAGTGGCGTCGTCCCGGACATTTCCATTTTGTGCTACACAATGTAATTTGCAAAGCAATGTGCTATGTTTTCAGTTGCACAAGTAATAAGCCTTTTACTTTGCATGTTGTCACAGACGTGGAGCACGAAAGGAAACGTTGCATATGAACAAGGAAAATAGGAACGAATTAACTTCTTCACACATATAACAAGTTTCTGGTCATGGTAATATTTTTCTGCGTAATTGAATCAAACGTCTTTCCGAATCTTTCGATATTCTGTGTATCTTCTCAGCGTTTTAGCCGCGCTGGTCACTGTCCAAGCACATTGCAGTGAATTCCATTGCATGTACTTAGTTTAAGTTCTCTAAGAAGGCGGTTTGAAGGAAAGAGAAATATATATTTATCAGTTGTTTCTCGTCGAAAGCGGGAAATATATTCAAAGTAACGTACCCCTTGAAAAGGGACGCACTTAGCCACGTCCCGCTCCCCTTGTAGATTGTTATCTTGACCAGGCTCTCTCGCTCGCTCCTCCATTGTCCATGAAAATAGCATATCATATCTAGAAGATCTTCGCAATTTGTCACATTTACAGCGATGCCAAGGCTTTGTGTCCGATTTTGGCCCCTTCATCCGCCCGTCACTGCTAGAGATGGCCGCCATACTTACATTTCCAGATAAAGAAACACGAAGGGCCTGTTGCTTTTATCAAAAAGGGCTATTATATACCATTACCTTGCCATTAATGCTTTACAAGTTTCCAACGCGGGCAATTTTGCCATCATTTGTTCGGTTTACCGTCCATCGTGCTCACGCCTCCCGGCGGAATCCCGCTGGAGCCAAATGCAATAATTTCATATAATGTACGCTAATAGATCTTGGGATGGCGATCGGAGCGAGCGACCAAGGCAGAGTGATCGTTCACACGCCACTTATTCCATTGGGCGCTCACATTACTACATTTCCTGCTCTTCAAGTTGTCCATTTGCGGAGTTCATGCGAGCAATTCGCCTATTACTCGCTTCCATCAGGACTTGTGGGAGGATTTTTCTCTCATTTCATACATCTCTCTTGCCAAGAAATAGCTGACAATTTACACTGACGTCATCCATCGTTACAAGGACATAATATACATGATATATTCGTGTACAATATTCGTATGTCATGTCACCACAGTCGATGTTCACATTTGTACGGTAGGCCGATCGCAACACGCATGAGAGAGGTAAAAAAAATAACTGGTTTACTAATGAAATTTCAAAAAAATTCAAATTACACGTCTGTAAATAAAAAACCTCGTGCAAATCGACATTGACAAACGTACTATTTGAACGGCAAGAAACGGAGACACTGAAGAATATAACCCCCTGTGACTCTCTCTCTCTCTCTCTTGCTATCCACAGAGGGATACGTGAGTTTACCTAATAAGAATTAACACAACCATCAACACATCGTTCGCCACCCGAAATCACCCAGGGAATCGGCGCTCGCCAATTAACATGCATCGAAATATGAACCGGACTTCCCAATAAAATGTCGTGATTTCTATACGAGTGGGACTCCTTAGGGATTCCATACGGAACACACAAATTGGCTCAGTGTTTAACATGCCTATCAACTGCGGACATCGTGGAAAAAATGTCTCACGCAAAATACGTCATTCGCGCTAATTACGTCGCTATTACTGTTCGCAGCCGTTTCTCGAATTTTGCCGTCAACCGCGCTCCTTAGGGAGTTTTTTTTTGCGCAGGTGCGCGTATAGGCTCGTTTGTTTGTCGTTAGTTTGTCACGAAATGCGCAATATAACGCACGTAGATCATCTGCGTAGACAACTAAACGCCTGATGAGCGTATATTGAATTGTCGCAATTAGATCTATATACTAGATCAGTAGATCTACACCCCGTATATTGAATAACAGTGGTTTGTTTGTTGTTATGCCAGTAAGCACAGAGACGCTCCCACCTCGACTTTCTGAACAAACATCATGGATCGTGGCATATTTCTCTAAACTGTAAAATACACTCAAATCCTTTAATGTGGTTTGCTGGATATTATGACGAATTTGTTACACAGTCATGCATGCACTATTTTTTTTTATTGCTTTGATATAAGCAAGGAATAAGAATTGATCGTTTGATAAAATTATTATTAGGCCTACAAAACGCATCAAGGCCCGTGTTTTGCATACGCTTTGCGTGTATTGGACACCCGATATACCATATTATAAAAAATATATTGGTTAATATTATATTTTTGATTAATACGTTATTTTTACTGATATGAAACGACTATAAATTGCATATACATTTGTACAATAAACTTCAAGCATGCATCCCCGTTTCATTCAGGTAGTACTATGGATCAAATCAAATCAAATCGATCACCCGAAGAAAACTTCTTACATATAATGGCTTAATTCTCCGATAAGAAGGCCATTAATGACAGTTCGAGCCATTTATTAGCCATTTGAGATTACTGATCCATTCCGTGAACGCCATACACGCCACTCTGTTCACGACATTATCTCAATTACTCAGCAATTCATTATATAGCTGGGTTAACGAGCTGCGTGTAAACGTCGCCATAAGCGAATTTTCCACCCCGTGGGCATATATTTGGAAAGTTTGTGCATCGCAAAATAAACTCGTGGTTCAATTTGGCGCGATGGCCTCAGGCAATGTGTACATAGGAGTTAATTGAGCGAAATGCTTTCAAATTATGCATGATATAATGGTTGTCGACAAATCCTGGCTCTTGAGACTGCAGTAACTTCTACCAAAGCTAGGGTGCATGTTGTTCACGGGGGTGCAGTAAGGTTAGTGTCATTGTATATATGGTGACCATGTTGAGACGGAAAATTCGTTGGGGACCCTGCTGATTTGAAACGATATTATGTCACTATCGAGCTAACGACGCATAACGTGTTTCACGAGCGTATATGGAGGGGTGGGTGGGGTGGGGGTGGGGTGGGGGGGGTGAATGGTCGAGGTTAGCCAACTTCTATTGAAGCGTTATGAATAGCCGGCCGAATGAGGGGACTCATTAGATCGAGCTCTAACCAATCAGCGCCCGTGTTTGCAGCTCAGGCGTAAGCACGTGAAACAAACGGACCGTAACTTTCTATAACGGCGCTCGGTCGTTACATCATGTTATTTGTACAAAGCAGCGCTCATTGGACGCCGCGTACGGAAAACAAGATGGCGGATTGGATCGAATAACGGCTATAGCGGATGTATTATCGATGAAATTGAACGAAATAAACGAGAGTTTGTATGTTTACTATGTGTGAGATGGCATATTGGATTACCAATATTTGGAGGATTCTGAGGCTGTATTTCGTGCGACAGGAAACGAAAGGAAAGTGTGAATATTGACCATAAACCCTATCGAAATGACCGGTTTATTGTATTTTTCAAAAATTAAATATTTGGCGATTGTTTATTTATGGCGCAGATTCATCGTAAAATATTGTGAGCTCATAGATTACATTGTACTTCGAATAAATGATATATTTTGGAGATTATGTTGAAATACATGTTCAAATCACTTGTATGTGCCTGAAAACTCAAAAGCTAGCAGGACAAGTGCTGCATTTGAAGTCATTTATTCAGGCACATATACCCAGCTTTTATTACAACAAGAACTTGCTCACATATATAGCCCTATACATTTTAAACTGTTGCAGTCGGTTTCCGTTATCAGTATGGCGATTTTCCACAATATATGCCGAATAAAAAAAACCCCCTGAAATATATGCGCAATTCCTATCATCGATATATAAGGGTATTTTTCCAACAGTAAACGCCTCAAATTAGTCGCCAAAAACGAAGGAAATATCGGTATGAATATATTATTAAATATGATATCACAAACAAATGTTATATATGTACAACTGCGCGGCTTTATCTATCATAATTACAAATAATCACTTGAAAGACCTTAAAAAGCGCATGTATGTTGTCTACAAAAAATGATAACATTCATGTCATGAATGTACAGGGCGTCTCGAAAAGTTTCGCATTAAAATAAATATCTAGATCTAATGCCGGAAACTTCCATAATTATGCAGATGTTTTTGTCTAATATAAATGTTTAACGTTATGGTAAATATATTCCAAATATATACACATATTAAAACACAGCGTTCAAAGACACTGCAAAGTACGGAATTCTCATGAAAATATATTCGTTAATGTGTGCGAATTTATGACGGCCTAAACGAAAAAAAAAATCAAATGCTACAAGCCATTTTTGAGGAACTGAAATATGTACACATTTTGAAAATATATTTTGATCTCCCCGGTGTTTGAGATGTATAAGCAACACCCTGTATAAGCAACTTCCGATTTAATATATTCCGAGATAAAAACCAATGATTTACATAATAGAAACATGATGTTTATTCACAAATACTTTTACAGTGTATATTATATTATTTTTATGTGCTGGCTGAAAATCTACATGTATATTCAGCACAAACTAACGCCAAAATTCTTATGAAGAAATTCGCTGCATTCTTTCAGTTCACAGACCCTCTGCGTATTTTTTTTTTGCAGAAATACATTAGAGAAACTTCTGGTTTACGCTATCATAATTTGTATTGCAATGTTAAATTAGAGACAAGGTAGCTTTCGTATCAATATTTTAATCACCAATTCGCTTGATCAGATGTTTCATATCGATATTAAAGCCTATATTCTTCCTATCCTTCAAGTCGTTTTCCCCCTCTTTTGAACCCCCAAACCAATACTTTTTTTTATCATATATATACTCGGGATTTTCAGGGACCCCAGGGAGAACAGTGTTATACACTGATGGGGTTCCCTGTGGAAAAATGACCAAATAAATAAATAAATAGGGAAACTTCCGTGCGAAGTTTTAACGTAGTCCGCTACAAACAGTGAGGTAACGAAGATTCAAAATTCAAAAGTTATTTTTGGAATATTTTCTCTTCAAAATGGCCTATTTTATAGAATTACTGATCAGCTTCCTAATACTGAAAAGAAAATATAGGGTCACCGTGCTGGTTTCTTCGACATATTCGATCAAAATCACAAGCATTCACCAATAATGACATAAATTATGGCATTTTTGCACATTTTTTGTCCATATACACATTTTGCATCGTGTTTTCCATGCGAACGGATACGGTGACTCCCTATTTTCTTCTCAGTTTTAGGGTGCTGATCAGTTACTCCATAAAATAAATCGTTTTGAAGCTCCAGATTATGTCGATACAGTTATTTATTTTAAGAAAACTGTTTGATCCATCCTCTCACTGTTTGGAGCGGACTACCTTAAGGCACAACTGTATTTAGCCTATACTTACGTAAATTCCTTAGTCTGCGTCCATCCAGGGCTGTATGTCTTCAACACAACCTAGTCGCTTCAGTCCTTGGTAATAATTTTCCATTATCCCACTATTATTTAGTGATTATTGGTGTTACCATCCTTGTTATTAATCCAAATTGTTGGTAGGTAACAGTATTATCACAATGATAGTGCCATATTTTTCCACAATAACCGCCTCATACACTGCACATTTGTAAGACAGAACAGTAATAATTCCTTCATTTGACGATATTTATCGTCGGAACAAGCATGTGCCGAATGCACAGCGTGGTGTCATCGCAATTATATATACAGCGGGTTTTTCTGTTCCACTTCCAGGGAAAAAATGCGTTGAAAATCCACTTTTTGTGTAACTTCCAGTGCGTTGGGTGAATTAAAATGTAAATTTCGAGAAAGTCGTGATTTTTTTTATCCATTCCATGGCGAAACAGTTCGTACAAATACATACATTCGACAGTATACAGTGAACTATACCAGCAGAAGACCTTAATGTTACTGGGTGAACGTACACGATTTCAGACTGCAGGTTCCATTGCACAAAGAATTGAGCCAAAAAAGCCGAAGAAAGAAGAAAAACTATATGCGGTGTCATGCATGCATATTCCTTTCTATACCAGCCGCTCAAATTGAATACTGTCATATATTGTTTTATCGGATAATTATTCAGCATTTTACCCTCAAAAGTACTAAAGCAGAAGGCCATGTTGTAACAGCAATCGCAATAATAAACTTCTTTGTGTAACGAACTGTCCAAGTGAGACAAAGATTAGTGGGTTGAAACCAGGTGAATTGCAATTTATTTGGCTGGCTTTTTTATGTTTACTACAATAACCAAATCCCCTTTTTATTTCTGGACTATATATTTCTCTGTCGAAATTTATCGCCGTTTGAATGTGAGGGTGTCTTGAAGTGTATACCGATTTTTGCTCCAAAGCAAACGACGTGCAAAATGGCTCTTGTATGGTCGCTTAAAGGCTTTGAGAAGGTGATTGGCGGATTTATAAACACTATTGGTGTCGATCTCAAGCATGGATAATGCTGGGATAGATGGATTAAAGGGTTAAGTAACGGACATCTTAATACCTCTACCTCCACATAGCATTGAAATCACCATGTATTCAATGCACAATCGGTGTCACAAATGTGCAGTGACGTTAAGTAATAACGTTACTATTCTACGAACGCAATGCCATTGTGTATTGAGGAAGTATTCACTATTTATTGTTTTGAATATTGTATTGATTTTCGGCAATACTAATTTTTCAAAAAAAAACATTTTGCCCAGCTCATTTTATTTTATCATATTGAATATGAGTCATGTAATATAATATATTTCACATATGAAGAATAAGTATATTGATTGAAATAATATCAACAGGCACCAAGATTAAATTCCATAATATTTATTACTATCTACTGGGAAGTCATCTATTTTATAGGCATACACTCCACAAAGTTATACCAAATGATATCGTTGAAATTTTCTGCAATAACATACACTAAAAGGCGGGTGTGTGTCGGAAGGCGATGTCGTCTGTTCACAGTAGGGCATCTGGGTTCATCAGACCGTGAAATATGCCCACGCAGACGAGGCAATTGCAATTGGTCAGTCTAGACGTCGCGCACGCGCAGTCGTGTTATAAGGCAGACGAACTTAGCACGCGGTGTTTGGTGCAAGTTCTTTTGTCTGGTTTTGAACGTTGTGCTTATTGTCTCGTTGCGGAAATGAGATGTCCCGCTTTTGGAAGGCTGTAATTAATGATAATTTGCCTAATGTACTTTCGATAATTTGACTAAGAAGGTTTCATTGGCGCTTTTACAATGTGGTGAATGGGGGTGTTGCTCCACCTCCGCAATAAACAGAAAGAAATTCGTGCTAATTTAATCAGATTTTTTCTGTCACTGTTAATATGATGACGGGAAGTTTAAAACGAGTCTACAATGACATGCAAGCTGTCTCAATATGGACACAATTTATAGGCAAGTGCAAAGTAATTTTACGGGTTTATTACGAATACCTACAATTACATGCTTTTAGCATTTGCTGATAAAATGTCATTTACTGATTATTTTGAACAAACAACGCACGCTTTCTGTGCATTGTGAAAATAATTATTATACACGCGTTAGACTTTTTGTATTTTTTGTAAAAATATAAGAACATCACATTATTATGCATTTGCATAATACTAAAAAAAAAAAATGTTGTGACAATACATTTAGGCCATTTATTGAACTCTTTGATGCCAATTCGCGAGGACTGCATGATATTTCTGGCTATTATATATAAGATAAAACTTTCATAGTTTTCCTATTTTTAAATGTACAAATATTATGTGTATGTGTGAACTTCAGAATAAGAAATAATCGAATATACAAATATCTCCTCGCAACGAATGCATACTCGAAATGATGAAAAAGAAGTATTGTGGACGGAACACTGTAAAAATTCAACACACCAATAGCGATAATTTGGAAGCATATGGCGATTCTGCCGAGCAAAATGACCTCTTCTGTATGAATTGTCTCGTAAGTATCGGGACATCATCTGTTGTTTCTTGAGAAGGCGGTCATTAGGCGGTAAGAAGAAGCACTTGTCCAGCGTTGGCCCATCAGCCCCGGCGGGTAACTGTCGCCTTTGTTGTAATCAGGAAGGTAAAAGTTCTTCTGACGTTTTTGCGTTGAATTATTCCGGTGTCAAGGATTTTGTAGTGCGATATTGACCCGTTGGCTATAACGCCACTTGAAAGCCGGGTTGTTTTGGGTATAAATGCGTAAAGCAGCTGAGCTTTGTGACTTTAATGAATCAACGGGGGTGCAATGAAGGGGGGTGGGGTGGATTGATTCCGTGTTGTTTCACCAATAAATGGAGGGAAAGCCTTAAGGGGTTTGTTATTTTGCCGTGAGTGGAGATTCTGTGTGGAGTGTTATACGTGTTATAAGCTCGTTACGCTTTGAGAGCAATAATACGTCCAAGTACACACATGCGTCTCGCCTGCACAAATACTAGTATATCAGAGGGATGAAATCGTGAAACGGTGTCCCAAACTAGGTATTCGGAGGAAAATAATATGAACCTTCCCAGGTTGGGCACAGTACATTATTTATTGTAGAATCTTCACCATTTTGAGCAAGTTTGATTCAATAGTGTTTCTATTATTGATTGCAAGTATAAAAATACTTGGCCACCATGAGCTCACACTATTCTATAATGTATGTAGTTTACAACTTTAATTTATCGTAAAGGTAAATATTTGTTGCATCTATCTGCCCCAACAGTCTCGGGAACGCATATATTATTCATATAGGTCTATAGCAATGTGACAGAATATGATCTATATCAATGTGACAGAATATGATTTTACTGACAGAAAATGTTCGTTTGTCAGACAGTGTTTTTACAGTTGCAGTGCCAGGCGTGTTTCAGCCTTCTATATATCAGCCAAAGTGAAGTGCATCAAGTTATAACACGACACTGTTAAATTATAGTATCACAATAATATCAGCAAAATGATTAAACGAGCTAATTAAATATTACTGAGCTTTAATATTTTTTTCACGATCTTAAATATTTAATTCTGGGTTTTATTATTTATTTCAAGGTTTTAATAATTAATTCCGTGTTTAAATATTTAATTCCTGGTTTTAAGTATTTATTTCCCAGGTTCCCAGGTTTTCTTATTGGGTAAATAATTCTTCAGGAACAAATTAATTCCTATAAAAAGTTTAAATGTCCTTATATAACGTTATTCACTAGTTTACGAAAATCAGAGCATATATACAAATTCCAGAACGAATTAACAAATTGTTCGATAAATTCGGAGAAATAGCACGATTTTTGATGATTCATATAGTTCTCACAACAGCATGAAATCGTGCAATATGGCGAGTGTGATATTGGAAGGAATGTCGTCTGCAGAGTGCGCGCACATCGTCGATGGCCGGTCGATCGCGGGCAGTTCGGTATATAATTCGCTTGACGAAATTATAGTTTACAATAAGAGAATATTTGTAATAGTAATTGAAAGAATAGTTTAAAAGAATAACTTTCTTATTCTCGACATCAACCAATTTACATGTAAAATAACTAATGAAATTTTTGACGTTGTACCATGTTTCATAACAAGCCTATCATTTACAGCTTCATGTACAATATGGCTTATTTTCCACGACCGAATCAATGCAAGAGTGCGACACCGATGTTCCGCAATCAGTGGGAATAAACACAAGGGAACTTATTTTCCGTCCCTAAGGGCTTCCAAATCAAGTCGCCAGTCAACCAGTAACGTTCAATTATGTCGCCTTAATTGAAGGTGGAGGCCCCTACGAGGCAATTCGCGGGCTTCACAAAATTACCCGCCATTACAAGGCGCTAACGCTAAAAGCACGGATTCACGACGACGAAAAACGAAACGGACGGATCGCACGGACGCCGAATAGACAAGACGAAACAGACAGTTGGCAATTTGTCACCCCTTTGGCAAGTGACCGCAGCACTTGAAAGGTTAAACGCCGTGAAATGTTGCAATTCTCTCATGGAAACTGACCCCTTCTCGCGGGCTCTCGACTGAGGTGCTAGCGGCGTTCTTTTGGCTCTCGAGTGCGGGGATGTAAAATGGCTTCGAAACGTTTTCATGACAAGTGAAACTGATCTCTTCCTCTCCATAATATAGAGACAATTGACTGTCGAGGGGAAGCACGGAAAGTGGGAGGATTTTCCCTCACAGCTCCTAGCCAAGATGCAATAAATGTTGGACAATTTGCAGTGACGTAATTGAGTTACGGCTGTCTCCCCTTTGTTTTGACGTTTTCGGAAACTCAATACCGATATGTAAACACACAAGAATGGTATATAGTTTGTTTGAACCCGGGTAGGTTTCAGTTATTGCCAGGAAGTACTTGATTGAGAATGACGGGCATAGAAAGAATTGCACACTGAGAATATTGGACATTTGGAAAAGGTATAAATGTATATATCTTCCACGGATCAAATAATGCCCAGGCGGCTTTCATAATGCCCAGACATAAATATGTCAAACCTACTTTATCACTTCGAAGATGAACCTCTAGAGATAGGCAAAACAAAAATTACAGACATATTTCTATCATGCAATGCCTTGCAATCGTTAATAATTTGCATATTCGGTTGCTAGGTATGTAATTATAAAGGTTTTCAGAATTGCTATGCTATGTATAATATCATAATTAATATATTTCAACCAACATATAAATCTTTCTTTGATTCTGACTTTCCTTTATCATGATAGAACTCCAACCAATTCAAGATTCGATTTTATCATAGTGCTGCAAATTTTGCGGTGAATGTATTTTCTACCAAACATTGGGACGTGTACTTAACATACTTTCATCTATATCTTCTATTGCATTCGATAAAATTCATAAAATGTTCCCACGATTTACTGCCTTTATAACGCTCAGAAATACGTTTCGTAGATGAAAACATGTATGTATATTGGAGACACATGAACGAAAAAGTGAATTTCATTTTCTACTATGACCCAGACATCCGGAATGAGAGAGTGCAACATAATATTTCCAATACAAATCTTCGGACACATCTAAAATTTTAAGGAGGTTTATATTAGCCATACACATGTGTGATGCCGTATGTTGTGGTGTAGGATATTGTCATTACTTTCAAATTCCTTGGACACATCAATATGACATTGTGTATATGAAAACAGAACTTAATAATTGAAGTTCGTGGAATTATGGGTAATTCCACGATCAGGTGTGGAATTATGGGTAATATTTATTTAATCCCATAAACAGCCGCGGTATTTGAATATTTCCATTACATGTGGTACTGTTGAACATATATATTATACAAAATAAAAAGATGAAAAATATATCTGACGCACCATATTAATCATCATCCCCAAATAATTCCGTATACAGATTCACTGGTATTACTGTAGGAAAACTATGTACCGACACAATGTGTGACTCGAATCATAACGTTCCATTCCTTGACGATCCTCAACAATACTGGTGGTTTTTCTTGATGAGAATACTCGATGAAATCTACAATTCTTCGCGAAGATGTTTACAATTTAATTATTTCAAAGAAAAAAATCTCGATAATACGAAAATCGAGTTGTATCTGCAATTGTATTACACCAAGAATTTCGCCAAAATGTGTAATAGTCATGGTATACGGGCTTGGTGTTCTAATTTATTGTAATCGGTTATTTTAGAGTTTTCTACTAATTTCACAGAATGGACTGTGGAAACGCCTGTATTGACAGACTGATGACATCACGTCAGATATACGATTGGTCGGAATTTATTTCTTAGCCAAAATTCATGAATTTCAGGGGTTTCATCCTAATCTATATAATCTAAGCAAGGATCGTACCGGTACGATCCTTGATCTAATTTTCGAAACTGAATATCTAACTTGATGAGTGTTCAAAATGCTCATGAATATTATAATGAATTATAATGCAGTTGTAGACCTAACTGACTACGATAAAGATATCTTTGACGTCACAAGTGTAAATACAGTATAGATGTGAAACTGACATGAAACTTCAAATATCCAAACAACCTACCTGTGAAAGATTGTCACACCGAGAGCTAGAGCGGTTTTCTTAGATATAGATTCAGAGTTTAAATTCAGAACCTTAACATTTTGATTGCCACATGCAATGTATGCATAGCATCACAAAATAAATGAATTCTCAAGAAGCCTAATAATAGATTTCATTCTAGATTCATTCAGCCATCTAGCAACTACTCCTTAATACGACTCACTTGGCTGCTAATGGTTTTAATTTGGAACAGGTATCATATATATCATTTATTTCGAATCGTCTTGATACAATTGTTGAGTGTGAAACAGAAAAAAGCACAATATAATTGATACAGTATGATTGACACAATTGTTTTGAGTGTGGAACATAGAAACTACAATACGTAATACATAGAAAATCAATGATTGTTCCCAACTTCTTCAGGGTCAAGTAATGAAGTCAGCAAACCATCCCTCAATAAACATAGTTCTCGATTTGTTTTACCACAATGTTGACAATCTGCGTCGGTTATACATTGCTTTAACTTTGACAAAGCATGATCCAACATACAATCATCATTCACGTTCAATTTATACAACAAAAACCTTCTGTTGGCCGCCACAGATGTGGTTGAGAAAGAACATAGATTTCAACATAATTTTACAATTGAATTATGGCTGTTACGAGCCTCGCGATAGAAATTAAGGAACCTGTTCAGAAGATCAACTTCAATATTCTTTGCCGTTGAGATGATGCAGTATAGAAAGAACTCTTATATACATGTATATTGTTATCATCCGTGTGGTATCAATTTTCACCAATATTTATGGCATGACGTAGCTTTCTGTATCCCAATAATAGTTACCTAGGAAATCCATTGTCGTAAACGAGAACTGATTTTGTCTTATTTCAAAGAACTTATACGCTGAATTAACACATATTATCACATACATTGCAATACATTGGATATAGTTATGCCGGTAAAATATTAGTTTTATCAGCACAATTAACTTGTTGACCTCCGGTGATAATTGTCATGATCATCCATTTGATTGCGTAAAAAATATATATATATATAATATATTGGTATGAGTTAGGCCTCATTCCATTAATACAGGTTCCATACTCTGTTCTCATACCAATAACTCGACACATGCCCCCTCTCTCTCTCTCCCCCCCCCCCCCTCTCCTCCCATCCCCTCAGAATTATCCATTGGAACTTTATCTGTACATCCATACCAGCACATGGTTAACTTAGGAATTCTTTAATTTTCACTTACCTCGTACTATAGATATGTATTGTACACGTGTAAAACAAGGTTTATTTATCAACAGCTGTATGTAATCTACTGTATTATGAATGCTGAAGAGTGACATGCTCATGCGCGAAGCCTTTCCACAATAAAACTAAATTCATCAGGATTTTTGACCAGCTGCCAAACTTAGAGAAAATTTACATTGAACTTATCGGCTAAACAGAGTACATGAAATATCGTGTGAGATGACCATCTGGATATCAAGAACTTACAATGTGCTGTTATTACTTCCTGTTAGACCCTCTTCTGCCCAATTAACAGTACATGTATGCCTGATTCACCATAACTGATTGCCTTGATTCCACACCGTGATGTTTTATATAAATTTCGTGTGTGTATGTGATGTTGTAATGTTTATTGCTCCATGACCATGACCATGTTATATTCAGAATATGATGGTGTCATTGAAATGAAAAATTGAAATTTTAACACACATTTAAATACACAATACATATATTGAGGCTATGTAAATACACTCACCGCATTACCACATGTTCCCACCGTGTGTTTTTCCATCAATTCTGACAATGATCTTCGACAAACTAACGAAATCCTCTTCTGAGTAGGTTGACGCCTTTGGAGTTAAGCCTGTTTCGTTTTCATTGTTGTCATTCCTTGTTGTCGAATGAATCAGGAATTATGGAAAGGATAAGACGCGATGTTCACGACACGTGGAGGATTACGGCAGAGCAAAACAGTGACAAATACATCGGAAGAGCACATGTTGGGGAAGAGGTGGGTGGGTTTTTCCCCTCCCATTTGCGTGCTGTCTTGACAGACGTCCTTAATTGCAACACGCAAGACGACTAGAGGGGGTAGGTTAATCTTATTTCATCCGCTCTCACCACAGTGGGCCTAATGTATCTGGCAATTATTAAATTTTCTTCATTTACTTGTCACAATAAAACGTTGTGGTCGCCTGAGATTTATTTTTCGCTTCAAATTATTTCGAGACACGTTTTCAGTTCCTTGTTCATAAGGGCTGGTCCATAATTTAGCAGGAATCGGGGGGGGGGGGGGGGGGCGAGTGAAAGAAAGTTAAGATCCATATGTAAAGTTAGTTGTAATCCAGTCCCTGTACTTTGTTTCTCTTATCTATTGACATACATTCATGTCCGGGAGCTGTGTGACTCTATGTGACGTTAAATAATCGTAGTTTTCTTTTTTTTCAAGATTTTTACTTGGGCCATGACCAGGTACAAATTCGCATCGAAGCGTCTACGAATCAATCTGTTCCTTGTTCAACCGTCCTCTGATCACACCCTCACCCTTCCCAAACAATAGACTCGTCCAAAATCGCGACAGCAGCCGGCATTTCGCTAACAATGACACTCTACAGATGATTTGTCCAAATGAACACTTGTGCGCAGAGGGGTAGCGACCTCTCGGAATCAGACGGACAGACTGTCATTAAATGTAATTTCTCTATCTGCACAATGCCCGCTTAATTAGTCGTCAGGGAAGTATTCAAGCCGCGAGGGCTTCGTTTTCCGTTCCCGCGCTTTCAGTTCGGGCGCCGTCTGCTTTTTCGTCTTCGCTTTAACATGCGTCGCACGCGTGTCGCAAATCCGTTTACGCTATTAGTCGGGCATTTAGATGTAAACATTTATTGTTCACCCCCTAGGAGTACCTGTTGAAATAATTTTCCACGCTATTGATGGAAATTACGTACCCCTCTCAATAGTTAGGTGGCGTAGCCTACGTTTGCTGCGTTGTTGCGGATTAATGAGCTATAATTATTATATTATCATTATGGTATCGCTGTAATTAAGTAATTTAGGTGTGTAGCAGTGATTTCTCGTTCTCGTACTTAATGGTTAATCTTATGGAAACTACATTTTATGCTTACCTACTTGCAAATACGTCGTGCATGCTTTTCCAGTGAAAACGTTGACAAGCATGTCTGTTCAAATTGCAGCACATTTATGGACAGAAAAAAAAAACATTTAAATAGTGTGTGTATTTTTGACATTAGAGCGTTGGGGGCGAAGCCCCCAACCCTCTACATGTCTATGTGCTGACTTTTTCATGGAGGTTTCATGCCAACTTATCGACGCTCGTTTTGGCATGTAAACGTTTAGATACCTACTTCAAATGAGGATTTTCTTCGTCCTTGACATACAATCTCTCGAATTGATGGGAAACTGTGACTATTCCACAGATATATTAGGCATAAATCGATGTGTCAGGTTTGAGAAAATTACGTAAAATGTCCGAATTATCTAGAAACGTCCCAAAATGGCGGAGCCGATGGAAATTGACGTTCCCAGAATGCAAAGCAAACTTTACCACAATCACGCGTATTTTGGAACACAATTTCTGTTCAGCAATTCGTGCATGCATACATGCATGTGGGCATCTGCGTGTGGGCATCTTTTGCGTTATGAAGTAAACACAACGATTCGTCTGCGATGCCACGGCTACATTCACCGTAATTTGACGTATTTTATCGCATGACAATTAAGCTGGTGTTCTGTGTTGGATTGCGAAGTCTTTTTATTTTTAACTTTTCATCCTAGTACACAGAAATGACTTGGAATCATGTAGGGGGTGAAATTATAGCTTCTTTTTTTTTTTGGGGGGGGGGGGGGGTAATGTTGTGTAAGATACATTCGGCTGTCGTGGTGCTGATGATGTGCTCAGGCTCTAATGCCGTCTCCCGCAGTGTGATGCATTTTCTTGTTGTATTATAATGGTTTATTCCAGGTATAAACAGTCAAATAAAAAGTACGTGATAATCATTGTAATAACATGCGGAATATTTGTGTAGTGTCCGAGAACTGAAATATCGCCATATAATTTTGAATTTTGAATGTCCACGCTAAATCTCTGTGTTCGTATTACCTAAAACAACGCAGACAGGCGTACAACTTACCGCTAAGAAAGACATCCGAATCTATAAATTACAGCCGTAACGGGAGTGCCATATCTTCGTATACTAGTAATTACGTCATTATGAATGTAGTTCTATCCTCAAATCCCATGTATCTTTGCCCGGAGCAATGCCCAGCCCTTCGCCACATCGGCCCATCTGTTACTTAAACGGTGCCACAAATGGGCGCAAATTAATTCGGGACAACTCAATCACGCGCAATTACGGTCTATTATCGCTAGTCATGAAGCATTACCGTATTACCGCGCATTTTGATCTACGGAGAATGGCGTTGCGCCAAGCGGGTAATGCTCCTAGCGTGTCCGCAGTAAATTGGCCAAATAGGGGCAAAGTGCTCTTTTAACATGCGAAGCCCGCGACCGCGAGACCTGGCATTATCGGTAATTTAGAGGGAAGATGGTCCGTAATATATAGGTTTCTGCTTGGCGTAATCCTTCCCTTGAAATCTTACTCGGGGTGGATTTAAGGGAAAAGGCATCAGAACCATCAGTGATAGCCGTGTCTTGTTCTGACTTCGCTCTGTCGTCGTCTCCTGACCAAAAGTGACAGATTAGGTTTGATTTATTGTGGTAAAATGTCAATGTTGCTGACCTCGTGTGCTAATGTTGATAATCGGACTGGGACTGGACTTGTTGGCTCCATGGCGTGAAGGATCAAAAGAGGACATGTGGAGAGAACTGGATGATCGGAAGTATTGTACAATATGCCTCTCGCGATTGAATTAAACATGGAATATCATACTGTATCTTACGGAGCCTCTGAGAGGACATGGAAGAAAATTTTTTAGCACATTGTTATTGCGTTCCCTCGCAATATTATCGCGTTCCCTCGCAATAATATTGCGTTCCCTCGCAATATTATCGCGTTCCCTCGCATTCCGGATCGCGTTCCCTCGCATTGTGCTGACGCCAATGACTTCTGAGAAGGTTATTCTACAAGATCGCGAGGGAACGCGATCCGGAATGCGAGGGAACGCGATATTATCGCGAGGGAACGCGATCTGGATTGCGAGGGAACGCAATAAGATCGCGATCCGGATTGCGAGGGAACGCAATAAGATCGCGAGGGAACGCGATCCGGATTGCGAGGGAACGCGATAATATTGCGAGGGAACGCAATATTATTGCGAGGGAACGCAATAACCGTATGTCAAAAAATATTTCTTCCATGTCCTTTCAGCGGCTCCGTAGTATCTAGACCGTTTCTTCGTCAAAGTTTTATGCACTATTATCACGCTTACACACGCATAGATTGTTTTAGGATTGTTCAAAATAGTTCAACTTGAGCATTGATATGTTCAGCAATAATCATTAGGAAGAAGTACCAATTGGCAGATCGACATCATAAATTTTCTTAATTTGTATTGAATTAAATTAATCTTTATTTTTATGAACCATCCTATTATTCTGAGTCATATATGGAAATAAAAGCATACTACCAAACGTGCTGTAACTTACCGGCAAACTGATTACTAGTTAATTGGCGTCAAAATTATGCTAAGCCAAATTTGAAATTATATCCAACAGTTTGTGTCCAATGGCCGATTCATACATTTTGTGGTTGAGTAGAAACAATATACTTCATACAACAGTCAAATTTAATATTTGCTAAAAGACGCATATAATGTTTGTAACATGACCACTGCCATGAGAGTCAGAGTATAAACCTGAGCTATGTCTTCGCGTTTTTTTTTCTATCTCCAAGGTTTCTTGTTCAAGCACTCAAGGTCAACCGGCTCGCGAATAATTCAAACCTAAACTTCATTAGGATTGTTCAAAATAGTTCAAATTGAGCATCGATGAGTTCAGCAATAATCATTAGGAAGAAGTATCAATTGGCAGATCGACATCATAAATTTTCTTAATTTGTAATGAAATTAATCTTAATTTTTATGAAACCATCCTATTATTCTGAGTCATATGTAAATAAAAGCATACCACCAAGCGTGCTGTAACGTACCGGCAAACTGATTACTATGGTAAATTGGCGTCAAAATTATGCTAAGCTCCAAATTTGAAATTATATCCAACAGTTTGTGTCCAATGGCCGATTCATACATTTTGTGGTTGAGTAGAAACAATATACTTCATACAACAGTCAAATTTAATATTTGCTAAAAGACGCATATAATGTTTGTAACATGACCACTGCCATGAGAGTCAGAGTATAAACCTGAGCTATGTCTTCGCGTTTTTTTTTCTATCTCCAAGGTTTCTTGTTCAAGCACTCAAGGTCAACCGGCTCGCGAATAATTCAAACCTAAACTTCATACTCCAATATTTTGTCTCCGATTGACCGATTCACACATCTTCATGCCTCACAGTGACATCAAATTTTGATCAACAGCAAAGTTTTATCAACAGCATCTATGTGCCCACAAAACAAACAGATGCTATATTAACAAGCACCTATTGACCATAAACCAATCAAAATTTCACATGGAGAAAACCTTGATTCTGAATAAGGTCATGCAAGGTAAGGCCACCAATTTACAAATCTTCACGTAGGAATTGAGCACTCAAGGTCAACTCCAGTCAATTCCAAGGTCACCATGAGATACACGGATTTTAATTACCGTATTGGTCCTAATAGTGGCACTTGCCCTAATAGTAGAGCGCCTCATCTTTTCCCCAAACATGTTCGGTTTTTTGTAGTTATATATTTCTTACCTCCACTCAGGAGAACATTTTCAAACATACATCAATATAATACAATACAACATATTGATGCCTCATATATATGATGCCTCATATATTTAAGATCTTGTATTCCGATAATGATAATTTATAATATTATAAAATACATAATAAATAATTATGTCATATATACGCCACCGAATGAAATGAGTTGTGTGGGGGTATTATAAACCTAACCGTCGGCTTGTGCCTCCAAGCGATTCGAACCAAACCATCGTCATCGCAATAATAAATTGCGTAAAGAGCTATCCGTGCTGTGATCAAATTCAAATATATCGTACAGTTATCGAGAGTAGAGAAAAATGTATACGAGCACGTATTTTTAGGTTATCAGACCTGTGGTCTGATAACCTATTGGCATGGCGTTGCGTCCGTCGTCTGTCGTCGGCGTCAGCGTCGGCGTCGTCCGTCCACATTTTTATTTTTAAAATTTACGACCGGATCTTATAAAATTATTTCAAGAGGGTGTTTTTTTTTGTTTTTCGTATTTTTTTTTCAAAATGGCCGCCATTTTCGCCGGAAAACCACCAATTTCTGACTTTGGCGGTCATTTTCTCAAAAACTGTTTAGACAGTATTGAGATTTTTATTTCAAAAGATTGCCCTGACATACCTCTGTGTATAAATTTCGTTGCCCTCGAATCGCCGATCTGCGTGTGGCGGCCATTTTCATTTTCTCGACGGGTCCCAAATGCGACTTTCCCATGTTTAATTCTCCTGAGACTAGAGACTAGGAATCAATTGTGGTCACATAGGAAATGATATATGCTGATCATTGTCATGACCTTGAATTTGACCTTTGACTTAATTTTCAAGGTCAGAGCACAAATTGGTTAATATCTCGACCATTATCGACTTTACAGCTTAGGAATCAATTGTGCACATATAGGAAATGATAGAGTCCGAATATTCTGATGATTTTGAATTTGACCTTTGACCTCATTTTCAAGGTCAAAACACAAAGTGGCCAATATCTCGCTTATTGTCGACTTTATAGCTTGGGACTAAATTGTGGACGTATAGGAAATGATGTATGCCGAATATTTTGATGACCTTGAATTTGACCTTTGACCTCATTTTAAAGGTCACAGGATGAACTGGCTAATGCCTTGCTTATTGTTGACTTCACATCTTAGGAATCGATTGTGAACATATAGGAAATAATATATGCTGAATATTTTCATATGCTTCAACTTGACCTTATTTCCAAGGTCAGAGCACAAAATAGCTATTATCTTGCTCATTATCCACTTTACGGGTGGGATTCAATTGTGGACATATGTAGAATCATGTTGAATATTCTGTAGACCTTTGACGTTTGATTTCATTTTCAATGTCAAGGGACATACTGACTTATATCTCTCTTATTATTGAATTCATAGCTTAGTAATCATTTGTGAGCATATAAGAAATCATATATGCTGAATACTCTAGTGACTTTGATTTTGACCAGTGACCTTTTTTCAAGACCACAGGACAAAATAGCTATCATGTATTGTCCGGTAGCCAATCTTAGCCCTTGGGCTAATTTTATACAGTGGAATTCCCCTGGACGAGTACCCCCCCCCCCCCTTGCAGGGCTACAATTCCCCTAATAGTAGCACAAAGGGATACCGACAAACAGACACATTCTTATTCCAAGACCGAATCCATGGACGGAGTTTACAAGTTCAGTGTAAATATTGGAAATCATCACTAGTAATACTAATAATAGTTTCAAGAAATCGTGAACTACAAGTACCACAGCCACAGCTCTAGCACATTACAAAATAGTACACATTCAGAAATAGTTTTACTCTTGGTGACGAAAATCATGAAAATGAGCACTCAATATCAAACAATACAAGAGGCATAATAAGACTTCCCCTATCCCTATGTTCATATTAATGCAAATTTGAATGTAATCTTTTGGAGTTTTGTGATGGACAAACCCTTTAGATGGAGTGATAAAGGTCGTATTTGGTCAACTTCAAGGTCACAAAAAGATGGTGTTCTATTTAGAAAAGTGAGGCCCGTCTCCATAAGTTTTTCCACCAAAGACCATTTCCCAACATTTGTAATGGACATGGTCTTGAAATTTAACACTCAATGTCACTTTATGGTACGGCAAATACAAGGCAGACAAATATGTACTGTATCTGACTTCCTATATATCAACTCAAGTCTTTTTTATAAAAACCCAATTCAGATGACTAATTTAAACATCTCGTGTTCAAACAAATTTACCGTATGACCTCATATATTCCCATGATATTGCCTCTCCAGCATGGGCGTAGCCAGGGCGACGCCACGACGCACGTGCATCAACTTTTTTTGCGGGATTTTTTTTATGGTACTAAAATCCTAAGCAGTGTCAGCAACACAAAACCCTCCATTCACTGACATTGGACATCCCATGACGATGCAGAATGTTAGTGACTTTTACCATATATTCTATTCAGCCTACCATGTAGTCTTTTTCGCTTGATTGTTTTGTTTTTGCTTTTGCAAATATCGGGCAACAATATCGGCATCATTAAGATTTGTTCAAAGTTTACTGCAATTTGATTAGTCAAGTTTGACATTATTGATCGAGTTTTATAAAGAGCCCATACATTCTCATGGGATTTTAGTTCTCTGATTTGGAGACATAAATTTTGAATACAGACGATATCATCACAAAACTTGGCTAAAATGTGATTTTATGTTATTGTGATACCAAGCCTGTTGTTTCAATTTCTCAATTACGGAAAAATTACATATATGTGAAGTTTGGAAGCAAAAAAAAAAATCCATGAACATTCATTCCTAGGGACATTGCCGCCTCTTCTGCCAGGAGGTTATGAGATGTTATAACTGACAGGTATCAAATTGCCAGGGTCAAGCTTTTCATTTCTTGAGTTATAACTATGAAAGTTGATCCGATTATCGAAAAAAAAAAAAACTAGACGTCAAGGCCTAAAGATGCCTTGGAGGCATTTCGGTGTGATGAATAATTTATAATACTAGATATCGACGAAAATGAAAAATGTCGACAAATTTCGGGTCAAGGTCAAAGTTAATCCATTCGTCTAGGGCGACGAGTCCGAAAGTAACGTCCGTTTCGCTCTACGACGCACCGTTTCCGAGATATCGACGAAAACGAAAAATGCCGACTCGGCAAAAAAATTTCGGGTCAAGGTCAAAGTTCATCCATAATACCCCTTAGACATGTTTGTCTAGTGCGACGAGTCCGAAAATAACGTCCGTTTCGCTCTACGACGCACCGTTTCCGAGATATCGACGAAAACGAAAAATGCCGACTCGGCAAAAAAATTTCGAGTCAAGGTCAAAGTTCATCCATAATACCCCTTAGACATGTTTGTCTAGTGCGACGAGTCCGAAAATAACGTCCGTTTCGCTCTACGACGGACCGTTTCCGAGATATCGACGAAAACGAAAAATGCCGACTCGGCAAAAAAATTTCGGGTCAAGGTCAAAGTTCATCCATAATACCCCTTAGACATGTTTGTCTAGTGCGACGAGTCCGAAAATAACGTCCGTTTCGCTCTACGACGCACCGTTTCCGAGATAACGACGAAAACGAAAAATGCCGACTCGGCAAAAAAATTTCGGGTCAAGGTCAAAGTTCATCAATAATACCCCTTAGACATGTTTGTCTAGTGCGACGAATCCGAAAATAACGTCCGTTTCGCTCTACGACGCACCGTTTCCGAGATATCGACGAAAACGAAAAATGCCGACTCGGCAAAAAAATTTCGGGTCAAGGTCAAAGTTCATCAATAATACCCCTTAGACATGTTTGTCTAGTGCGACGAGTCCGAAAATAACGTCCGTTTCGCTCTACGACGCACCGTTTCCGAGATATCGACGAAAACGAAAAATGCCGACTCGGCAAAAAAATTTCGGGTCAAGGTCAAAGTTCATCCATAATTCCCCTTAGACATGTTTGTCTAGTGCGACGAGTCCGAAAATAACGTCCGTTTCGCTCTACGACGCACCGTTTCCGAGATATCGACGAAAACGAAAAATGCCGACTCGGCAAAAAAATTTCGGTCAAGGTCAAAGTTCATCAATAACTCCCCGTAGACATGTTTGTCTAGTGGGACGAGTCCGAAAATAACGTCCGTTTCGCTCTACGACGCACCGTTTCCGAGATATCGACGAAAACGAAAAATGCCGACTCGGCAAAAAAATTTCGGGTCAAGGTCAAAGTTCATCCATAATACCCCTTAGACATGTTTGTCTAGTGCGACGAGTCCGAAAATAACGTCCGTTTCGCTCTACGACGCACCGTTTCCGAGATATCGACGAAAAATGCCGACTCGGCAAAAAAATTTCGGGTCAAGGTCAAAGTTCATCCATAATACCCCTTAGACATGTTTGTCTAGTGCGACGAGTCCGAAAATAACGTCCGTTTCGCTCTACGACGCACCATTTACGAGATATCGACGAAAACGAAAAATGCCGACTCGGCAAAAAAATTTCGGGTCAAGGTCAAAGTTCATCCATAATACCCCTTAGACATGTTTGTCTAGTGCGACGAGTCCGAAAATAACGTCCGTTTCGCTCTACGACGCACCGTTTCCGAGATATGCAGGATGAATCAAGGATGACTCAGCAAAAAATTATTTCGACCTCTAGGTCAAAGGTCGTTTGAGGTATCGATCCCAAAATCAATAGGGTTCTTCCCTGGTGATATATAAACCTCCGTGCAAAATTCTGCAACTATTGCCTGAATATTTTTTGAGTTATCGTCCGGAAACGAAGTTCCTCGATTTCATCCTCACGGACCTCACGGACCTCGGAGCCGGATCAAAAAAAAAAGTACACCCTAGAGATGTTTGTCTAGGGCGACGAGTCCGAAAATAACGTCCGTTTCGCTCTACGACGCACGGTTTCCGAGATATGCAGGAAGCCTCAAGGATGAATCAGCAAAAAATTATTTTGACCTCTAGGTCAAAGGTCGTTTGACGGATCGATCCCAAAATCAATAGGGTTCTTCCCTGGTGGCATATGAACCTCCATGCAGAGTTCTGCAACTATTGCATAAATATTTTTCCAGTTATCGTCCGGAAACCAAGTCTTAAAATTAGCCTTGATTTCATCCTCACGGACCTCACGGACCTCCGATCCGGCTCAAAAAGAATAGGGTTCTTCCTCATATCATTTCTGACTTGCGGTGAAAATTTGACAAGGATCCGTCAAGGCAATCTAAAGTTATCGTCCGGAAACCAAAAGTGGCGGAAGAAGAAAAAAAAGAAAAAAGAAAAAAAAAAAAAAAAAAAAAAAAAAAATTCTGCTAAAACCATAAAGGCATTTCTGCCGAAATGCCTTAACTACGGCCAAAAAACGTGTTTCATCGATACATGAACTTGACTTAGGAACGCAAGGGAATTCGATCCTGTTATCTCAAATTAGCATTTGTTTGAAAGATATATTGTTTGTTTGTTTTTTTGTAATCGAGCAACCACTTAGTTCAGTTCAATGAATTCAATAAATATAGCTGTTCTTTTATTGGTGGTGGTCGATTGATTCTCAAAATCAACATTTAAAACAATCACCTTCTTGCTGGGTGTTACTATTTCCCATTTTCCGAGCAAGTACACATAAGTTACAAAATGATTAATCGTTCATTTTTTTTAAGTCATTGAAATTCAATAATTCACAACAAACATACCTAGTACATAGTGTCAGCCAAAAAAAAACCTATACCGAAACTACTCACTGGTGGTTTGCCTCTACACAGAACTCCCTGATTAGAAGTGACTATTTCTTATAATGCTAGTATTGGTATATGTAATTGAGAAACTTTTCTCCAGTAGCATCAGAATAATTTGCATCACATTGCAATAATTGCCATGGCATACAGATGACTAGTTTTTAAATTTCTCGCTTTGATCCTGAATAATGATCAAATGATCAGTAATGTTCACGTAATGATGAACATTTCACCATATTGCTTTAATGCACAGATCTACACGGCTCCTGGACAGTCCAAAATAACACCACTGTGCAATAATCTCTGGGGTTTTGTCAAAAGCAAATGTTCTGGGGATCCTAAACCATGACGATTCAACAGTTGAAACTCAATGTGTGATCTCGTCCATATCCGACCACATACCGGTATTATCTGTGTCACGACCCATAAAATCCGTCAAAAACTGGAAGTATGTCTCGCTCCGAATGGTGCTCATATTGGACATGTTATGCGTTGAACTGAACTTTGTGTAGAATTCTCTCAATATTTTACCATGATTGAATCGTTATTTATTACAGTATTCAGTTTTATGGTAACTGTTGCATAGTTTCCCCCGAAAATTGATACAATATGTGCAACAATTTATCGATGTAGTCTACACGAGAAGATCAAGCAGTAATAGAATATATATTTTGTATGATAAACTTCTCATAGAAATTATACTTTTGAAGAATATTAAAAAAAAGTCTCGATAAGCATTTAGATCTTACAAAACCGTCTCGATAAAAACCGTCTCGATAAGCAAAAAGAACATTAAACGGCACCAAAATCTCTGAAAATATAATTTTACAATGGAAATGAATGGAATACACGTTTACTGGTGCATCAGTACCTTTTCGTTCCTCCACGGATATGACAACGGAAACGTTATGACAGAATACAATATTAAAAATTTACACTTGAGTTACTGCGAACGTCTTTCACGAAAATTGTCTTTTGATACACAAACTCCCAAATAAGCATAAATTCTACTTCCGGCAAATTTTCCATGATTTTCCAGCCGGTTGTATTTTGCAATTGGCATATGTTTCTGTGAAGCCCAGCGGGTGACAGTCTGTGAAATGGAACCCGCACCGGTTGAGGATGTGCAAGGGGACGGCAGATGGATGAGTTTGGTAAATTGGTGTTCCTGAAACTTGTAGTCTCGCTCTCACTCTGACACTCACTCGGGCACTCTGTCTCCAACTCAGTGAGTCAGCCACTGATCTACAGTAGATGACATTGCCAGCCTCGCTGAGCACGCAGTGCGAGGCTGGCCAGGTATCAATGTTTGAAACATGGGATTGTCCTCACGCACCTTGAAAGCATACATGCACACTCACTAATATGTTATTATGCAGAGCATAGAGACGCAGCGAGTGGAAATGCAGATTTCTTGTATATCTCTATACATGTATTATAGTCGTATTAATTATTATCATGTTAATGGGCATATGTGTGCCGGTGTATTTATACTGTATCTACATGTATATGATATAAATACACTGCAATGATGCTGATAGATCTAGGCCTAAAAGATTGCCAAAAAATATTGACTAATAATTGCAAGCGGATGCAAGCGGGTGAATGAAAAAAACTGTCTGAATCAGGCTCATGGACAGTCAGTGGGCCTAGATCTATGTGTGTAACAATAAAACTAAAAAAAACTTTCATCATAACCAATTGTTGTTATTGTATCTACATATTTAAAATGCTCCTTTTCCACTCGCTGCGTCCCTATGGTCTGCATAATAACATATTAATATGAAGGTGTGTTAAATGCTTTGAACATCCCAAAATGTAGACGAATTTAGGACACATGGCTCGCATGCAGAATTGCAGATAATCAACTCCCTGATTCAGCAGCACTGTAACCTCAATTAAGACGCGGTGAGAACGAACGGGTTGATAGCGGTAACCTCAAGATGCAACAGTTACTATTTCAGACTTCTGATATGAGGTTTGATAGGTAAGAAAGGTAACCCATTATGGGCGATATTTGTCCCTCTAGATAATCAATATAATGATTGAGTTTATGAGTAACACACAATCATAAATGCAGAAATTTCATCATGACCACTGTTATTTCTGAACCTGACAACTCACTTAACTATAAGGAACTACCTGGGAATAGATATTGCCCAAGACTAACTGCATGAGATTCAATGGATATTATGTGACTAGAATTTCATGAGCGAAATACACTTAAAACGGTAATTACAGCTGTATCACATAATGAAGTTCTTTAGTTGATTTAAAAAAATAACCGTTTTTATAGGAAACTAACTTCTGTGAACTGTGATAATCAACGATAAGAATATATCAGTAACACAAAGTGATGAAGGCAGATACAGACAACCCCATACTTGTTGTGTTGTGAATAAACTTTCCAACAAAAAAAATTTCTTTCATAACCAATTGTCATATTTATATCCAACCACTAACTATAGAGGAATAACTGAGATCAAAATTGCCCTGGAGATTCATCTGATGACCTGCCTATTCAAGACAACAGATCAAGAGAATAGATCTATTCGAGCCAACAATATGCCTATGTAGTGCCAAGCACCACATACCCACACAGGAAAATTAAGAACGAATGAAATTATGAGCGATGACAGTGCTGCGGATCACACCAAACAGTGATTTTACTGCACAATATTGTGGAAACAACGCCTACTGGATGACTATTCAATTTGAAGGTGTGAAAGTGTGGGTCACACTGAACATACCTCTGCATAACATTGAATCTGTAAAATCGTGGTTATAGCATATTATTATTTCATTAATATCATGTATACAATGGACAAATTTTATCGTCATTATTATTTGTTACTATTACATATTGCATGTATCAAACAGAATAATTTCACTCTGATATATTCATCACTCGTCAATATATCAGAATGGTTGAATGTGTAGAGATACAAAATTATGTCAGTAAAATTTTGACAGCGCATATCTTTTTGTTGATATCCATGTTATCGGTCTGGCTTCCTATTGTGACAATAAAATTGAGTGAAAAACTGACCGAAGTCTTTTTTATTTGATCAACAAAGAACACGGTTTCATGTACAATAACCTATACTGAACAAAATAATATAAACGAAAAAATAAGCCTATTTGACATGGGGAGGTTATATTTTGTCCAGCATGTTCACTGTACAACTCGGCATGAATGGAATACTTATAAAGTAATGGGTGTTTAATTTTCTTCCCTATACTAAAATAACTGTGTGTATGTCAGGCTCCAGTCTTTTGTGGATATCAAAAAGTTTCTGATGCATTCAAATAAATCTGTTAACATATGGAAAATACCTATAGCCGTGGTAAGGAAAACATATGTATATGTTCTTGTATAAATGTTCAACAAGTGAATTCATTAATAAGCAAAGATATGTCATTGTACCATTGTTGGGCAATATTTAATTTTTTTCTGTGCTTGCAAGCATTAATTTGAACGAAAATTGCATAATTTGAACTATTCAGCATCAGGCATTCAAGTCCTTTGCGTTTTGGAACATAAGGCGCCAAAGTTCTAGAATATACGCACGAATACGGCATAACTCACCATCATATACTCGTATACAGTAGTGAGCATACTGATTCATGTATGCATGTTCGCGTGACGCTATACAAAAATCCACTTTTTTCTAGAGTATCCTGCTTGCGTGAAATTACGGTACCGGGCGGCCGTTGTCATGGAGTCGCGTTGTGATGTCTCGCAGTTCCAGTCTCGTTGTTTGTCCACGACACAAAAAAGACTGATGAATGTCATCTAGCTGCTGTATTCATGTTATATACTCGAATAAAAAATGCAATAACCGATTGAGGAACGCACGTGAAACCATATTGCGAAACGGTGCTTCGCAAAAAAAAAAAAATCACTGAGCGGTGAAATTCGCTCCCAGATCGCTAGGGGTTTCCTGTCTAAAAAAAACTTCCGGTCAAAATTCGCAGAGATGAAAATTGTGATCATAGTAGCTGGGACTATCTTTAGTTTCTGCTGCTTTCAGTGCTTTGGTGTTATTTTCTCGGACATGCAATACCATTAGACGCAGTTCGGCGCGCTTCGCGCGCCTCGCTGCGTTATAAGACATATTTTTCAAACCTTGCGCACCACTTATCTCAGTGTGCAAAGCCAAATTTAACAGGTCGTTTTGTGAGAATCAGATAAGTTTTCCGAAACTGGCCCATGACCGATTCATGTTAAGGGATCATTTCGTTTTCTATATGAAAATAGTCAACTAATGTACGACTAAACTATATTTTGTGAGACTTGGAATCATGGCTCTGATAGAAATGGACATCGATGTGATATTTCCACTTGTGAAGGTACCCAGAAACTTTAAATCTAATCTAAAAGATGAAGAGATTTGAACCATTGAATTAATACATGTAACTGGTCCCTGCACAAATTCGCTTCAATATTGAAAATATTTCTTTGGCGATGTCTGTGATGAACAACGGACACATTTTCGTTGTGAAATTATAGATGTATGTATAATCCACACATTATTAGTTATTAGCACAATGAAATCATCACCCAGAATGTTTTCTATACAATTCCATGGTTCAAACTTTGATAACTGGCTATCCTCGCACTGTGTGCTCGGCGAGGCTGACAATAATATCAAATCTACACTGGCTCACTACTGTGGCCATATCGTGATAGGCCTATACGCCCTATGTCATCCCCCGCCACCAACCCCAAGGATTCTTAGTCTTAGGTGGCTTTTCAACTTAGTGATCGATATGGGCAGTTGAACCGTCCATATCAGACACTAGGTAGGAGAGCCACTTTTGGACTATCTTAACCATAGATTTGACTACTGTAAAAGTACTAATTTTCGCGCGGTACTTATTTCGCGTATTTCGCGGTAAGGGTAGATCCGCGAAATTAAATACCTCGCTAAAATAAGTCTCCCGCGAAAATTAATTTTGAGGTTTGTGGCCGTCCATAGCACAATACGCTGTTGCTAATCATAACGCGCAGAATTACGTTAGTTACAGTGCCCAGATACCGGTCGCTAGCGTCTGCATGGCACGTGCTTGAACTTGGTGCCGATGACATCTGCACCAAGTTCAAGCTTTTGCAGACTAAGCATGACTTGTTTGACGTTTGTGTTTAAAATTTCAAATAAAATCTGATTTGATTTCCTGTGACTTTCCATTTCTCACACCAATTGCATTGATATACTGTGATGTCCATCAACTGCAAATTCTTTACGCGATTACTGGCAATCACTGAACCGCGAAATTAAATCCCCGCGAAATTGCCTGGGGGTAAAAACCGCGAAATTTAATACCCGCGAAAAAAAGTGTTTTTACAGTATTCATTTAGTACACTTTATCCGTCGGGGTACCAAATATACTAACAGAGGCATTCGACCCTGAGAGTTCTGACAAAAATTGCGGTGGCTCTAGCATCTACAAAACACTTGGAAACACATACCAAAAATTTTTTGCAAGAAACGACACTATCACTGTGTCAATCACTTGACCAGATTGCCAACAATAAATTTATTTTGCAGCACAAGCGATTCTTGGCCCAGGCAAAGGAAGGGGAACCCGAGGCGCTGTTTATTGGCGATTCCTTGATACAACAACTGCAGTTAATGGATGTAAGTAAATGTGGTTTCCTTACAATTCAGTTCAATTCATTTTGGTATAATACATTTAGTATTATTACAGTAGTATGGGGTACCAGTGTTAACAAAATATTACAACAACTCACAACTGAAAAAAATAGTAACCCTAACTTCATGTAGTTGATGTACATGTATATTTAGATCCGAAACTAATGACAGTCACAAATGTACCAATAATATGCCTTGATATGTATGTGTACAAATTAAACGGTAGGAACAGTCATAGTTTTCATCTCTTATGTTTTGGTAGAATTAATACACACAATATATATAAAATATCTCTTGGTTTTGTCTCATACAGATACTTTAATTCTCATAGGGGTCAATCGTTAACGTAGGTAAAAACTTTCTTCAATATATTTGCACAAATACTTTTGTAGATTTGGGACAAGTTCTTTGTTCCCATGCACTGCCTAAACTTCGGAATCGGAGGAGACCAGGTTCAACATGTTCTTTGGAGGCTACAAAATGGAGAATTGGACAACCTGTCGCCAAAGGTATTACCATGATTACTGTGAACATCAAATTTTGAAACTGTATTCTTTGCCGCCTCTGATACTGAAGGCACCATCGGAAGGCTTTGAGAGTACTATACTGTACATGCAATTACGTACAAATGCTTTATCCTGAAATATTCATTGTCATTCAATGCATTTCTCAAATGATTTTGATAAACTTTTCCTCACGATACTTTCAGGTGGTTGTGGTGTGTGTTGGGACTAACAACCACGGACACACGGCTGATCAAATCATCGAAGGGATCATGAAAGTTGTCAAAACGATAGTGGAAAAACAACCTTCAGCAACTGTAATAGTCATGGTTGGTATAGACTTTGTGTGTCAGCACAGCATAATATGTACCTTGACATGTTAAAAGGCTTTATTTGAACAAATTGTATACATGTAGAAGTAGTCTTAGCATTGGTTTGATTTGCCCATTCTTAGCTACCTTTGATGGCTTTTGTATAGAAACTTTCCTTCATTGAAACGCCATTTATAACGTAGTATTGAAAATTGCAAGTTTGATCCATAAATTTATACATGAAAAACCTTTTTATTGAAGAAAGATGGTAATTTTATGCTAATTTACAAATCTATGTAAAACGAGCATATTCTCTAACATGAGTCCTTTTCCTATTTCCCAAACAGAGCATTCCACCCCGCGGACAGTTCCCAAACCCCCTCCGAGACAAAATCTCCAAAATCAATGCCGGTCTCGCAGATTCGCTGAAGTCCCACTCAACGGCCCAATTCCTCAACATTGACCCCGCGATCTTTATCAACGAGCAAGACGGGAGTATCAGTCACGCTGACATGCACGACTACCTCCACATGACACGCCAGGGGTACCAGAAATGGACGGAACCACTGATTGACGAAATACAGACCCTCCTGAAGAATTTTCTCACGGCTGATTGTCTATCGTCACTATCGTTGAAGATGGTTCCCTCAACTTCCGACTTTGAAACAAGTGGCCCAAACTAGGTACATGAATTCTTGGGAGTGTAAGCTAAAACATTTTCATTTTATATTTTTGTTTGGAAGAACAAGAAGAATGGTTTGTGAGGTTACCAGACCTTAGGTTTGATAGCCTATTGGCATGATGTTGCATCTCTCAATGTTGTCAGTAAGGCTTACTATCAAATCTGAAATTTTGAACGAAAATACTTAAAATTCAAACAACTCATTCAAAAAGATGCAAAATAAGAAAGATTTTTTCACACTTTCTTTTTAAAAATTATGAAAATATGACAAGAATGTTTGGACGAAAATTGTCTCAGAATATTCAAACATCTCGTTGGTCATTCAGGTCACATCAAGGTTAAAATGAAAAAAATTAGTTCACATTGAAACTCTGGTAAACTTTCGAGCCTTTTGGCTAATTTTCAGGTATCTGATATGGATTTCTTCAATGTTATTGGTCAGTTGATTTGTTAATAGCAATGTTAACTCAAACTTTGCATTCTGGAAGTATGTTTGCTTTGTATTTCATTTGAAAAGTATTGATTAATTTAATTTATTTGTGTTGACAAAAAAAAACTACTTGCCAGTGTTTGCAGTAAAAAAGTGCAATGTTACTAACTTTCTAGCCACTTCGTAGAAATGTGTAATAGTGTACTAGTAAACGATATATAATCATGTAAAAATTGCTGATAACTTGGTTTAGTGACCTTGTATGTATATGTAGTCACTTCAATATTCTAGCCTGTTCAAATTGCTAGCCATATGTATGATGTTGTAGGCTCACAGATAAAATCATTAGCAGTAAAACTTCGTCTGTGCTATTCAACGAATTTTGTTCCCACGTGCTTAGAATCTCGACGAACTGTAAAATTGCATCGGTGCATGGAAGTTTTCTTTGCAAAAACCAGTTGTGAGGTGAAAATGAGCAGATTCATATATTTTTTATTTGTATGCTTTCATATGCTGCATTGAACTGACTTACTTGTACTTATTTTGTAAATATTGTTATATATCATTATCACATTCGCAAGGTGGGTATATGTAGAGTAACCTTCCCATTAGAGAAGGTTGGCTGTTGGGGCTGTTTGAATGATTAATTTATGCAAGGTGTGTGCTTTCTCTATCTCATTTCTAACCTTTTGTCACATTTCATGTAAAAACTTTGTCAAACTATTATATAAACACAGGTATTCAAACATCTTTGTGCAAGAACTAAACACCATAGAATTGTCCGTTGATTGCATGAAAGCACCAGAGAATTGCAGTTGTGAGTAAACTGATACAAAGTATTTGTTTGATGACTCGGTCAAAAAAATATGCCATTCCACTTATAAGCTTGGGTTAAGTTCGCAAAATAATGACTTGAGGAGTGGCAAAATGCGAAAATGCCCGAAAGTGTATCAACATGAAAATTAATGTATTTAATTATCAACTAGTCATGTATTGCTGTAAGCAAGGTAGAAATCAGTTTTGAATATATCTGAAATTATATTGAGCATTGTTTGTGTCATGTTTATTGAACTGGAGTAACGGTGCTTCTGTGCGTTTTTGTTGTAGAAATTGAGCCGTTGCAAGTGTACATGTACCACAACATCATGTGCGGAGAACTGTGTGAAGTTGAGTGGCATTCAAAACGTTTCAAGTGAAATTAACTTGAAACTCTCAAGGATTTGTTATGTTTTTTTTTGTTTTTTTCGAAAACTTAAATGTAACATTGCTGTTACTGATACAGTCATTCACTTGTATGCTATTTATCCACTATTTAAAATAAACAAAATACTGTATTGAATAATGTTTGTATCATGATCATGATGATGATGGGAACAAATAATAAGTCTGATGGGTTTTCTCATTTACTGAATTTCGTTCATTGTGGTATATTTGGGAATATTCTCACCATTGCTATATGTATTTATTATGTACCTTCTAAATATGTGAATATGTATTTGAGCTGCTCTGGTAAATGGCATTTTGGAATTTACAACTGGTTCAAATGATATTGAAATATTCATAAAAAAAGTGCAATAGTTCACTCTTGCAGTTGTAAAGATATTTTAGTGTCAGGGTTATAAATATCACCAGAAACCATAAGAGAGTCTCTTATGGGTTTTTGATATCACTAAAATAAACGCCACACCACGTCAATTCTTTATACAATGCAGAGCTAAGTTGTGGGTATGATTTGCTTGAAGCTATCAAGTGATCGATACAGTATTTCAGCTTGAAATTATCTGATAGAGTGCAATACAAATACCTACAGTTGTAAATCACTATATATGTGACAGGATTACAATGCATTACTCAAATAATGTCAACATTAGGAAAAACTGATCAAAAATATAAATTTCGAATTTTTCAATATATTTTGTTAGTATATGTGTAAATATATGGATGAATACATAAGGGATCCATCAAATGTGGCATTGTGACTAGTGTGTTCATTGTAATGTAAGGTGTGCTTGGTAAAATAATACAAAATTCCTCGGAATCAGCTTCCAAAAACAATGTGATCATGGAAACTTTGTTAATTATTTGCAAGGATGTTGTGCTTGACTTTGTGTAAGCTCAGTGAAAATAAATAGCACGAGAATATGGTCAGAGTGTTGTTTGTTTATAGTGAAATGGAATGTAAATGGACAAAATCGAATGAATAATGACAAATCTGTGCGACTCGAACCGTTATGATGCAGCGAAAACATTCGCTAGAGAGCGCTGTTGCAATATCGACGAACCATCACCACATTTATTCATGATATGCTGTATTACATGAAGTTTCTCCCGTGCATGACTGGGTCATTAACCGATATCCCTAAGACGGATTCGGACGCAAACTGACGACATAAGCTTAATTAACATTTTTGACCAGTCAATAAAGGCTGTCATGTATTCCGTTATAAAGTAGCCATGAATGTTTCCGTGTTTTATCATGAACACCCGTTTATTGACAGCAGTGTCTCGTGATAGTTCTACGATAAACATGTAGCTCCAAAATAGCACTTCCTCTATTTTCAGTTAGGCCTACTCGTTTATCTCCAGATTTGTACCGTCGATAACCAAAGAAATGCCATCACATGAATCATAAGCGAAAATAGCGCACGTCGAAATTTGATATCCAGATTCCGCGAAATGCAATCGCACTATTGGAAATTCGGCATTATTGCTCTATTGTTTTTTTTCCCCAACCTGACTTAGCTCACTTGGGAACACATGTGACTGTCACTCATTCTTCCATATAAAATAAGGCTGCGAGAACACAAACTCAATTAAGATTTAAGAGTCTCGTTAGATGAGTAGTATGAAGGAGCTACAACCCTAGTCGAGTCTTCTGGACAATCTGCAATAAGAGCAACTGATGTCAAGGCGCCATGTTAGGGAGGGGGGCGGGGGGAGACAATAGGGCGATACACCGAATTTCCAATAGTGCTGTGGGTGTATGATCGGCGGATCCAGGAGGGTGGGGTGATCATAGTTTGCGTTGAATTCATACTTGGAAAAGGCAACGAAATCTGCAAAAAAAAAAAAAAAACATAAAAAGGCGCTGGCTTCTGTTGCTCCAGATCCCCAACTGAAACACACTTGATTAGTGCATGATTACCATAAAAGAGCAAAACTGTCATTCGTGTTCCCACAAAAAGCAAACCCTTTGTTCTGAATACAATACATGTATCAAGCACCGGGGGTTTCCGTAATTTAGCCATCTTTCAGAAAATATCATCTCAATGAATACAAATCGAATATGAATGACGGCCCAGGGGCGATCTTTCGGAAAAAAACGTTTTCCCACCAATACTGAATATGTTCGAATATATGTTTGAAATGCATGCTTATACCGGGGATAAAACAGGCAACAGAGAAAGAAATCACACCGACAGTGAAAAATTGTACATCGATTCGGTACCTCCAGATCTACATGTATAGACTAAATGGAAATAAACACACCTCGGTATACTATTAAGCTCTTCTCAACTATTCCAGTGACATAATTATTTTGTTCACACGAATTTATCATGATATAATAACAAATGTACGTGTAGTTTATAGTATACTATTGTTATTTGGAACTTTCTACAGTACAAGTTGTTTCTCACATTGGCTTTTTTATATTTTTTTATTTTGACGCCCCTATTTCAAGCCAACGGGTTTACAGTAAGATGATTAAATACCACCGTGGTCACCCCGTTGTGATTTTGACGCCCATGTGACGGTTCTTTGATGTAAAAACTTGACATAGTTCGATGGATATTCGATATTTAAACCGTTTACATTTTCATCGAAAATATAATTTAGGCCTACGTTATGAAAAAAATCATATCACTAAAAATGAGAAATGAATCCGAATTATCGTCCATGATCCATCTTTCGGTTTTTTTCCCCGAAAGATGGGGCATAAATCGATTGGGCTCAGCCGTGAGACGCACTCGCTCCGGTGGCACTAGTAGCTACACCACAATTATCGCCTATTAAATGTATTATATTAACAGGAAATGCGCACGCTATGATTCATACCGATATTCCTAAACGGATGACGGTGAAAAACCACGACAATAGCTTAATAGCTTTTTAAATTCATTTTTGACCAGTCAGAAAGACTGCAATGATCTAAGGTACATAATTTTCTGGTGTCTGAGGCATGTATACAGTGCCATCCTCTAATTTGCAGCCACTTTAGTGAGGTCTTGATTACCACAATTTGGTATTGCTGTCGGCCCAAGTATCATACACTGCGCCTTCTTCTATATTCAATAAGGATTATAAAGGTGACAGACGGATTAAATGGCATGCATTCAGTGGACGAGTAGTATTAAGGCGCAGTGTATGATATTTGGGCCTTGCAGTCACACGATTATGAGTGTATATTCTCAATAAACCCAGTGACAAAACTTACAGGCTACATTTGGGTTACAATAAGAGTGATAGCCGTAACGATTTGACTGGATCTTCAACTTTGTGGATCATATATCACATAATCTCGGGGGAACATACGTTCGTTGAATCCCTATCTTTGGGAATATATTCATTTTCTAAACATTTACTGCTCAGAATCTTTCAAGGTGGATAAGGATAGTGAATAAAAAACATTCATGATGAGAATTTGAGGTCCGTGCTCGCCCACAGATCAGGAATAGAAGTCCTAGATCCAGATGCGCAAATCCGGATCGACACCTGTATGGTCATATGGCACTTCAGAAATTATATTATTCAATTAATTGGTAGTACAGAATCTCAGAATGTGGAAAAAAGATAAGAAACAAGTAAATCATACATCAATATCCCATTGCAATGGCTGCGCAATTAACAGTTAGAAATGTGTCACTACTTTTTGGTGGCTCCGAATTAATGGATGGCACTGTATGTGTTCTATCTTCTCACCTGGTACCAGAATATGTAAATCACATTCATTAATCACACTTCGACAGTTTGGTGTGAAAAGGTTTACATTATAGCAATATATAACTGATGTCACGGCAAATGTATTTCCATAAATCAAAGATATTTACTATTATTACTATAATAACACCTTTTACTAATTATAGCACACAGCGGACGATAAATTTAGAAACACAATGCAAATTAAGTCGCGGCCCGTACACAGTTGATGCATTGGTCGTCTCCGCGTCGGTTAGACTGAGGTTGTGGTAATCTATGCGTAGTCTGTTCTGAAGCAACAACCGGTCCCCTTCAGATCAGCCTGTTCGTGCGGTTCTTACTTCGTGCTGCTCGTGCCTCCACGAACGCGCATATGAAACATCCCTATAATAAGAGCACGGAGTGCCAAACCAAGACTTCCTGCAGTAGCGCGCTCAAAAATGAAGTGAAATTCAAGAAATCACTGAATAATATACCTACATGTATAGTCTTCAATCCCTTCGATTATGATTCAAGTACCATGAATATGTGGATTGATACACTCCAAGAGTTTGTCAGAATGATATGGAGTGAAATACAAGGTCACAATTCTCTAACCTTTTTTTTTTTTTTTGGGGGGGGGGGGGGGCGTGCTACTGTTATGGAACATGCCACTATAAGGACCAATACGGTATTACAAAATTATGAAACGATAAAGAAATCAAGATGATATTAATGGAAGGCCATGGACTCTGGTGACAGAAGCGTTGAAGATGGTAAGTGTCCCATATAGTATGGTAAAATAACACATCAATACAATTTGTGACATTTTAACATTTGATATTAAAAAAAAAATATTTCCGGGTTACAAGTGCCAAAATTTCACAAATAGGGCTAATGTTTTATTCTATATTCAGGAAGGGCGACTATGGCCGCAGTTGTACTTAGCCGATTGATCACCGATTCAAACTTCAGGTTACAAAAAATGGCCGTATTTATTGTATAGACCACATTATTTGGGCCAGTCAGTAAGAATAAAGAAAAATGACTATAAAACGTGCGATTTGGTGTAACATTTCTAATTTTTATCAGCCTGTGTAAAGTGGATTTCACTGCTTGCAGCTATCAATATTAAATCAATACTTTACTTTCAGCTCAGGTACCAGGCCTATTCGAGAGTTCATTGGTACATGCCTACGTCACGTGTGTGTAACAACATCATTCAATAATCACATAATATGACCAATGACATATGGCATACCTTGTGAACACACCTGAGTTGATTGATTCAGTTTGTCCACTGGTTCTATATTGCCTGATTGTATTGCCAATATGCCATACACAGGATCTTTGTCTTCATAGAGACAGTATAGCACGTCATAAATGTGTTTCGAAAAGTTTGTTCATCTACATTCAAGATCCACGCAAATGATTATGTGCAATAAAACAGAATAGACCAAAGAAACCCCGAGTCCAGTATTGTTTTATAACATGTGTGTGATAATGGAAAGTTCCTGAAGTACTCGCCAGTAACATAACCATGATTGAAAGTGGAGCCATATAACTCTAAAAAAATATATATATATATTTTAGCCCTAATGCAAAAAGAATAGAACTTGATAGAGCTGACATGTGACAACTGACAAGGATCAGCTCTCAATTTTCGACACCCTGGGGTACTTCATTCAACTCAGGATTTTCGTTCATATGGAGGTGCTTATCCGATTTGCATACATTTTTGTCTACAAAAATGTCAGAGCCGTGTCAGACGTTAATGCTGTAAAATCATGGATTCTCTCTGAATTTGTGACTGAGCCAATCTCCTGAAGGCCTAAACTCAGGAAAAAAACAATCAGAGATTGCAGACCCTCGCCCTTCATGATTTTGTCACTAAAATTAGAGTTGATAACCCTTACATTTTCGGGCGATAATCGGGAATCTTGGTGGTACTATTATTGATCATATATATGATGGAATGGTCTGAAATTGACCATAAAATAAAAAACAAATATCATGGGAGAAATGAATAACAGAATTAGAGTTCTTGCGACTTTTCTATCTTGAACTACCACGACGATTTTTCTACCACGACCTGAATACTGACAACCCATACTTCGCCCAGGCAGCTCTCACAAATTTATACTGCATACTTTAATCCAACATTCTATTGAATATCGTCAGTGGTTTGGGAATTACCACACCTTGAAATACTACGAACCAGTGATTTCAGATGATGACCCTTACACTTTCTACTTTGGGCGATAATGGGGGATTTTGATAATAAGACCATCGGTCATACACCAAAATGATGGGAATTGAGCGCAGAAAAAATACGAAATTAATAAAAGAAACTAATCATTAATATAAGCAGAGTTATTACAACTATCGATTTTGATCTTTTCTCTGACCTTGACCTTGTCGTTCAATATTGAGCTGCAACATTTCATGGTACTGTTTCTATCATGCTGACACATCTCCTGAACAAAGAAAGGTTAAAACGATTGAAAACTAGCTTTTCACAATGTGGCTTTGAAACTCAGAACACTCAAAAGTCGACTTCGACTCAGAACACTCAAAAGTCGACTTCGACTTCGGGCGATAATGGAGAGTTTTCGTCGAACGACGACCGTACACTATAGATCGGGAATTGGCCAAAGAAAAATACAAAAAATGCAGCTAACTGCGGGAGACGACATTAGAGCCACGAGACCTGAATATATCTTACACACCTCCCCCCCCCCCCCCTTACAAAAAAAAATGAAACATATCATGTCTAATTCCGCAGCGCAACTGTCTGAGAGATAGGACTATATAATGTCCCACATGATTCCAATTCATTCCCGTATATTATGATGAAACACATAGGCCTACTTCAATCATATTCCTGATGAGTAAACATTTACGCCTGATAAAATGATATTGAACCTCAATAAAATATCCTTAAAATATTGGAAACTATGAGGAATATCTGCATCTGATGTCATGATATAGATAACACATGCATACTGAGCAAATTAAAAGACCAGTTTAAAACAAAAAGGTTTCGCAACCCAGCATGGAACACCTTGTCATGTGATAAAATATGTCCAATT
Source organism: Terebella lapidaria (assembly GCA_949152475.1). Classification (NCBI taxonomy): domain Eukaryota; kingdom Metazoa; phylum Annelida; class Polychaeta; order Terebellida; family Terebellidae; genus Terebella; species Terebella lapidaria. Next base: position 4,729,723 of record OX424559.1, on the reverse strand, counting down.
ACGGTAAATGTAGTCGTGGTACCGTAGACGAATCGTTGTGTTTACTTCATTACGCCAAAGAAGGCCGCACACAAGGTTACATGTACATGCATGCACAAAATGCTGCACAGAAAATTGTACGTTCAAGTACGCGTCATTGCGGTAAAATTTGCTTTGCATTCTGGGAACGTGAATTTCCATCGGCTCCGCCATTTTGACGTTTTCCAGACGAGCTGACCATTTTGCGTAATTTTCTCAAACCTAACACATCGATTTATGCATTATATATCTGTGGAATATTCAAAGCTTGCCATCAAATCGAGAGATTTTATGTCAAGGACGAAGAAAATAGTCATTTGAAGTAGGTGTACAAAGGTTTACATGCGAAAACGGGCTTCGATAGGTTGGCATGAAACCTCCATAAAAAAAGTCAGCACATAGACATGTAGAGGGTTGGGGGCTTCGCCCCCAACGCTCTAATGTCAAAAATAGTAATATCAAGTCGAAACGGAGTTATAGCCAATTATGTGATTTTCACTTTTTCCGTTGCCATGACAACCGTATTTATTCGACTTTGCATCGGAAGGAGACCGAGCCACCACCATAGCGCTTCAGCCCAATAAATTTCAGATTGATTGGACCGTTTGTCTTCGAGTTATAAGCGCAGACATTTGCACTGATAAGTCGCTGGCAAACAATAACCTAAATCATGGACCCCCAATTTTTCGATATCGGGCGATAATTGAGAGTTTTCGTCTTATGACCATCGGTCGTATACCATACGATCGGGAGTTGGCCAAAGAAAAATACAAAAATAGTGGGGAAAATTAATATCGAGTGAAACTGGAGTTATAGCCAATTATGTGATTTTCACTTTTTCCGTTGTCATGACAGCCGTTTTCATTCGATTTTGACAAAATTTGAAGGAGACCAAGTCATTACGATAGCGCTTCAGCCCAATAAATTTCAGATCAATTGAACCATTTCTCTTCGAGTTTTAAGCGCAGACATTTGCACTGAAAAGTCGCTGGCAAAAAATAACCTAAATCATGAACCCCAAATTTTTCGACATCGAGCGATAATTGAGAGTTTTCGTCGTATGACCATCGGTCGTACACCATACGATCGGGAATCGGCCAAAAAAAATATGAAAAAATCGTCGGAAAAATTAATATCAAGTATAACCGGAGTTATAGCCAATTATGTGATTTTCACTTTTTCCGTTACCATGGCAACAGTTTTTATCCGATTTTGACAAAAGTTGAGGAGGACCGAGCCACTGTTGTACCGCTTCATCATTATAAATTACACATCGATCACACCCGTTGTAACGAGTTATGCGCGCAGACAGACAGACAAACAGACAGGGAGACAGATCCAATGCGCCCCATGCGTGGGTGAGGGTAAAAGTTCTTGTTGTGCATATTACATGGACACATCTGTAAATATGTATTACACACAAATCTACCTTTCTATCGCTCCAAAATTTTCCCTGAGGATGAACGGGAATTCAACAACGTCGAACAGGAAATCCATTCGGACAACTAGTGGGCTCCTTGTATCCGACAACACTTGTAGAATCAATTTATTGGTTTTGTGCGGTCATTAAAGACCAGTCAAAAATGAAAATTATTTTTAACCTATTGGCATGGCGTTGCGTCCGATTTGTCCGTCAAGACTATTTCATCGGATATGCCGCTCGGTTCGCAATGATACTTCATAACATTCGATACATGGACTATAATTGTGGTGACAGTAATGTTGCACACTAGAGCGCGCCGTTGTAGTGCAGCTTAGAAACAGTCTCCAGGCCCGTAACCATTGGAGATGGGATGCAAACACACCCCTTTTTCAGAGGAAGAGGATTTACAATGTGCTGGGTTACCTCTACTAAGCCAGTTACAAAGCGCAGTACTTTCTACTATTAAAATATAAATTCCGCTATTGCTTCCACTGTTCCATATTGGCCCCATGATGTTCTGTATTCAATATCCCATATCATAGGCCTAATTTCGTTCAGGGCAGGGAGAGATTGGTCAAGGTGATTATATTATAGTCGCGTATTTTGCGAAGGAAAATGCTTACTTGGTGGCAATATATATATATATATAAAAAACTAAAATGTATAGAATATGAGCGCTGCCAACTGGGGGGGGGGGGGGGGGGGTCTTCTGTGCCCGTAGGGCCTAATGATGTTTTTAATTATTATCTATATTTTTTAAATAATTATCTACACTGTCTTTTGTATGTATGTATGTATGCATGTATGTGAGTATGTATGTAATTATGCGTGTTTTTATGGGCGAAATACATGAAATAAAAAGTCTGAGGCTTGGAATTTAGGCTACCGTAATGGTTTGGTAAAATCCGTTCAAATATAAGCATTGGGAAGCAACTACTAGGCCTAGTATGTATTCCAAATCAACAACAAATATGATTCATGACGGGTTTCTGTGTAGGCCTATAGTGATTATATATAACACACTTGACGAGGTCAAACGTATACGCTAATTTCAAATATTAAACGGGTCCATGAATCGACTAAAACATTGGGCGAGCTTGAAAAAATCATACACCCGAGAATGAGACGGTTATGGATTAATTCTTTGTGCGGTCACAAACGACCGGTCAAAAATGATAATTATTTTATACCTATTGGCATGGCGTTTGCGTCCGAAATGTCCGTCAAGACTATTTCATCGGATATACAGTCCTAATCACAATGATAATTTATAGCATTATTCACATAGACAATGTTTGTGGTGACAGTATTGTTAGACGCTAGAGCGCGCTACTGTCGTTCAGAGTGGCAGAGGATTAGAATACAGTCCGATCCTCACATATAAATGTAAAAACAATCTGGTAACTCGACAAAACAGCTAAGAGTTTGCATGACAGATATAGCGATTTTATATTGTTCGGTCATATTATATTTTATTTATTTATATATATCTGTATATTTTTTAAAAAAAACATTGGTGGGGTCGGATTTTTACGTGGCCATACCGGGATAAGATCCAGGCGTATTTTATATTACAGCATAGTTCAAAAAGTATAATGGATTTAATTGGTAAGTATAATGGATTTTAATTGGCAGTATAATTGGCAGTAAGCCCGACGCTGATTGGCTAATTCCTGTAGGCGTGCACTCTGTACTCTACAGGTGTTTCAGTTGGAAAATAGTTTACTCACTCACCAACTAAATGGTAACCTGGTCATGTTTTTGCTGGTTTCCTACAAGATTACTATCCATCAAACCCAATCGGAGTACGGAACTACGGCCCGATAGTCTATTGGCTTATACTAGTAGCCTATGTGCGTTAGGCCTACTCACAATGAGTAAGCGTAAATATCTTATGACACAAGTAGGAATGGCATGCGTAAAAATATGTCCGGGAGACATTTTTAAACTCATTGTTATAATATGGATTGTTTTGCACAACTAAGGTGCAATCATGTTTGCATGTGTTTCCGTGCCAACGGCTCAAGTGCTGGCTTCGCATCCATATCCCGACAATACATCCATATCCCAACGATACCCCAATTGTCTGTAAAGCTGTATTTTTCTTATTTCTACCCTTTAAGGTACATATTTCCAAGCCAGATATTTCGTGGATAGATTCTATTAAATGCAACCCGTGCAAAAATTACTGTAGGCTTTGGCTTCGGAAATGACGGACCGGCCACGTTTGCGAACCCCGCTGCATCACACAGACATTGTGACGTCTGACACGAGACACTGTAAACTAATGTTCACAGAAAACAGAAGCGCGCACGATAATATGTCCGCCGTGGAATCGCTCACTGCCAGTCATTGCAGAGACATCGCTATCAGCGGAAATAGTTCCCACTTACTACGAATGTAATACGGGCCAATAGGACAAGGAATCCCTAATTAAAATGTGGTCATTAAAAGACCGGCCAAAAATGTAATTAATTAATACCTATTGGCATAGCGTTGCGTCCGAAATGTCCGTCAAGACTATTTCATCGGATTTACTGATGAGATCGCAATGATAGTTTATAGCATTACTTACTTAGACAATGTTTGTGGTGACAGTGGTGTTACACGCTAGAGCGCGCCACTGTAGTTCAGCGTAGTAGATATGAGGTAACCTACCCAATCTGCTGATCTAATCCTTATCATGTAAAATAAGCAGGTAGCCCGGCAGATAGCTCTTTGAGGATAGGTATAGCTATATCTGTAGTTCGGCAATATCAATTTTATTGCAGGCCTATTAATAGGCCAACTGATAGGCCTAAGGTATAAGATGTAGGCGTATTTCATATTCCTACATAGATTTATACGTAAAGACTAATTGATTTTCATTGGTGAGTCGATCTTGATTGCTCTTCTCCCAGGAATGATCAACTCATGCAGCTGATTGGCTAATTCCTGATTGTTCTTACGTCTGGCTATAGGCGTATAACACTCTGTACTCAATAGGAATTTCAGTTGGAAAAGTAATTACTTACTGACTAAACGGCAAAAACTCATGCTTTTGCTGCTTACCTGCAACTTCAGATTTTTGTCCATCAAATGCCGAGAGTCCGGAATAGATTACGTACGGCCGTAGGCCCTATGCGCGTCACACAGCCAGTATGTGGGCTAACCATTTTATGACATGAATTCGAGAGTGAATGTGGTCTTGAAAGACCGGCCAAAAATGAAAATTATTTTATACCTATTGGCATAGCGTTGCGTCCGAAATGTCCGTCAAGACTATTTCATCGGATATACCGCTCTACACGCAATGATAGTTCATATAATTACTCACTCAAACAACATTTGTGGTGACAGTAATGTGTGTACGCTAGAGCGCGCCATTGTAGCTCTGACTAGCGCCATCTCTTTTACGCTAGGGCAGATGATGAGAAAGCCTACTCAGTCTGATCCTCATAGGTTGGGATACAAGCGGGTAGGTTTCAGCAATTTATATAGTTCTGCCATTATTACCACTCCTGGCAAATAACAAGATAACATTTTATTCTAAATTTTAGGCTACTATTGAGTAATTCCAGCCCTATACCTATGCCTATCTGATACATGTGTAGGCCTGTCACTGAGTGGAGTCAGATTGTTACGATCGCCATATAGCTTATTAGCTATATATAAAATCCAGGTAGGTCCATTTCATATTTCTGCATATATATGTCCAAAAAGCCCGTCGCTGACTGGATAGGCTGATTAAATTCCCGGTGGCTAGAATCTGTTTGGCTGTTTTAAAAAAGAGGTTCGAGAAGGAGCAGGGCCTACTGAACTATAATTTTATGAATTGAACGTTCGTTGGTCTGGGTAAACATTTAGGGTTAAGGGGCTATGAAATAAATGGGGGAAAATCGGGATAAGGGGCTATTTTTGGAGATTAGGGGCTTGCTGGAGATGGGAAATTTAACACGTGAGAAGCACTTTAACCTAAAATGTTGGGACGTCCGTCCAATATCCTAATGTTTGAACGGAACGGATAAAATAGATTCTATTTTTGTGTGTGTAGGAAATGTGTTACTTTTTTAGGGTTTCCCTGTGGTTGATATACGCCAGATGGAGGGATACACATTTTTTCACAGCTCTAATACAGCGTTATAACGCTCTAAATTAGTGTGTTATATAATGCTCTAATTTAGAGCGTTATTACGCTCTAAATAAAACCTTTCATCCTTCTATCATCTTTTCATTGTACGGTGGCTTATATTCGCCAGATGGAGGCATACATTTTTTTTTCACAGCTCTAATACAGCGTTATAACGCTCTAAATTAGTGTGTTATAATGCTCTAATTTAGGGCGTTATTACGCTCTAAATTAAACCTTTCATCCTTCTATCATCTTTTCATTGTACGGTGGCTTAGATTCGTCAGATGGAGGCATACAATTTTTTACAGCGTTGTAACGCTCTAATACAGCGTTATAACCCTCTAAATTTAGTGTGTTATAATGCTCTAATTTGGAGCGATATTACGCTTCAATAAACCTTTCATATTTGAAAGAAACCTATGATTTCAAACATTATCTAGATCAGAATAATTTTGAGATTTCCCTACATATGATTGAGCTGATGAACCAGCAGGTCCGATGATGTCTCTAGCAGTGTTAATAAGCTGTATTAGAGCGTAAGTACGCTGTAAATCACAGCGTTATTACGCTGTAAATTAGAGCGTTATAACGCAGTATTAGAGCGTTATAACACTGTGAATTACAGCGTCATTACCATTTAAATTAGAGCGTAATTACACTGTAAATTACAGTGTTATTAGGCTGTAAATTGGAGCGTTATAACGCTGTAAATTATAGCGTAGTTACGCTGTAAATTAGAACGTTATTACGCTGTAGTAGAGCGTTATAACGTTGCATTAGGGCGTTATGACATTGTGAATTACAGCGTTATAACGCTGTAAATTAGAGCGTAATTACGCTGTGCATTACAGTGATATTATGTTGTATTAGAGCGTTATAATGATTATCAGAGCGTTATAACACTGTAAATTACGCTGAAAACGTTATTACACTGTAAATTAGAGCGTTATAACACTTTAATAGAGCGTTATAATGCTGTAAATGAGACATAAATTACGTTGTAACGTAGAACGTTATAACGCTGTAAATTAGAACTTTATTACCTTGTAACTAAGAGCGTTATAGCGCTGTATTACAGCGTTATAATGCTGTAAATCAGAGCGTTTTTATGCTGTAAAGTTAGAGCGTTATAACGCTGTAAAGAAAAAAAATTGCATTCCTCCATCTGGCGAATATGACCCACCGTAGTTCTCACTTTCTTTGATCACGCTGGGCAATCGTGACGCATCCGAGCGTAATTGACCATAATTTGTTCATATGATTAGAGATTCCACCCTATTAGGTTACCGAACCCATGGTCCGATAACCTATTGCCGTGGCGTTGCGTCCGTCCGTTCGTCCGTCTAGCCGTCCGTCCGGGCAAACGGAACGGAGTTATGGGGATTTCTTAGGGGGAATAAAGCTGAAAACGCCCCACAACCACAGTTTAAGCCAAAAGTGCGGTCTTATGGGGATTTTTTCAGGACTTATGGGGAAAGCTAAGATAGGAAATTTAACATTGGGTCCGCCCGTAACGCCCATCCGTTCACCTGTCCGTCCGTCCGTCCGTCTAGCCGTCCGTCTAGCCGCACGTCCGTCCGTCCACATTTTTATTTTTAAAGTGTGTGGTCCAATCTTTCTGAAAATTTGGGAAAAGATACCTTAAAATAATTTGAGAAGGAGGTATTTTTTAGTTTTATGATTTTGAAATTCTTTTTCAAAATGGCGACCGTTTTCGGCGAAAAACGGTCAATTTTGGACTTTGGTGGTCATTTTCTCAAAAACTGACTGATCAGATTTGAGATTTTTGTTTCAAAAGATTCCCTTTATGTACCTCTGTGATGTGTATTAATTTGGTTGCCCTTGAATCGCCAGTCTCCGTGTGGCGGCCATTTTGAATTTTTGACGAGTCGGCGAAAAAAACATTTTTCGCCCCAGATCGCATTACTATCCATTTTGGGCCATTTCTAGGCAAAAAAAAAATTTTCACCCTTTGAAAGAAAATGGAACTTTCGGCACTTTTTTTCCTTTATAATGGGAGCTGCCATGACTGTACTCATAGAACGCTTGAAGATAGAGCTTGAATATTGGCACTTTCAAATGGGAAGTCATATATGGCAACTTGTGTGGTGACCTTGAATTTGACCTTGGATGACCTTGAAAGGTCAAAACAGCCATTTTGGGGTCGAAAAATGCTCAAATTTGCACCTGGTTTGTCTTTTCTCGAAACCTGTCTGATCCGTTTTGAGATTTTTGTTTCAAAAGATTCCCCTTATGTACCTTTATAATGTTTATAAGTTTTATATGAAGTCATATGCAGCATACCTAATGGAGACATTGAAATTCACAAAGATGACCTTGACTGGTAAATCTCGAAATCATAATTATGTCACTTACAATGCTTAAAACCAAAATTGTCCGGTAACCTATCTTAACCCTTGGGCTTACTTTTAAAAAACAACACTCTTGTTAAACCTGTCCTTCCAAGATCACCAACTCGATGAGGTTTCCTCCTCTTGGTGTCCTGCATGTGTTCTATAACTTTGTTCATACGTAAATTAGATCATCTTTTTCATGTGCGCCTAGGCCCAGGATTTTTTTTTACTAACGAGAAGAAGGGATCTGAAGCGTAGTGTATGTGGATAGGATCAAGTGCTCCGGCGGGCGATCTGTCTCTGTGGCGTAATCGGCTAGCGCGTTCGGCTGTTAACCGAAAGGTTGGTGGTTCGAGCCCACCCAGGGACGTGACTTTCTTTTTAGTAGAAATTAATTTTATTTTGTTACTCACGGTTAGTGGAGATATTCTAAAAGAGGCTTTGTTTTGAATAACAACCACAGCTTGCTAGCACAGCGAAGAGTTTTGATCATTCATTGTCATATTCACAAACATGTATAGGCCTACTAGTAGAGTGGATTATTCAGTTATCATGGCCACACACAGAGTGATGATAATTCTTGACAGAAGACAATGTAAACACAGAGGAGAGGGAATATATGATGAGATAATATATGTATGGTGTATCCTTTGCATGGTGACCTTCACGAAATTTGTAAATATATAGGTCTTTGAAGACAACACTCAAAATTAGTGTAGCACGGATATCATGTTGTGAGGAATCATTATGGTAGCCTACTTCTCTTCATGACCCTAAACTTGACCTGAAATATCATAATTCCACCTCAAATGTGAGAATTGGTCAGGAAATCATATATGCACAACATATAACTTGATGAAATATTCTGGTCGTCTTCCGATGCACTACAGGACCCTGGCCCTAAGTTTTGTGCTGGTTTACCTTTGCGCGACCAGCACTGTGGGCAGAGGGCGCACCAGCGGGCGACATCAAAGACCCTATAACACTATAGGGCTGGAAAGCGGAAGTATGATCGGTGATAAATTCCAATGAAATATTCGTGAATAAGGCGTCGCCGGGGATAAACCCAATTATCGCCCATTTCTAACAATGTCAATAACTGCTGGAATAACATGTCTTGTGTCAAATAACTTTAGCGAAAGTACAAAGCAGGTATACTTGTGTCAAAATTCATTAGAATAACAGGCCGTCTGCCGGCAATTTTGCTAGAGCAAGGCTTTATTCGAAGTGCCTTTTTTTCAGTGCCTCTTCGAAGCATGGATATGTTGTGGAATTGGACAATTTTTATCTTTTACAACAGTTTTTGTATATCTTCATCGTGTATGGATACTTTAATACACTAAAGACATCGTTTATATACTTAAAACCACCATATTAAATGCACCCCATGTTAAAAGATAGGGAGGCGTCAGTTGGTTATCCCCAGTCCGAAGAAATTCATTGGAATTTGTCATCGATCAGTACTTCCGCTTTCCAGCCCTATACAGGGTCCTTGGCGACATCCAGTGCGAGTGGCCCAGCCAGTAGAATCGGCGTCTGAATCTTTTGATTGCTGCTCATGGGATTCCGAGATGTCCACCGATTTTGAGATTGTGCAATTGGTGCAGGAGCATGGCTCGGAAGGGAAGCGCTGAATCAGAACCCACTCAGGCTTATTTCGTTGAATTAGTAACATCATTTTATTATGTTGAGTGATTTTCTATATCTTGAAGTTCCTGGAGGGAGGGTGTGTGAGAGGAAGTATGGCACTCAATCATAACGCACAATCATGACGCACTCAACCGATCGGACTTGCATGACTGGGTTCTGATTTATTGCTTTATGGCTCGAAGGGCAGCAGGTAAGACAGTTTGTACGACGGTGCGTCCTGTCGGATTCGGCTTAATGTACCTGATGAGCATAGTGCCTTGCAGCGCGAAAAGATTCCACCAATTGTATGAGCCGGACACTTTTTTGGGAAAGCCATATACTGTATTTTTTGAAAAGCCATATACAATATTTTTTGGAAAGCCATATACTGTATCTACTGAGTTCAAAAATGCATTATAGCAGCAAGGTGGTGGTAACTTTTCACAAAATATTAGTCATTTACTTCATATACCCTGTAATACAAAAAAGGTCCCTACATGTTGTACATAATTGGCTTGTTACTGGTTACCATCAACAGATTTTTTGAAATGTGCATATAAAATATGGTTAAAATGGTTACATAATACATATTTGTGTGCATAATAGTCAAATGGAAAAATAAAAATAACTATAATATATATTGTACATACACATGTCATGTACCTATACTTATCTTACGTTGGGTACTGACACCATTGCGACTTGCCAACAAGAATAATTACCATGTATAAAATACTCTGATTTTTTAAACTCGTTTACACCGTTTGTTGCTGATATTTTTGCGATGTTAAATGGTATCGTGTTATAACTTTGCATTGCTCACCTTGGGACCAAACGACAATTTTCTGCAAACTTTCAGATTTCTACCCATGAAACTGATAAAGTTAGTAATCTACTGCAATGATAAATTCCTCCTGAAAACTTTTCGTCTGCATGTCAACAGACATTGTTTATTTTGAGTGCGTGGCGGAAGAGTCTATTCGGATGACGTACGCAGGGAGCGCGGGTTAGGGATGGGACCGTCCCAGCATGTAATTGGTACATCCACTGCAGCGCACGCCCCCACAGTTACTTGTACCTCACTTGAACTTGTCCACTTGAATTACGTAATGAACAAGGCAATATGGCAGCGCTCTACAGCAGTGGAAATCCTCGCTTAAATCGAATTTTTGTGTTTTGAAAGAAACATGTGGCGTTTCGGAAGCCAGGTTTGTGAGAATCTATTGCCGTATGCGTCATAGACATGTAATATTCAGTTGAATAGTTCTCTCGAAGCAATTTGACTGAAACAAAGGCAGAAAACGGTGTAAACAAGTCAGAAAAATCAGAGTATAGAACTTGAACCATAACTGATGCATCATTTCACACGTGTGCACACTGCAAAACATATGTATAAACACGCTTGGATGAGTAGCTTGAAGTCAGAATATGACATCCTGGAATAAATGACTCCAGATCAAGATGTTGGTACCCAACATATAACTACAACTTTATGCATTTGAGATATATATCGATGTTCGATCAAAATATCCAAAAGTAATGAATGCTCCAAATTACGACTCTCTGATACAGAGTCTGAGCAGATGGCAAAGATCACTTCTGTGGACCGATGGATATGGGACAGTGCTAGTAGTATATAGCTTTCAGTTCTGTTGCATACACTGAACAAACATCAGTGATACGTTGTTTGTAGGTTCTCCCGGTAGGTTACAGCGGCACATTCTACCTTATTAACTTCCTTTGAGCCATCTGTATATATAACATTAAAATTAGGATAATTTAACTGGACGTCAAGGCCTAAAGATGCCTTGGAGGCATTTCGGTGTTAAGACTAATTCGTAATATTTATAGCATGTTTGCCACAGGCTCTACGACAAACCGTTTCCTAGATATCGACGAAAATGAAAAATGTCGACTCAGCGAAAAAAATTTAGGGTCAAGGTCAAAGTTTATCTATAATATCCCTTAGACATGTTTGTCTAGAGTGACAAGTCCGAAAATGACGTTGTTTCACTGTACAACGAACCGTTTCCGAGCTATCGTGGAAAACGAAAACTGCCGACTCAGCGAAAAAACCCGAGGTCAAGGTCAAAGGTCATCGCTGATACCCCTTAGACATGTTTGTCCAAAAATAACGTCCGCTTCGCTCTACAACGTACCGTGTCCGAGATATCGACGAAAGCGAAAAATGCCGACTCAGCAAAAAAAAATTCGGGTCAAGGTCAAAGTTCATCCATAATACCCTTCAGACATGTTTGTCTAGGGCGACGAGTCCAGGAATAACGTCCGTTCGCTCTACGGCGTACCGTTTCCGAGATATGCAGGAAGCCTTAAGGATGAGTCAGCAAAAAATTATTTCAAACTCTAGGTCAAAGGTCAATTGACGGATCGATCACAAATCAATAGGGTTCTTCCCTGGTGGTAGATAAACCTCCATGCAAAGTTCTGCAACTATTGCCTGAATAGTTATCGTCAGGAAACCAAGTCTCAAAATCAGCCTTGATTTCATCCTCACGGACCTCAGGGACCTCGGAGCCGGCTCTGACTAGTGGTGAAAATTTCTCAAGGATCCATTGAAGCAATTTAATTTTATCCTCCGGAAACCAAAACGGTGGAAGAAGGAAAAAAAATCTGCTAAAACCATATAGGCATTTCTGCTGAAATGCCTTGACTAAACATCATGAAACAACTGTGAAAATTCAAAGGGTTGGTAAAAGACTCCTTTTCAAATATAAAAGAGAAGTCAGTTATGCGAGTTTTTAATTCCCGTGGTAGAACCTTCGAAATTTGTCACGTTTCATGCGAAAACCAAAGGCTGGTATTGTATTTGGCCTGAATTCGAACAGACGAACACACCTAGGTTTGAAAACAACATTATGAGCTGGATTGTTTGGTTGATTCCAGGTTGCTGTTATACTGAAGTGAGAGTTCTGCCCTCCTACGATAAAGGTGGTGGTGGGGGGGGGGGGGGGGATACGTTCTGAATGCACCGAGGAGCAAACGCAATCCCTGATTATGGATAGTATCTAAAATCTTTTTGTAGGAGGGTCTGGCTGAGCCATACACTATTTAACTATAAAGGCTCTGTTCTGGGGCCGGTCCTGTTCTCGCTGTACACTGCTCCTCTCAAGATTATCATCGACCGCCATGGCGTCTTCCACCACAAGTACTGTTCCTGGCCTATGATCCTTCTGATCCTAGGGCACGCCATAGGGCCTCGGACAGTCTATCGGCCTGCATCACCGACATCAACGTGTGGATGACGACCAACTTCCTCCAACTGAACGGTGAAAAGACCGAGGTCATGAACATCCAGTCTCCCCGTCAACTTAGGACGCTTGGACGTTTATCCATCTCCACCATAACTCCAACAGACCAAGTGCGTAACCTGGGCGTCACGTTTGACGAGCACATTACCATGAACTCCCATTTCACCAACATAATCAAGACATGCAACTACCACCTCAGAAACATTGGACATGCCCGGAAATATCTTTCTGAGAGTGCTTGTCAGTCCGCAGTTCAATCCCTCGTCATAGCACGATTGGACTACTGCTGTTCCTTGCTGTCAAACCTCCCGGACTATCAGGTTCAACGTCTCCAGGTCGTCCAGAATCGGGCAGCGCGCATCGTCAAGCTGTCAAGTCCACGTGACCACATTACACCAGTCCTTGCTGACCTCCACTGGCTACCAGTCCACTTGAGAATTAAATTCCGGATTATCGTCTTCACCTTCAAATGTCTTCACCAAAAAGCCCCCCCCCCCCCCCAGTACATGATGGACATGCTGACACTCTATGTTCCATCCAGGTGTCTCCGCTCATCCAGTGACATCAACACGCTGGTCCCTCTCCGTACCAAGAAGTCAATCGGTAAAAGCTCGTACAAGTATGCAGCGGCCGAGCTTCGGAATAATCTTCCTAGAACCCTCAGGAACATTACCTCTCTACATGCTCTAGTCACGTTCAAGAGACAGCTAAAGGCTCATATCTATCGTGGACATTTTGTTTATTAAACTCGTAATTCTCTATCTATAATCTAGTCACTATGTTTGTCTATTTGTTTTTATTTCTCATACTACACTATGCTTTTATTGTTAAGTGTCCTGATACTTGGTGATAGGGCACTATGAATACATCGATGTAATAATAATAATAATCGAGCTTTGAGTGTTCTGTATAAGCGGAACACTTTTGTTTTCGAAAAGGTCAAAACTGTTTCTGTCTGCCCATTTCTCAATTCGCGCAGTCACTGCTGTAACTTACGTTCTACTGTGTGCATTTGTATTGATGAGAAGCAAACAAGAAAGTCATCCACATGGAGTGAAGAATTCACGGCAGGGGATAAAGTCCTTAACATGCTATTGATTTTGATACTAAAAACGGATTACAGACAGAATGCTGCCTGCAGGACACGCTTCTCCTGGTAAAACATGTCGGGGAATGAGTCCCCACCCTTACAGTAAATATAAGTATCAATTTATTACCACCGATACATTCAAATTTTGATGATTCCAATAACAAACGTAAAACACAACATTTTGCAATAGAAACACAGCCCGACTAAAAACTTTATCTGTTTATCAAAAGACACATTGGCGTCATCAGAGGCAGACAGTGTGGTAAATGTAGTTGTTTCTACTGTACACCTGATGTAATTAGTATACAAATGCCCAACGACTTATGAAAATAATCTAGAAATCCGAAACAAACCCCCATGGAATAGATATATGACAAGTATATGAGTACCCAATCACAAGCCAATATTATTATTATTATTATTATTATTATTATTATTGTTATTGGATTTAAACTGTGCAATGAAGGAAGGCGCAAAACCACGAAGTCCTGTCTCATGGAGGTACTTCAGGATACTGTGTTTCCATGTCGTTTGCCTTCTCCATATTCATGATATTAAAAAAAGAAAATTCGCCATCATGTGGAGACGTTTTGGACTCCCGTCAGCAGTTTCCAGTCGATAACCTGATCAGTCTATTTTTCTGGAAACCGCTCTGATAGTGTTGAAATAAAGTTGGCTGCAATTTTAGATTGCATATGCGCATAAATTCTGACCAATCTGCCCTAGCAATATTTCATTTCGGGATTGGAAGGTAGGAAAATGATCACTGCCACATAGTTCATCTTAGAAATCATTTGACAAGTAAAATCATTAAACAACGGGGGATGACCCAATGAGACATCAATAGCCAAAAATGATCTATACGCAGGGGGCTTACTGAAACAAAACAAAGGCTTCTGGTTGTTATCATATATATGTGCAGAAAAATCCAGCAATACACATGAATTGCACACATTAGGATTAAAAACATAACACATAAAGAGCTATGTGGGTCCTTGAATATATTCTAGTAGTTTCGCAAGAGTTGTAGGAAAAGTCCCAGTTTGGCTGAGCATATAGAGATGAAACAAGAATAGCTTTAAAAGATAAGGTGGAAATTTCTGATCCTATGAACATGGTCAACCATGTTCGCATGCGTCATTCACTCCCAAGAAAGCTACCACTCCCACATTGCTATCAATGATTTTAGCGATGCAGAAACATTGTACTTTCGAAAAAAATACTATGAGCATTTACCCCTCTTTTGGTACCGATAATACAAAATCTGGGTCTGGGCTCATACACTAAACCCGGAGACGAGGGTTTTTGAACTCTCCCCTAGGCGCGTGGCTTCTTTTGGCGATGGTTTAGTCCCGCCAAGCACCCATTGGCGCACTTTACCAACGCTCGGATCAGCTTGTTGGGCGGCGACAATACCAGCGATCGTATAATAGGACAACCATTTCTGGCCAACAAGAGTCACATCCAAACCACGAACTTGGGCAGCTTACTTTTCGGGTTGCAGGCACAACCCAGCAGGTCGAATTCTATCCAGGAGGTACGTTCCTATTCTATGACATCGTTCAAGTAGCACATACACCGAGTCCATATATATCCATGGAGAATGGCCTCCATTAGACATTGTAAGGTCGTCGGCGAATTGCTTAGCCCAAATGGCATGACCCTAAACTGCTACAGTTCTTTCCATGTTGCGAAGGCAGTTTTCGGTCTGTTGGCGAGATCAAGGTCCCAGGTGGAAAAGTATGTGGCTCCCGCCAGCGTGTCGTGCATGTCCTGGATGTTCGGCAAGGGACAAGAATTCTTGCATGTTACAGCATTCAGCAAGCGATAGCCTACTCAAAAACGGACGTGGTCATTTTTCTCGTGCACAAGCATGATTGACAACTTGGTAGGCTTGATACATTCCAACTGAAGCATCTTATCCACCTCTTTATCGTTGATATACTGTTGGGTTTGCGTCACGTGACGTTGACGTTGTAGGATCGGTGCGGAGTTCCCGGTGTCGATCTGATGTTGCACGACATGAGTGTGACTCAGTTGTCTGTCTGGGCTCATGAACACGTCCTTGTACTGGTGGACAAGGTTAGCACATTGACGAATTTGTTGAGGTGTGAGTCCTCCTGGAGATACGGCGGCATGTCGCTGTAGTGATCGGCGTGTGACTATGGCGGATCTGGATCCTCTCCTGGCTTTGGCATGGCTCCAATGATGCTCTCGACCCAGCTAGCGATGGCGACCGGGTCGGAGCGCGTCAGTGTGATACCTGTATCCGCAGGATTGACGACCGTCAGTTTTACACATTTGCGATCGAGGGAGGTTAGTGTCCAGCCCATGACCAGGTCGGTTTCCTCCAGAAAATTCGTCAGTGGTCGTATTAGGCGCGGATGTTGGTGTACACGAACCCTTGAGGCCAGCACGAGCTCGACAGCGACTTCACTGCGCGGCGGCACCGTAACTGCCCTGCGTACGGCCATGCACACAACATCAGCTTCAAGGTCTTTCTGAGCAAACATATTCTCTTTGTTCTCCTGTATGGTCCCTGCGCCATAGTTCAAGATGGCATTTGTCTGCCTAAAGAAGTTCATACCGAGAATGATCTCATCATAAATGGCAGCGACACAAAACGTTAGTCATTTCTTTTGTCTCGACTTGGATCGTGATATCCAGATATGCATCGATGGGGCTGAAGTCCCCGTTCACATCACGGCGCTTGTACAACACAGGCAGCGCTGATGTGCAGGCACGTAGAGAGCAGATCGTGGTGGAGCAGCGATATTTGAGCTCCAGAACTGCCATAAAATCCGTAAAATCTGTTTGAGGAGCTGTTGAGGTGGCACAACCTCAACCTTTGTTTCTGGACTGCTCGGAAAGGTGTAGAAGCCTCTGTCGTCGGAGATCCACTCCACTTGTGACACACTGTCCGTTTAAATGTCACGTGTTGTGGGTTGTGACACCCGTTCATGATGGGCGACATCCGGGTGTGGAATGCTGAGATTGAGGCACGGACACCCCTTCATGGAGCGCAGGCAGAACTGACACCGGTGTGAGGCCTGGCGCTCCTGCTGTAGGTAGCATGGACGTGCCCGCAAGTGGCAGAACGACCCTCGGCGTGTGTCTGATATTGGATGTGGATCACTGAGCGTTACTCTTTTTTCCCCGATTACTGTAGTTTAATGACTGTTGCTTGGGTTGCTAAAAGTAGTCGATAATTTTGTTCTGTGACCTTGAAAATGAGGTCGAAGGTCAAATTCAAGGTCTACAGAATATTCGGCATTATATCATTTCCTATATGCAAAGTCAACGATAAACAAGATAGTAGCCATTTTGTGCTCTGACTTTGAAAATGAGGTCACAGGTCAAGTTTAAGATCATGACACCATTCAGCATATATTAGTTCCTATATGTGCACAATTCATTTCAATCAAGTGATTCGAGGTCATCAAAATGTTCGGCATTTATCATTTCCTAAGCCATGAAGTAGGTAGTAAGTGAGGTAAAAGCCATTTTATGCTCTGACCTTAAACATAATGTCAAAGGTCAAGTTCAAGGTCATGAGAATATTCAGACAATATCATTTCATATATGTTCACAATTGTTTCCTAAGCTGTAAAGTCGATGATAAGCGAGATATTGGCCATTTTGTGCTGTGACCTTGAAAATACGATAAAAGGTCAAGTTCAAAGTCATGAAAATATTCCGCATATATCATTTCCTATATGTCCACATGTCACAGAGGTATATGAGGGGAATCTTTTGAAACAAAAATCTCAATTCTCTTCTGAGAGTTTTTGAGAAAATGGCTTCCATTTTGGCAGAAATGCGAAAGTAAAAAGAACTAAAAAATACCTCTCACTTGAAATATTTTAGGTATTTTTGTGCAAACTTTCAGAAAGATTCGACCGTAAACTTCAAGAATATAAATGTGGATGGACGACGGATGACGACGATGAACGCAACGTCACGGCAAAAGGTTATGGCACGAAAGGGTCGGTAACCTAAACATAGAGCCGAAAGGCTCTGCGCTTACCGGGCCCAAGACAGTTATATGTGAGCTGAAGGCATGAGAATAATTGCACATCATTCATGCATGAAACTTGCTCTATGCAATTTATCGTGCTAGGGCCTAATATACAATGAAATGAAACTAGAACGGAACTGACTGGTACCGTCAAAGATTTTCTTTGCTTCTGTGCCGGATTCAGTTTATTGTGTTGCATTCATTGACGGAACATATTCAGCATGATTTACAAACTTCGCTCCTTTACCTTTCGACTTCCGTGTCTTAGTAGTGTATGTGCATGCGCAGCGGCATTTCCTCTGCATGAGACATATGACATGATTTCTAACCAATCACTGACCGGCCTGCTTGCATGCACGTGTGTATGTTTATAAACTTTGCATCCTGTCCAAAATGTACCTTAATGGTTTTGTCCCGTGACCTTGAAAACGAGGTCAAATGTCAAATTCAAGGTCATGAGAATATTCAGGATATATCACTTCATGTCCACAAGTGATTCCTAAGATGTGAAGTCAATTATAAGTGAGAGATTAGCCATTTTGTGCACTGACCTTGAAAATGAGGTCAAGGGTCAAATTAAAGGTCAACAAATTATTGAGCATACATCTTTTCCTTTATGTACACAATGTATGTTCCAGGCTGTAAAATCCATAAGTGAGATATTAGCCATTTTGTGCTCAGACCTCGAAAATGAGGTCAAGGGTCAAATTCAGGGTCAACAGAATATTTGGCGTATATCATCTCCTAATTGTGCTCAATTGGCTCCTAAGCTGTAAATTCGATGATAAGTGAGATGTAGGTATATTAGATATTAGCCATTTTGTACTCTGACCTTGAAAATGAGGTTAACGGTCAAATTCAAGTTCATCAGGATATTCGGCATATCCCATTTCCTATATGTCCACAATGGATTCCTAAACTGTGAAGTCGATAATAAGCGAGATATTACCCATTTTGTGCTCTGATCTTGAAAATAAGGTCAAAGGTCAAGTCCAAAGATCATGAGAATATTCAACATTTATCATTTCATATATGCCCACAATCCATCCCCAAACTGTAAAGTCGATAATATGCGAGATGTCAACCATTTCAGGCTCTGACCTTGAGAATGAGGTCAAAGGTCAAATTCATGAGAGTATTCGGCATATATAATTTCCTATATGTCCCCAATTCGGCATATATAATTTCCTATATGTCCCCAATTGACTCCTGTAAAGTAAATTATAAGCGAGATATTTGCCATTTTGTGCTCTGACCTTGAGAATGAGGTAAAAGGTCAAATTCAAGGTCATGAGAATATTCAGCATATATCATTTTGAGATATTAGGAGAAAATTTTCCCCTTTATAAAGCATGGGTAATTTTACATGGGAAAGTCCCATCTGGGACCTGTCGAAAAAATCAAAATGGCTGCCACACGCAGACCGTCGATTCAAGAGCAACGAAACATATACACAGTAAAGAGGTATATTAGGAGAATCTTTCGAAACCAAAATTTCAAATCTGATAGAACAGTTTTTGAGAAAATCGCCGCCAAATTCCAAAGTTGGCCATTTTTTATCGATGGCCGCCATTTGGAAAAAACAACTTAATCGACGAAAAAAAAAACGGTCCGAAGATATGGGCCCATAGAACATATTTTGTGAATTACAGCAGTATTCATCGCATATGGATTAATCAAGTTGATTGAACGAATACTCAAACATGAATATTCGAAAACACAGAAGAACTACAGGAATGATGTGAGTGTCCATTGGCGTTTTCCTTAATGGCCATGTTTGGACCTGGAGTCGGTGGGGGTCCAAGGCCCGCTTAGGGGCCCAAGAAGCTGGTTTCTGACGTTTCCTGTGGCCAACTGGTACTCTTTTGGGTACCAAAGTGTACTCAAGAGTCGTGTTGAGCTCACCTTGTTTTACAAACACAAACCACTACTAAATGCATAGACTATGAACATAACTCGGACAATTATTCTCTGTAAACTTTTGATATAGATTAGCATATTTTGACCCCCCCCCCTACCTGTCAAAGGGTGTGGGACCAGTCTTTGTAAAGAGGGTCATAACAAACATCATTTAGCCTGAAATCAGTGACTTGTGACTGACCTCCACACCTGGTTATATCTATGCATGCCATGGATTATAATTCAATGCACTATATTTATTTTGAAAATATATATAGTCACAGGACAGTCGGCTGTACTGAATTATAGTGAAAACACATAAAACCTGGGTGAGCAGACGGCATATAGGATCTGATTTTCGTACTACGTAGGGCTATTATGTGAGTATATGGCAGGCCTTTGGGCTGATAAAATGGAGGGGTAGGGGTGCGTTTGCACCAGCGCCACCCCCACCACCCCCTCCCCCCCCCCACCCCACCCGCATGATAGGTTACACAGGCCTATACATATCAAACCAATGGAAATTTAATAATAAAAACAAGATATTTTGTTACAATTACCGAAATTCCATTATTCACGTAAAATTATATGGAACATTTTCTAAATAAAAATTTCGTAATTTTTCCCCAGAAAAAAAAGTACGGACGTCATGCTGCGTACGCGCATTCACCAAGTGATTGAATGTGTCAAATGGCACGGGACTGTCTTGGCTTCGTGTTTTGATAAGAGGTCTTTTTACTCAGTTTTCATGATATGGCGAAACATTTGGCATATTTCAATAAATTACAGCATCACTCCCCGCAAACTGTTAAAGCGCTGGATATGCATGTGTGAAAACGGACACGACACATGTGTGAGAGATATGGTGCATGTGTGAAAAGATAGTACATATGTGTGAGGAAATCAGGCCCGAACACAATTATATCATTATTGTGTGGTTAAGACGAATTTGCACAAAACCAACAGCCTACAATTATATACGGGAACAATATCAATCATTTAAAACCAAGCAGCGAAATAGTATGCACAAATTAGTTTAGTGCAGTGAGTCACACAAGTTGCGCTTGTTTTGGTTGTAAATTGCTATATATTGCAAACGTTTGCGGTTCTGGTGGCAAAATGGTACATAGAAATACCATTGAAAATCAAATCACACATGTAGCGTCACCATTACGCCTAAAATGTAACGTTATTTGATGATGTTAGTGCGAAATGTGTAAGAGGATAGTACACATGTGTGATCACATTACAGGAGAAAGAAACCAAGAAATGATGGTATGAGTGTGCTAAACCTAATAGCGTAACCTGCAGCCAGTTATTATGATTAGGATACAGGTATTTCCGAAGCTCGAGCAAGACAGGTGCCCAGAGGTGGGTTGAATAGACTGGGAATATTGCCAAAAGAGTAATACAGTATTGTTTCCCATAATGGGTCATGTGGATAGCATGATTACCAAGATTTGCACCCGGCATATGTCCCACTCTGCATCGTAATTTCCAGACAGTAAGCCGAAGCGATCGGCGTAGAATCTACACATACAATTTTAATAGGCTGCGTCTGGGCCAGATATGCTGTATGTATGTAATGTAGAGTTTTTATATTTATAGGGCTTTTTAAAAAAATATATATACCCAATAAAAAAACTGTTTGGATTGTAAAATTAATTGTGCCAATGTTTTGAAAACAAACCAGATAATGAATAACAATATTCAACAGAGCTGATTTCCCCATTTTCTTGGTAATACAAGAAAATGTTACTTTGCATAATGTTACGAAGTTGATTAACAACATCATTTTCGCGTCACGGAGTTGACAGTGTTATGGAGTGACATTTTACACGTCAAACATTGGTATTCATGAGCTCATAGTGATCAAACCAGAATATACACCATATAATAAACGTAACAGAAACACATTATGGCAGAAAAAAACAACATTTGAATCTCGAGTTCTCAAGGAAAAATCTTGTTTTCTGTAGTTAGTAACCATCTCTCCATAACAGTATGTCACTCCATAACAGGCTATTGCGTTATGGAGTGACCAGTCACGGGGTGACGATTTTTTAAATGCATTGCTCCTATGTGGTCTGTTTATTGTATTTCACACATACTTAACGCAAGTTTACTTCGCGTTGAATCCAACAGTAAATTTGATGATGATAACCAAACTCTGCTTGAAGTTGAATGGTTCCATATCAACCGTCACAGAGTGACACAAAATTAAAACACGTTCACACATTTGAATTTGTATACATTAAGGAGATGTTACCGGCTTTGCGTTCACTCAGAACGCAATGAAGAATGAACGGAATGCCCCATCGCGTCAAGGACGAAGAAAATCATCATTTGAGGTACTAGATGTCTAAACGTACATACCAAAAAGGAAGTTGATATTTATTATATAATTCAGTGCGAGTGTATCGTGATGGTTTATCCGACATCAAGTATTGGACCAGTTAGGTGACCTGAAAGACCCTAGAGGTGCAAAGACAATGGAGCTGAAACAGTTGACAGTTAAGATTGAGTATCGAGCACGATCCACGTAATTTCGATGGTTTCATACCACGTGCAATTTTGGTTCATATCTCGGCCGTTTCATAACAAACTTACCTGAAATTTGGAATATATATTCTGTATATATCCATGAAGCTGATGTGAATAAGAGATTGAAGATTTCATTGATAAATTAGTATATTTAATGGAGTTGAATGTTGCTTGAACAAATGTAACTTACGTTGCGCACACGAAACATTACATGGTGTAGTTTCTTAACTGCAACGAGTGCACATATCCGTGATCAATAACCTACCCTTAAATTTTAAGTATCCCATCGATAATCATGTCAAATTGATGTGCAAATGTGTATATCTATTGCGATCTCGCGAAAATGTCTTGTGCCGCTGGTCAGTGAAGCGCTAAGTACAGATCAGCGGATTATTCGTATGGCAAATATCGTCGATGCTCAGCTGTCAAGAACGTTGTACTCAGGAGTGAGATGTTGTTGTGATTTTGGTTCTATACTGCACTTAGAAAATATTAGTGTCGCTGAATTCTCGATGTAGTTTGCGGTTGAGTTTACAATGCCAACGGATATAGACGTTATTGATGCGATTGACAATCAATTTCTTTTGCCCAGTGTATTTTCAATGCGGGTGATATATAACATGCTATTCTGACCATCAAACTCCCATCAAGTGTTCAGGAAAATCCCAAAACAGGCAGTAGGTTATTGTTCTATGATAGGTAATCTAACCATAGTCAAGAAACTGTACCCTAAAACGCTGTCAGTTTTCTATGTAAGTTACATTTGATTGGCGGTGTAAAACGTTGAGGATCTGTATGAATATCGACTGGGTCTTCAATATGGCCATTGGACAACATTGTAGTCGTGGATAGAACCTACACAACAATTTTCAGCGCAATCCATTACCAAACTGTAGAGTTATAGGCCAAACAAAACATACCAGAATTCTGCTGATAAGGCATGGATCCTGACGGATAAGCATCCTTAAGTATTATAGGCCACAAGATAACAATAGAGTCAAGGTATATCATTCGTACATACCATCCAATTTTTAGTAGGGTATTTTATAGATTATGTTATAAAAACATAAAGCGACAAACAGAAGCAGTTGTTCAGTGCCACAAGTTTTGCTCGGACATGTACCACGACCAAGAAGATTTAGTTATCATATAGGATGTTTTCCTCGGGCTCAACGTACATCAATTCCTCCAAAGCAATCTTTGTTCTATAAGCGTGATATCCTTTTATCATCATGCAGAATTTAAATTTAACCATCACTTCTGACACTCGGTCCACGCTGTAATCACCTAGTCACAAATAGTGTAATGGTTTTCAAGCATGCTAATATTTTCGATTACAACATGCTGAATGCACCTTACGCAGATTTCGTGGCTGCTTGGACGGCGTGTGATGTGGTCGAAAGCCAAACAATATTACCGCATAACTTAGTGGATGAGCCTAGCTGCGAACTATACTCTGATTTTTCTAACTTGTTTACACCGTTTTTTGACGATGATTTTGCCATGCTAGATGCTATCTTTCTATAACTTCGCATATTTCACCCATGAGTCAAACGGCAAATTTCTACTAAATTTCAGACTTCTATCGCAAAATTGAAGAATTTGGCAATCTACCACAAGTTAAATCTCAGGCGAAAACGTGATCTTGAGAAAATATGAGCATTTTCGAGGATTTAGTCTTGTTTACTTCCACCAGAATTCGAAGTATTTTTGTAATTTGGGACGAGAAGACACATTGGGATGTATTCTACACAAACATGTTTATTTTAAAAGATTGTACCGCTACAGAACCGAGCAAACGCACAGAATTGTGTGCGAACTCAGAAAATAAATGGCAGGGCTAATTTTAACATTGAGGTAGATTGTCAACTTTTTCGATTTTCGCGAGAGAAATCTTAAATTTGGTGCATGATTGCCGTTTGACTCCCAGATGAAGTATGCCAAATTATAGAATGATACCATTTAGCATCGCAGAAATATCAGCGAAAAACAGTGTAAACGAGTTAGAAAATCAAAATATACAACCCTAAATAATTTGGGCAAACTCACTCGTAATGTATTTTCAATTATCACCAAGATCGTTCAGTAGCCTACATTTTATAGATAAAACCCCATATTGTGCAGTAACCCTATAATATGTTCACAGCTTACAACCGATAGGACGCCAAAGTACTAGGATATATTTTATGCACGACAGCACCCGCCTCTCAAAGTAATATTCATGTTGGTAATTGATTGGTAAATGGAATGATTATTTTGATGAATGAAATGAATATTCTCACATAATTATTTCAACAAATTGACCCTAAACTGGTAAGATGATAATTTCTACATAAAACCATCACTATGATGTGTTTGATAGCAACTGAAGGTTACATATGATATTTTAAAGCAGCTACCTTCCAAACCAGTCAATATTGGTTGAAAACTATATTTCATATTAAACATGCTAAACTAACTGAATGAAATCTACTCACATCAAATGTAATGAAAATAACCAGTCATCAGGGAAATTTTGCTCATCTGAACAGGCAGTTCTCGCGTAAATACAGGAACTGTAGACTGACAATTCCACGCACATCATGGTGTATCACTGACTATTTTCTCATAACTACGCCATATATGCCCATGCGAACTGGAACATGTACTCGATGTGGACTTTTAAGCGCGATTTGAGCATTTGCTTACATTCGGGTTTGATGGATACACTTCGTTTGTTTTATTAAAATATTAGTAAAAAATGGGTATTAAAACGGATGAAAAGACAACTCGGACGGACTGTAATCGTCAAAATCATTGAGCAAACCTTTTGTTATATTGCATTAGATGTGTTTAACAAAAAATTGGTTTTGAAAATAATATTGCATACATTCGAAGGCAACAGTTTTAAAGGTTACAAGCTGAAATTGTTCTCATTTCCGCTATATAAAAAGAACAGTTTTAATATATATATTCTTTATTTCATACTTTCCCGGGAACAGGAGATCCGGGAAGATATTAAAACATAGTCAAAATATGTATTTGAATGAATGACCTTCCTCACACATGCAGCAAAATGTCATATCATATCTCACACATGCATACTATCTCCTCACACATCTGTACTTTCTTCTCACACATGTGTATTGACATGGTGATATTATTTTGATAAAAAACTGCGTGAATAATGCAAATAAACAGCAATTTTCACCATCGGGCCAGTCAATAGTTATTCACGTGTACCATAAATAATGTATTGGGGATTATCAACAGGTTTTCATACGTATTTATTATAAACTGTCATCGTAACACTTGTTTGCGTTTTTAGTTCCAATAGAACTGGTCTACATTACTGCAGAGTATGTTATAATACATATAATACGACACAACTTCTTACTTTCTGGTTCCAGTGTCCTGTTTTAAGTCTACCACTATTTTCTGGCCATGGAACCATGCTGGGTGACAATTACTCACACATATGTACTATCTTTTCACACATGCATCGTATCTTTCACACATGTGTCGTGTCCGTTTTCACACATGCATATCCAGCGCTTTAACAGAGGTTATGTTCCAGCATGAAAGTGCAAAGAAGTTATGTTCCACAATGACTCGTTCGCAGCTGTAAGAATAACGGAATTTTGTTCAGTTTAGCAAAGCCCGTGAAAATAGAAATTACTAGAAAACATACTCGTCTCCACCAGTTATAACACGTTAAAATTAATTATGCTCACCGTTCAATATAATAATTCGCGAATAACAGCAATGATTGATTCTGGGAACACTGGAATTCTTCGTTTACGTAAGCAGTGTGATTCTATGAACAATTTTAATGAACAAACATACTTGTAAAATAAAAGAAAAATGGAAACTACAGCATTGAGCATCCATTGAACTTTTTGCACAAACAATCTACCTGAATAGCCAATTGATTATAACTTAACGGAGCACCTGTGGAACCTGAAAAGGCAGAACATGAAATGGCTATAAATTTGCAGGCCGTCATTCTGAAATTTCATTCTCTCCGGAAGATCGCAGTCCGCAGATTACAAAGATGAACAGGAAGCTGACGTCAGTCCTACTGTTGCTGATGGTGATGTTGGCCATGGCAGCTGCCCAAGGGCGGTCCGTCATATTAGCCCGATGGTGGAGACGAAGATATTCACGCACTACAACTACTACTAGACCGGTTAGTTATATATACAAGCAATACTGTTGTGTGATTGTAGAATGTGCGGTTTACACGAATTAGCGCCATGAACACTGAATTGAATGTTTCTCGAAAGTATAATGTTAGTTAGCAGGGTGGTGATTACTTGCTACACACATGAACACCGTTTTTGATCTACTTATATTAAGATATAAATATATTATATATTCCCTCTCACGTCGGACGATTAGGGGCCGGTCATTATTTACTGGGTGGGGGGGGGGGGGGGGGGGGTTGGATGTTTTTTTTCCGAGAAATGAGTTTTCAAAGTTTAACCCCCCCCCCCCCACCGATATCGAAAACCAATCTATGACCCCCCCCCCCCCCCCCACCAAGATCCAAAATAAATGTATGACCCCCCCCCCCCCCCCCAATCCCCATCTATGAATATAAGGCTATGCTTCACAATTGATGACAATTATAACGCACCGTGAGTTTGATGACAATTATAACGCACCATGACAATTATAACGCACCATGAGTTTGATAACAATTATAACGCACCATGCAACTAGATCTATTTACATGTTAATTTTGGGTAATTCATGACGGGTGCCACAAGTGGGGCAGGAAATGCTCACTCTTTCCGGAACACCTGATTTCACCTCCTAATGGCCATTTTTGGGGGTTCATGAGTTTCCCTGTCATTTTTGTTTTCTCTCACTTCGTATTCCTGATATGACTTTCTGTCCCCGGACTATGAGATTGGATAACGGACCCTGTTTTGTTTGCTCGGAACACTTAATACTGGGTATTGATTCCACGTCTATTACCAGTATCATAATATATATATGATACTTGAATGCTTTTTACGCTTTATTTACACTTCTATTGAAACAATTGGGTTGATACTATGATACTATAAGGTCAGTGAATTTTATGATTTGTGCTCTTCGTGTATCCACCATTCCTTCGCTTCAAGTGTGAATGCCATTACAACAATTATTACTTGTATGCATACTATAAATGGGCACTTAATTATGACAGGTGTTTGAGGGCAAAACCAGACCCACTCAGGTTCCCTCAGTATATTGTACCCCCCAATTCTTCAAAATCACCTTAATAACAACAACAACAACATTTTCTTAAAATCTCAGGTTTCCTCAGTACATTGTACCCCAAAATTCTTCAAAATCACCTTAATAACAACAAAATTTTCTTAAAATCTCAGGAGTCTGGTTTTGCCCTCATTTGAAATATGCTTCTAGAAGCCAATTGGTTCCTATAAATTGTTGAATAGGAGCGAAATAGGAGCCTTTCGCTCCTGGATAAAATTATAAATTTTGAGCCCTGATGCACACGGATTGCGGCATCTCTCGATGTTATTGTTCCTGAATGGTACCGGGTACTCTGCGGGATCCGGTTTCAGTGAGATTATGGTTTTACTGAAAATGTTATGAAATTCCATCGCATACTCCAATCAGTCCATGTACTGATAATTGAGTGGATTGTTTCCGCCTAATTATTTAACTATTTTACTATTCAGATTTTCTCAAGATAACTCAATTTCAAACTCTGACCCCACCCCCCCCCCCCCCCAGTCCCATCGAAAATAAAAGTATGACCCCCCCCCCCCCCCCCAATAATGTTGAAAATGAAAGTGTGACCCCCGCCCCCCCCACCACCCCCCCCCCCCAGTTTTTACCCAACCCCCCCACCTGATAAATAATGACCGGCCCTTACGATCGATGCAAACCGGTGTGCATTCCGATTGCATTCGATGCAAACTGCCCGGACTGCCGAACAGCGGAAATATTATTTCGGTGTGTGATACAATAGTACGGTCGCGGGCCGCACAATGATGTTCTTGACAACTTCTTTGGAAGAATATCTTTACTCGCAATACATATATGGTCATTTTACTCTAGTATATATCAATACATATGTATACAATATTATGATTTCTCTATGCTGGATCTCTTTCATTATCTCCCATGTTTTAATGAAAGTATAAAATAAAAAATGTCAGATCGGTATTGCGTTCTTCGCCTTTATCTTTGTGCTTTTCTGACCCGGAGGCTGTTTTTCCCCATTTCATGCCTTTGATGTATGGAAAGGTATGGGAGAGGTACGATATGCTAAATACTGCCTGAAGATAGGCGATCCTTCAGCAGTTGTTTTTGGTCATACATTTGTATCTGTGATGAATATGACCCGAAGAGTTAATTTCTTGGTACTATACTGGATTATGAATGTCATAATTTTACTGGGAAAACATGTACTGCAGTATTCTCGTATTGCCTCTAATCACTGGGCCAACTTAATTGAAACTTACATCAGGTACTTTAATCGACCATATTCAGTATTATATATATAGCATAAAATTAAGAATATATTATAGAATGATAGCTAATCACTTTATAATTTCCTGTGTTAATCCAGATGAATATGCACAAGAATCGACTAAGTGCAAGCTACCTATACAAGTGAAAATAACGCATGTTTCGGTTGAAAACTTTCGGAATCATACTGGACAAATTGATTTCAGTTATATTATTTGAATTGATTGTGCAAATAGTGTCTTTATCGAAATATTAGAATCTATTGATTATCGGGAATATATTTCTGCACATTGGATGTGCGTAAATGTGTTCTTATGTTTTTCTCCGTTTGGAGGCTATAAATAAATGAATAAATAATGCTTTATTTATGTTGGACTTTGTTGAAAGGGGTCCATCACATGTGTTCTACAATATTATATTGGGAATATGCCGAGTAAAGGCAGATATCATGCTGTATTGGGGTCTGAAGCCCATGGCAACGACTTTATCATTGGATTAAATTAGCCGACGTTGCTCCATTTTGAACCTTGGATATGGCATGGGGGGGGGGGGGGGGGCATTCCGTTCTCCCTACCATACAGAAAATATCGTGGGGTTACGTCACAGCTCCCCAAATACGGCGTGGTATTGTCGGGGAGTTGACCAATCAGGGTTGCGCATTTTCAGCAATCCGACGATAGATTCCAACATTAAATCCACCAACATCCAACAAGAGTCGATAAGCATGATAAGCTGGGATACATCTTGTACCCAGGGGTTTTAACATAATTTCTCGATATATGCCAAGTTTTCAAGGTCGGAAAACGTTGAACAAGGATATATGCATGACACAAATAGTATTACATCTCGGCCTTCGATCAATCTCAACTTCGGAACATTTGGTTGTACAATACTCAACTTTGCACCATGCATTCGTAAGTAGTCGATTACTATCACAATCTCATGTGGAAGCATTCAAAGCTGTACAAATTCAACGATGGGAAAGATGTATGTTAGCGATTAGGATATTTGTCAATCGTTTGAATAAATATATGCTTGAAAAAAACAAAAAAACATTCAAAGTCATCGCGTTTGCACGTACAAAGTCCAAGGCTGTCACGTTCGCACATGGGAGATGCAGGAGCTACCACATTCGCACGTAGAAACGGCGAGCTTCTTTCACACGTAGAAATAAAGATTGAAAGCTACCACGTTGACACATAAGTCATTGTAGCATATAATGCATTCACATTCGCATAAGGAATATTTTAGTGCTACCACGTTCGCACGTGGAAAGATTTAAATACGGTAGCCTAAAATGTTTCCGCGTGATAGGTTTTAATATTTCTGCGACGGAATTATGACCACTGAAAAATAAAATTATGACCAAAAACTGTTAACCAAATAATCTCCTTGTGTGCACACCATGAAATACTTCATTTGGATATTTTCTCAATACCTTCCATGTTTTCAGTATACTCTGTACCTTTTGTAATTCACCCTATATCATGTATACAATTAGCCATATTGGAAAATATATGCTCCGGATGGGACACAACACAGCCAAATTATGACTTATACATGCAGTATCAACTACAAGTTCCATGGTGGCTGACCACCGCATGGTCTCTTCACTACGCATGTCACCGTGAGAGTGCAAATGTAGATATATGGATAAATATGCGAATCTACATTTCAACAACAATCTCCAACGCTATGTTCGTTCAATCTTGTAAAAACAACACGACAACCAGAATCTATTGGCTCATCTTAATATATCAATAGGATATATGCTTGAATAAAATCATCATAATATGTTGAGAAATTGTCAACAATCACAAACTCTAAAATCATCCAAGTGTTTTTTTCGGGTGTTAAGTTATGCCCTTTATATGGTAAATACTTTTGCTCAGACATTCAATTGAATGGTTTTATTCCTTCCACAGCTGTCCACGGCGAGCTCAGTGTCAGACTCAGACGATTCAGAATGCTGTGTATGCTGTGAAGATGAGGTGAGAAATTTTTAATCTATATTTGTAATATATATCTATGTTTGTTATCATGTTCATAATCTTTTGTTCAATGAGATAATTGAACTGCTTATTACAGACCCCCGCCCCCAACATAGAATTCACACTAAATAGTAGAAATAGCAGCAGAATTGCAATTATTTGCATAAAATTATTATACACAAAGACCCTTGAATGTGTGGCGTGTACAAGTTTGTCATGTAGCTTCAAAGGTTGCAGACACAGGTGAAATTTGTATGTATGTATCGATCTATGACCAACAATACAATCAGATTTTGATGATGACAATAATAGACGTAAAATACAACATTTTGCAATCATTCACGGAGCGGATTCATTGGAATCTCAAAATTTTACTATGGATGACCCTGACTTTGGATGTTCAATAATCGGATCATGAGTACAAATTTAAGTTCGGTATTTTTGCAAAGAAATCAAACCAAAATTCAGACTCCCTATCTTAAAACTTTTTTTGGCCGAGAAAATCCTGAACGGGATTCTGATGAAGGCTACGATCACAGGTGCTTAGGAGCACGTGATCATGACCGAGACAAAGCACCAGCCATTGGCCAGCGCGTCGCGCTGATCTTCTAAGTTTGAGTAAAAACAGACCCACGGAGGGTATGTATGAGTGGGCCTGGTCCTGCTATCCTTTGTTAAAAATCTCAACAAAAGGATCATAACACTTTCAAAAATAATATTTCTGATTGTTGCCATGAGGTTTTGCATCTTAATCTAACTTGTGAATAAATGCAAATACTGTGAGAGCTTTGCGATATTTGTTGATTTACCGTAATACATACGCATACAGTAGCGCAACAAAAATATTGAGCTTAATTTCTGATGTTGGCAGAACAAGTACAACAGGTTGCCAACTTTTATAGTTCACGATATAAAAGTGATAAAATGTGATGACAAATATTTTTTTACACGCATAAACTATCAATTTGATCCATAACATTGGGCAACATTAAAACCTTTGAATGTCTGCTCGGGTACACATCTATGGATATGTTCTTCTTTGTTTATTATATGGAGAAAATTTAGCAATTTAATCCAATAAATTAAGGTTATTAATCACATAAACTTTCCCATCCCAACATATTTCCGCTGGCCACAAAAATAATTCTCTCCACTGTAGGTTCCTTCTTTAAGAGTCAGCATCTGAAGTCCGATGTATACTGCATGATAAAATCGGACATCGCGAAAAATCCGAAATGGTCGGCTTCCTCGAGTGATAAAGGTGACAATGTCGGGGTTTTTTTCACGTAAAATATCCGACCAGTGTCGCTTCTGTCATGGTTGGAGACTTCTGGCGTGAAAAAAGCGACATGCCCGTGAAAAACCCTGTATTAAGTGCGGAACTATTAAAATAGCTTCCATTCGTGAATTTCAAGACATTTTAGAAATGTCAGGCTCCGGACTTAGGCATAATGGCTAATCAAGATCAGCAGAGCAGCTTGAGGCTTTGCTTGGCAGATCCACATCCGCTCCCTCCCCCGTCCCTCCCGTTGACTAGTCCCGGACTGTGGTCCCGGACTGTGGTCCCGGACTGTAGTCTCTGTGTGTAATCAGGGTCTGGCAAAACTGGGAGTTTTATGGTGCGATATTTCATCAATACATTATAACGATGTTTTTGGTACGTTATGACCATAGAAATGTCCGGCCTTTTTGAGAAATCACAAGTAAGCCTACATATATAACTGACAAATAAAAACAGATGGTTTATTCTATTTACATTTCTCCGATATAGCGATAATTAGATTAATGAGCATTTTGCAGTCAAATAATTTCTAAGATGTGAGTATTGTAACATACTGGAATAAATACATGTCTTACCCCCAATCACATCAGGCGTGGGAAAGGCAACGTGGGTGATAATGAGCATTCGACTGTGAAAATCTTTTGCGTTTGTTATGCCAAAGATACTGCTCTTTCTAATAAAATCCAGGATCCATTACTCTCGTGGTTCGGGAATCTTAATCCTCATATCGACAACTGTGTTTTAGAGGACTGTCCAACTATTCGGAATCTACGTAATCGCATGATGAGAATAGTGGGTTAATTGCCCGTCCAACCTATAACTTGCCCCCAAAATCAAGTTTCGGCCATCTTTGATCTTATATTGGATGTATTTCACAGTATTTTAATTATTTTATTATATGAATTTACCATGAAAACCTATAATTTGCCACCAAGGTCATGTTGTAATATATATCATATACAGATATATAACCAGATGTTGAAACTCAGAAAACTGAAAGTGGCCATCTTGGACATTATTCTGGATGTCTCTATGTCAAGATGTGTAACAACAATGGCCGCTATCTTGGATTTATCAATTGTGAACGGGAACTTTTGGGTTGCCAGCATGGATCATACTGAGATAGGATTATACATATTTCCTATATAAAAGTATCATTGCTTTCTTCCAGTAGTGGACATCTCGGCCGTATTACTGTATTGATCCAGTGATTACGTTTTCTCCCCTCTTTGTTCTCATAAACCCAATAGACAGCAACGCCAGAACCTACAACGCCGGAGCCAACTGCCGCCTCAACCACGAGTGATCCTGCAACGACAGGGCCACCCAGCGGCCGGTAAATACGGACCTCAGCTGACCAGCACTGACTCGAGCTTCTCATCCCCATGGAGACGGCACCTGAGCCAAACACTACAACACAATTGTAGTGAAATAAATGCATCTCAAAAAGTCGAGTATCTTTCTTAGTTTAATATTAGCCTGTTTGTCGTTTATATCGTCCCTCGGTAATAATCAATTGACGATGCTGTGTATGGATAAGGAACATCAAATAAAAAGGTCAATGCACTGAGTAATACGTGGACCATAATGCACTTTTTTGTCGTAACCATTAGTTATATTGTAGCTACAACATAGAAATGGTGTTAACTATTCAGAAATGGTCTACTGGTATCTCGAATGACAACAACACGTGATTTGTAGGGATTCAGTGCAAGATTATTGAACCGCTAAATGTGAAATCAATGTTTATTGCGGAAAAGCCCGTGAAATGTAAACACACACTAACGCTAAATGTGAAACCACACTAACGCTAAATGCGAAGCCTAATGTTAAATGTGAAATATAATACAATAACCGTTATCGAAAGCGGTCAATGTTAGACGCACATCAGGTCCTTGTAAAGTGAGCCATCTAGAATATGACAACCTTTATTCAAAGCGATCAATGTTGGACGTACATCAGGTCCTTGTAAAGTGAGCTACCTAGAATATAACAACCGTTATCCAAAGCAGTCAATGTTGGATGTACACCAGGCCCTTGTAAAATGAGCCAGCTAAAATATGACAACCGTTATCCAAAGCGGTCAATGTTGGACGTACATCAGGCCCTTGTAAAGTGAGCCACCTAGAATATAACAACTGCTATCCAAAGCACTCAATGTTGGACGTACATCAGGCCATTGTAAAGTGAGCCACCTAGAGTATAACAACTGTTATCCAAAGCGGTCAATGTTGGACGTACATCGGGCCTTTGTCAAAAGAGCCACCTACAATATAACAACCGCTATCCAAAGCGGTCAAAGTGAGCCATCTAGAATATGACAACCTTTCTTCAAAGCGATCAATATTGGACGTACATCAGGTCCTTGTAAAGTGAGCCATCTAGAATATAACAACCGTTATCAAAAGCAGTCAATGTTGGACGTACATCAGGTCCTTGTGAAGTGAGCCATATAGAATATAACAACCGTTATCAAAAGCAGTCAATGTTGGACGTACTTCAGGCGATTGTAGAGTGAGCCACCTAGAATATAACAAGCGTTATCCAAAGCAGTCAATGTTGAGTCATCTACAATATAACAACTGTTTTAAAAGCAGTCAATTTTGAACGTACATCAGGCCCTTCTAAAGTGAGCCATCTAGAATATAACAACCGTTTTCTAAAGCAGTCAATGTTGCACGTACATCAGGTCCTTGTAAATTGAGCCACCTAGAATATAACAACCGTTATCCAAAGCAGTCAATGTTGGACGTACATCAGGTCCTTGTGAAGTGAGCCACCTAGAATATAACAACTGTTATCCAAAACACTCAATGTTGAACGTACATCGGGCCTTTGTCAAAAGAGCCACCTAGAATATAACAACTGTTATCCAAAACACTCAATGTTGAACGTATATCGGGCCTTTGTCAAAAGAGCCACCTAGAATATAACAACTGTTATCCAAAGCGGTCAATGTTGGACGTGCACCAGGCCCTTGTAAAATAGGCCACTTAGAATATAGAAAGCGTTATCCAAAGCAGTCAATGTTGGACGTACATCAGATCCTTGTTTGTAAAGTGAGCCATCTAGAATATAACAACCGTCATCAAAAGCAGTCAATGTTGGACGTACTTCAGGCGATTGTAGAGTGAGCCACCTAGAATATAACAAGCGTTATCCAAAGCAGTCAATGTTGAGCCATCTACAATATAACAACTGTTTTAAAAGCAGTCAAAGTTGGACGTACATCAGGCCCTTTTAAAGTGAGCCACCTAGCATATAACAACCGTTATACAAATTGGTCAATGTTGGACGTTCATCAGGCTTTTGTTAAGTGAGCCACCTAGAATATAACAACCTTTATTCAAAGCAGGCAATGTTGGACGTACATCAGGCAATTGTAAACTGAGCCACCTAGAATATAACAACCGTTATCCAAAGCAGTCAATGTTGAACGTACATCAGTTCCTTGTGAAGTGAGCCACCTAGAATATAACAACCGTTATCCAAAGCAGTCAATGTTGGATATACACCTGGTCCTTGTAAAGTGATCCATCTAGAATATAACAACCGTTTCCTAAAGCAGTCAATGTTGGACGTACATAAGGCCCTTGTAAAGTGAGCCACATAGAATACAACAACCGTTATCTAAAGCAGTCAATGTTGGACGTACATCAGGCATTTGTAAAGTGAGCCAACTGGAATATAACAACCATTATCCAAAGCAGTCAATGTTGGACGTATGGTGATAATCATAAAGAAAGTAGAGGTCTGAAGGAAACATTCTTGTTTCTTTCAGATATTTTTGTGCGGCCTTCGGCCTTACTATTGTTTCACAGAACGAAACACCAGTTCCGCTCTTGGCTAATCAATTTAGACTTCCGGGCAATGGTTGCACCGAATGCAATCGGAATGCACATCGTTTTACAGCGATCGTAACAATGCAGAAGGGATGTAAGTATCAATCTATTACCACCAAATGCATCTCAAACCATTTCCACTGGCAGTTAAATGATATCAGATCGATGCCGATGTTGTCACAGTGCGATTCTGTCACAAAGGAGTACTTTATGATATTCTGCAACCGTTATGAACCAAAATGTTGTATTTAAGGTTGTTATTTACATCATCGAAATCTGGTTGCGCGATAGTTTATACATTGATAAAACTGAGTCGGTGTCACTGCTGGTGGACGTTAAATCTGTCTCGAGGATACCATAAACTCAGCTAACGTTTGGCTTGTGAGATAAAGTACTTATGTACATTTCATACACCTATTGCGTGGGTTTGTTTCGGATTTCTAAATTGTTCTAGTAAGTCAGGCAGTTGTATACTAATCCTATTTATGTTGAAAATAAACACCTATATTCCACATACTGTCTGCCCCTGATGACGCCAGTGTGGCTTTGGCTGTGAATATTTGGTCGGTCATATTTTTATTTCACAACAATTACCTCTAACTTCAATTTCGATAAATTCTGATGCTTTCTAGAAAAGGGATAGCACAATAATTGAGCGCTGATGAAAAATCGAGATCTTGGTAAATTAATTCGTCACAGAATGGATCAGAATGTTAAGTACAGTTCGAATAGGAGGCGAGACTGTTTCTGAGAATCTATCTTATTGACTGACCTTCAATTATTTACTGAAATTATTTCATAATTGTCTGTACGGTTGCCGTGTCAGGACGAATGTGACG
This sequence comes from Terebella lapidaria, assembly GCA_949152475.1. Classification (NCBI taxonomy): domain Eukaryota; kingdom Metazoa; phylum Annelida; class Polychaeta; order Terebellida; family Terebellidae; genus Terebella; species Terebella lapidaria. The sequence continues at coordinate 4,692,943 of OX424559.1, read as the reverse complement.
AGTGACAATGAAATTGAAGATCACTCTGATATTAAACGCAAATATGTTTTAGCCTGAAATATAGCCATTATTTTATATTCAGGAAATAGCCAATCGATAGTGATTTATCTGAACACCTGTGAAGTATTCACCTAGTTCCTATATATTAACGGACTGTCAATCAGAGCGTCATTTTTTCAGGAACATCCATATTTCGTAAAAAAGCAAGATGAACTTGAAAGTAGCATCAGTTTTGCTGCTGCTTGTAGTTCTCTTGGCCGTGACGACAGCCCACTGGGGTCGTAGAAAACGTGGAAGATGGGGTGGATGGCGCCGTAGAAGTGGCAGCGTATCATCTAGTCAGGTTTGTCTTGCTTGACAGCAGTTGGGGTGATATTAATCGAATCTGCAAAATGGGGAGGGGGGGGGGGGGGAGTTGTGGGCGTAGGGGTAATGTTCCATTTAGCTCATATTTGCGAGCTTTTATGAAAAAATGCACACACCATGAGCCGGGAAGTTGTGAGTACAAGTACATGCACATTATCGTGTTAATTTTGTTTGATAAACCACAAAGAACCAAACCTTTTGGAGGTTACACACACCGTAACCAGTTGCATTGTGTTGATCAGTTACTATGAAGATGCCCACAATTTGATGACAATGTGAATATGATGACAGAGCAGATAGTTTCAATTGCAAGGAGCTTGTTTTAGGAGAGTTGGCTTTCCATGCAAATACAACCCATGGAGTAATTTGCTCGTTTTGACAGGGTTTTTCTCCCGGCAAACATTTCCTATGGGCAGGAAACAATGATTCGGCTCGTTCTTTCACTCGTACGGTGTAATATTTCAGTCCGACCACGAAACACACGCACTGGATAACACGAGACATGTAAACATTTACTGAGGCATATGAGAACTTTTAACACTACAGCTGTAGAAATGAAGACAGAGCTAGTATTCAACAATAGTGAGCACACGATGTCCTTGCTCTCTTCGTGATTTGTACTTTGCAACATTTGTACTTTGTTACTACCAACTGGATACGACATTATTTCTTACAGAGCAACAGTGCATCCAGCAGTTGCGAGGTATGTGTTTTAAATGTGTATTTATCACATTGTAATGTCCGATTCCATGAAACTTGCACCGAAATTTTAAATTTTTGTTTTAATTTTTGTTTGTTGTTTGTGTTTAAATTTTAAAAGAATACTACTGTATTCATTATTTTTTTAATTGTACTATTCATTTTCTTACTCACAGGAAGAGGAGGTGAGAATTAAATTATTTCTTTATGCTCTTATTTGTGAATAAGGAAATAGTACTAATACGGTACACACATTGAGCAAATAGTGTCACCCCGATCATTTTCGCAAAGTAGACAAGCAAAGAAACGTAGTTACTGAACAATGAATAATGTATCAAATGGAATTCAACTTTTCTCAGAGTTTGTTTCATCAATACTAACAGAGAAATACTTAATTCAGTTCATTTTTGGTCCCAAATCAGACGGGTTAAAAAACCACGGCGATTTTTCTCGTGGTTCAGGGGATGGCAATTCCAATGTCCAGTGTGCGTATATGTCTATATACAATAACCCATTGGTCGACCTATACAAATTGACCAGTTCAAAACACAAATGCAGCTACAGCTTATATTATTACACCGCGATAAAATAACCACTTTGAATATATGTACATCGCCAACAAACAGACCACCAGTGATGCAGCCGTCCCTGAGCCTTCGACCCCTGAGCCTGCGACCCCTGAACCTGCGACCCCTGCGGCAGCAGTAACCACAACTAGCGTGCCACAGACGGCTGGGCCTCCCGCTCGAAGGTAGTCAACGTGAAAACTGAACGACTTGCTGGAGGGTAGCTTGCCTTAAGGAGACTGTCCGACCAATTGCTGCTTGGTTGCCATGGTGAAATCACGATGTATTGCAATAAAATTTTCTCAAATTTGAGATAATGGTTTTCTATTCAAAATGACACAATGGTTCTCTTTTCATAGTTGACGTAAGCCACACTAAATTGCAAAGTTGGTCTATGGACCCCGTATGTTCTGTATGGAGAATGGAGACCCCGTAGACCCCATATGGAGACCCCGTATGTTCCCTTCTTTTAACAATTAAAATTTTCCATCTATGGAATTTTGACAAAAATTTTCTATACGAAGAATATTATTTTTTTTACAAATAAATATTTTTTTCTATGGATTTTCGACATTAATTTCCTTTCTCTTTTTTCAAAGGTAAAATTTTCCATCTATGGAATTTTGACCAAAATTTTCTATACCAGTCAGGAACACTAGGTTTTACAGTAAACCAGCATTTACCTCAATACATCAACTTTTTTTTACTCTGTCAAGTCAACAATTTTTTTTACTGCAGCAGGTGGTCTGCCACTAGGCGGCAGCACTTGAGATTGTGACACCATAAACTGAAATTAGTCATGGTGTTGGCCACTGCCACCAGGGGCAGTGTAGTGCACAATGGAATAGGCTATACATGAGTAAAAATAAATTGACTGCTATAAGTCAATTTGAGTAGACTGCTGTATATTATTTCTTATAGTTGACCAGTAACAATATAATTATGATCAAGATAACCACACTGGCCGTAGTATTCCTACTATGGCCAGTGTTTTTTTTTTTTTTAAGTTGACTGCTGCAAGTAAATAAATTTTTGCTTGAAACAGTGGTAGAGCTGGCAAGGACATTTTATGCTGAATGAAGTTAACAGTATTCACATACTAGTACCCTAGTACAGGTATATTGTTGTTAGCCAACAATAATAATAATAATAATCAAAATAACCATACTGGTCATATTATTTCTACTATGGCCAGTATGGTAATTTTTTAATAAAAGTTGACTGCTACGAGTAAATAAATTTTTGCTTGAAACAGTGGTAGGGCTGGCAAGGACATTTTGTGCTGAATGAAATTAACAATATTCACATACTAGTACCCCGCTACAGGTATTTTTTTTTTTTTTTTCAAATTTATTCGGCTATATAACTATGATACACAACACTCATTACAAATAACGAAATAGCCGGGTCACCACATAGCTTGGTAAAGCTGTCTTCCTGTGGTGCCCTGAAAAAAATAACTAAAGAAATATGTTTGTTGTTAGCCAACAATAATAATAATAATCAAAATAACCATACTGGCCATAGTATTTCTACTATGGCCAGTATGGCCATTTTTATTTTTCTATAAAAGTTGACTGCTACGAGTAAATAAATTTTTGCTTGAAACAGTGATAGAGCTGGCAAGCCCACTTTGTGCTGAATGAAGTTATCAGTATTCACATACTAGTACCCTGCTACAGGTGTATGCTTGTTGTTAGCCAACAACAATAATAATAATAATCAAGATAACCACACTGGCCGTAGTATTCCTACTATGGCCAGTGTTTTTGTTAAAAGTTGACTGCTGCAAGTAAATAAATTTTTGCTTGAAACAGTGGTAGAGCTGGCAAGGACATTTTGTGCTGAATGAAATTAACAATATTCACATACTAGTACCCTACTACAGGTGAATGTTTGTTGTTATTCAACAATAATAATGATAATCAAAATAACCATACTGGTCATAGTGTTTCTACTATGGCCAGTATGGTAATTTATTTTATAAAAGTTGACTGCTACGAGTACAAAAAAATTTGCTTGAAACAGTGGTAGAGCTGACAAGCCCATTTTATGCTGAATGAAGTAACAGTATTCACATACTAGTACCCTAAACATGCTAAACAGGTATATGTATGTTGTTAGCCAACAATAATAATAATAATCAAGATAACCATACTGGTCATAGTGTTTCTACTATGGCCAGTATGGTAATTTTTTCTTTATAAAAGTTGACTGCTACGAGTAAATAAATTTTTGCTTGAAACAGTGGTAGAGCTGAGAAGCCCATTTTATGCTGAATGAAGTTAACAGTATTCACATACTAGTACCCTACTACAGGTACATGCTTGTTGTTAGCCAACAATAATAATAATAATCAAGATAACCATACTGGTCATAGTATTTCTACTATGACCAGTATGGTAGTTTTTTCTTTATAAAAGTTGACTGCTACGAGTAAATAAATTTTTGCTTGAAACAGTGGTAGAGCTGACAAGCCCATTTTATGCTGAATGAAGTTAACAGTATTCACATATTAGTACCCTACTACACGTTCTGTAAAAAGACTAATTGTCAGCTATTAAATTTAGCGGTTGTGAGCCCCACATTCTTTGGCGGAGATTTAATTTGGCGGTTTTAAAACTCACATGTATTTCTTAACATATATCTAGTTAATTTGGCGGACAATTTAATTTGGCGGTTTCGCCCCTACTGCCAAATCTGCCGAATAAATCGTCCACCAAAATTAGTCGTTTTACAGTATGTGTTTGTTGTTAGCCAACAATAATGCTAATAATAAAAATAGCCATACTGGTCATGTTATTTCTACTATGGCCAGTATGGCAATCTATATAAAAGTTCACTGCTACGAGTAAATAAATGTTTGCTTGAAACAGTGGTCGAGCTGGCAAGCCATTAGTCATACCGGTAATTGACATGCTATGACCAGATTATCATTTGTTGTTGTTATTCGAAATTTTCCTGCAACTAGTAACAAGGAAGACGACCAACAGCATCTGCATATCTAACAGCAATAACCATCAAAAATGGTTTGTTTGCCATGATATTTGGTGAAATGACAATAATGAATCTGCAAAATGACTGGTAAAAAAAATTGAGCTTGTCACAGTGATAGAGTTGGATCACAATGTGTGTAACTATGCTGCAGTCAAACCTCTCGTGAATGAATGCCTTTTTGACCCAAGCACAGAAAGTTAAAAGTGTTCACTAATCAGAGGGGCATCACAATGTTGAAAGATGGGTTGGGCTTGAAAAAATATGTTCAGTAACTGAGAGTTGTCCCAAGCTGGAGGTGTTCACTTAAACAGTGAGAGTAAATACATTATGCATAGAAAAACTTGCGAATGTCAGTGACAATGGTGCTTATTTTTCAACATGTTGATAACTAATTTGAAAATATTTACACATTAAAAAACACATTGCAGTATATGAATGATGCTCATGAATTATGCATGATACAGTGACAGTATCAGAGCATGGAAAGACATTATCATGAGCATGTCGCGATGAACATTAAAAAATGTACAAACTGACAATGAAAAACATTATTCTAATCATATAATACAAGTGACTCACCAGTGGTATACAAGTCACTGCTATTACTGTAAAACTACTAATTTTGGCTGACGATTTATTTTTGGCGGAGTTGGCGGTAGGGGAAACCGCCAAATTAAATCGTCCGCCAAATAAGCTAGATATAGGTTGAAAAATATAAGTGGTTTTAAAACCGCCAAATTAAATCTCCGCCAAACAGCCTGGGATTCAAAACCACCAAATGTAATAGCCGCAGGGTTTCCAGGTACAAGCACAGTCAGTCAGTGAATACAGTAACCTTTCTTTGTTACAGTGGGCCCCAGCATCAGTGCTTTCTGATGCAGGCTCACCAGGCCTCACAGTATTCAGCTGCATGTGGAGCCACCATCTACATGGGTGAAGGTGAGGGAAAAATTATAATTCCCAAAAAAGACACCCAAATATCTTGACATCTGATGCTGACTGACCAGGCTTCACAGTATTCAGCCACATGGGGAGCCAGCATTTTCAATCGGGATGCCTGATTATGTACAATAAACTTTGTTCTTCAAGAATAATCAAGACAAACAAACAATGGTGTACATGTGAGCAATGAAAAGCATTATTCTGAACACATTTTCAATACATTGAGTGATGCCAGTATATGAGTGACAGGCACATTGCATGAACATTCATTGAAATATGCTGAAATATACGAAATCTGGTGGGGTCCAAATTAGGCTGGTTTACTCTACTAGTTACACATGTACATATGGTGTAGGGCACGCAATGAAACCTCAATTTGACTTTCTGGTTAACCTCAAGGGAGTATTTTTTTCTGAAGTACCAGATATAAAAAAGAACTCATCTATGCTTGTGAGATGAGATGACATTGAGATTGAGGTGTGCTAAACCACACGTTTTACGGTATTACTAACACATACATGTACTTAAGATGTTGGCGATTTTGTTGATTACCCCACCTGATGAATGCGTATGCATCCCCATTGTAAAAATGGGGGATCCCGGGTCAACGAGCTTGCTTCCCACTAACCCTTGACAAGTGGATAAGTGTTTCATTAACATGCAAGGGATCGAAACTACATGTTTGACCCATAGAAATTTTGGAATGTATATATCGTAGTAATAATGAAACAAATATTTTGCTTAACAAGATGAACATGTAGTGGGGATATTTGTATTTTGCCTGCTGTGAAGTCATATCTTGTGTACATGACTACGAAATCACAAAAAAAAGTACGGAGTACATTTCAAGTTTAACAAATTCAATTTATTTTGTTGTCATAACATTGTGTTTGCTGGAAAATGAAAGAAAATGCATCTTGTTTAACTGAGGGAGCCAATAAAATCATTGTTAACATCATAATTTGATAGAGACAGCTCGTATTTGCTTAATATATACAGTCAGTCCAATTTGCTAGTCCTAATGGTTCAAAAATTCCACAGACTGGGGTAGGCCAGCAAAAAATTAAAATGTTAATAATAGTGTAATAGAATAAATAACCAGACGAACTGAAGTCGCTGACGACCGCTGGGGTGTATCCCCCATAGCCCTATCATCCCTGTCGCCCCCTAAACTATTAACAGACTCAACAAGCAAAAATTGATGTTAACTCCTTTCATAATATTTATGACCATTATTACAACCATCAAATGTCTACCTTGTTGACCCCAATAATAAATGTTTCTTGTCCTAACTAATTTTACTGTGGTCAATAATAGAATTTACTAGTAAAAATAATGTTAACTTATTCGGTTACACCCATGAAATCTCTACTGGACGAAACCTTCACTTTGTTGAGCTCAATAATAAATGTTTCTTGTCTTAACTATTTTTATCGTGGTCATTAATAGACTTAACTAGCAAAAATAAAGTTAACTTATTTGGTTACAGACATAGAATATCTACTGGACAAAACCTTTACTTTGGTGAGCTCAATAATAAATATTTCTCGTCCTAACCATTTTTATTGTGGTCAATAATAGACTTAATTGGTAAAATTAATGTTAACTTATTTGGTAATATTGTGTTGTTTTCACCAAAAACATCAGTTCTGTATTCTGAACAAGAATCCAGTGGCATTTGCTTTCATAGTACAGGGTATTGGAGTGAACACAGGTGTCCAAGTGGGTATTTTATTGGACGTAATAAGTTAGTCTGTTAACTAATTATTGTTTAGTTGATCATTCTGAAAAACAATATGTTTCGTGGGACAGTCTTTCTTATCGTGCCTCTGCGATTTTGTCATCATGCATCAAAAACTCCCACCCGTATGGCATTCACAATCCATGTGTGTTAAACAGGCTAATTTGAGCACAAAACGTGTCGCCAATTTGGTTGCTATTTGGCAACCAAGATCGATTGGTGTCGGGATCTTACCACAAGATGTGTCTGTATAGAAAATTATCAGAATCGATTAAGATTTGCAACCTGTAGAGAGTTCACAAGAAAATATGCGGCGGCGCGACGGAGACAAATCCATAGTATCTGCCGAACTTTGTTCTGGGGGATACAATATTATAGTATATTACAGCATCCAGTGAAAAAGCACAGGTGTAGGACTGTAGGGCGATATTTAAATTTATTTCCATTTGTTATATTTACTCTCGAGTTCCAAGTAACGGTATAGATGGAAATAAGAGTATCTATGGCTGGACAACTATACTATACTATAAGACACACATTACTGACTGTTGACAGTGTAATTTAATTCACTGCTGTAGGTGAATAAAACTTTAGCACAGTGTGATTCAAAGTAAAAAAAATATTAACATGAGAGTTCATGCATTGGCATGCACCATAAACGCACATTACTGTTGGCAGTGTAATTCAATTTACTGCTGAAAGTAAATAAAATCAAGCACATCAGTTTGAATGTAAATTACGAGGCATACTTGCATGATAGATGTTATGCTAATATAAAATACATAGGTTATGTTCAATTATTTGCTTTGTGAAATATATGATGTGCTTGACATATTGGAACTATACGTACTTAGCATCTCATTGACATATGTCTACTTTGAAAAGGTTCGAAGACCGAGCTTTAAATCATTTTTGAAAACTAATGAAGCCTGTAAAGTATGAATATTCCACGGCATGATCTCAACGATATAATATCACTGAAATTAGAACGGTGTTGAACAGTAGACTGCTTGTTGTATACAAATTTGTGTGACATGTACCTCGTGTACATGATATATTGCCATTTTTTTTTCATGTCAAACTATATTTTTTTAGGTTACCGGACCTTTGGTCCGATAACCTATTGCCGTGGCGTTGCGTCCGGCGTTCATCGTCCGTCGTCCGTCCGTCCGTCCGTTCACATTTTTATCTTTAAAGTTTACGATGGAATATTCCTGAGATTTTGCACAAAAATACCTAAAAATATTTCCAGGAAAGGTTTTTTTCAGTTTTCTGATTTTCAATTTTTTTCAAAATGGCGACCGTTTTCGTCGAAAAATGGCCAATTTTGGACTTTGACAGTTGTTTTCTCAAAATCTGTTCAGTAACTTTTTTTCTTATTGATGCATAACATTCCTCATATGTACCCCTGTGACATGTATAAATTTTGTTGCTTTTGAATCGCTCACAGTGGGCCATTTTGGGCCCCAACTCGGCCCAAATGGGACTTTCCCATGTTAAATTCTCCGTGCTTTATAATGGGACACATTAAGCCTAATATCTCACTTAATATTGAGATTAGAGACTAGGAATCAATTGTGGACATATAGGAAATGATATATGCTGAATATTCTCGTGACCTTGAATTTGACCTCTGACCTCAGTTTCAAGGTCAGGGAACATAAGGTTATTATCGACTTCACAGCTTAGGAATCAATTGTGGACATAAAGGAAATGATATCAGCCGAATATTCTGATGACCTTGAATTTGACCTTTGACCTCATTTTCAAGGTCAGAGGGCAAAATGGCTAATATCTCGCTACTTATCGACTTTAAAGCTTAGGAATCAATTATGAACATATAGGAAATAATATATGCAGATTATTGTCATGACCTTGAATTTGACCTTTGACCTCATTTTCAAGGTCACAGGACAAAATGGCTAATATTTCCGTTATTATCGATTTTAGAGCTTAGGGATCAATTGTGGACATGTAGGAAATGATATATGCTGAATATTGTCGTGACTTTGAATTTGAACTCTGACCTCATTTTCAAGGTCAAGAACACAAAATGGCTAATATTTCACTTATTATCGACTTTACAGCTTAGAAATCAGTTGTGGACATATAGGAAATGATAAACACCTAATATTCTGATGACCTCGATTTGACCTTTGACCTCATTTTCAAGGTCACAGGACAAAACTGCTAATATCTCACTTATTACCGACTTTACAGCCTAGGAATCAGTTGTGCACCTAAAGGGAATGATGTATGCCAAATATTTTATTGACCATTAATTCGACCTTCGACCTTATTTCAAGGTCATAGAACAAAATTGCTATTTGGTTTTACTTGTTATTGAATTTACAGCTTAGCAAACAATGGACATATCGGGAATGATATACGTGTTTGCTGGATATTCTCATGACGTTGCATTTGACCAGTGACCTTATTTTCAAGTTCACAGGACAAAATGGCTAATATCTGAAATATAGAACATATTTTGTCCGGTAACCTGTCTCAGCCCTTGGGCCAATTTTTTCATATTGGTCCCAACTGGTAGTTAACAATATAAGCTTTTAAAATCTTCTCTGATTGTTCCAAGTTACAGCGTGTGTTGGTGTGTGTGTGAACGTATGTGTGGGTGTGATGATACAAAATTGAGTTTGTATATACATGAGTCTTCTTACCATGGTTACTAGTTACATATATATGTATGGCACAATTTATTGACTAGTGGCAGTGTAATTTAAATTACTGCTGTAAGTAAATAAACCTTGTGTATACCGGTACCACCTATCCTGATGTGCATGATCTCATGATACATATGATGTAAGGTACATCATACTTTTTTCCATCTTTTCACTAATCATGCTTATACTGTCTTGGCACTTGAGCAATAAAAAATATTTCATTCTTTACTTGGAGAATTTACATGTACGTGTATCAAACTCAACAATCAACATGCATGCCTATCATTTTCATGCCCCATATTTCTGTTTCCATATGTCCAATAGTGTCGTCTGTACGTGTACATATAGTGTCATATCCTGTGTACATGATCCATGAGTCGTACCTCTTTTTGTGAAGAAATGTCTTTGTCTATACGTCGATAGAAAATTGTTACTTTGAGAAGTCATACATTGTTTACTTACACACGTCAACAAGTTATCTTAGGGAAAGACTATACTGGCTATAACTACCGTGATTACCAATTACGATGAACGATTCCTGTACATATTCATCAGACCATGGGATATGGTGTACACTTACAGGAAATGTTCTGAAGGTAGTAATTCAAATTGGGTGGTTTATCTTCATGATATTGCTAATCAATATCCTGTTACCATTGTTATGATTTGTATTCATCTCGGCTCTACACATGCTGATGATGCTATATATTCATTGTATTCTCAGCTGACGGAGTCTGAATGTAAATTACGAGGTATACTTGCATGATAGATGTTATGCTAATATAAAATACATAGGCAATGTTCAATTATTGTTTTTAAATCTTTTATATTTGTCACTGTCAGGGGTGATTAGCACTTGGAACTAATTGCTGTCTGTGACCTCTTCAAAAAGGTCTGAATTATCAATCAAAGACGTTATTTCCTGGTATTATTAGATTTTGGGCTATTGATTGTCAATCAAGTGTGCCGTATAAAACAAAATTGCTTTGTGACATATAAGATATGCTTGACATATTGGAACTACACATACTCAACATCTTATTGACATATGTCTACTTTGAAAAGGTTCGAAGACCGAGCGTTAAATCATTTTTTAAAACTATTGATGCCTGTAAGGTATGAATATTCCACGGATTGCTCTCAACGATATAATATAAAATGTGTGTATGTGTGGGTGTGATGATTCAAAACTGAGTTTGTATATACACATGATACATGAGTCTTCTTACCATAGTTACTTGTTACATGTATATATATATGGCACAATTTATTGACTAGTGGCAGTGTAATTTAATTTACTGCTGTAAGTAAATAAACCTTGTGTATAGCGGTACCACCTATCCCGATGTGCATGTGTAAAGTTTAAGGTTTTCACCCTACTTCACAGTCTGTCTATATTGCCAGGCCGGGCTGGCCAAGGCCAGCCGCCCTGGGTTCAGTCTCTTGCGATCAACAACAAACACGATGTGTACAGGTTGAAGACAAGATTGAAACTGTTTTATTGAACGGACTGGCTTGCTTATATAGCCAGCCAGCATTATATCACTGACAATAGCATGTAATCTTATGTAAACCCCATTGTTATTGTAAAGCTATTACAATGGAATGTTGGTTAGGTATTGAAGTTGATACCCGTGATAACAACCTAATTACAAGTCGAAGCTATTGTCTAAACAGGGGATTTCCTGACAGTTACGCAATCCCCTTGAAGTTCAAATAACAGCACAGCTGTCAGGTCTGATTACATAACAGTGAGGGTCCTAATAAGTGCAATTTGAAACAAATTGATAAATAAAGAATAATGTGAATCTTACACACGATATCCCCCAATAAGTAAAAATTACATTTTTACTTTAAAACGAATTAAAGATACACAATATTCACATGCTATCAGAATACATATATATCACGACCTCAATAATGAAATGTACAATACTTTCAAAATTTTCACGGCTGTGAACAAATCATAGAATACAAATATTGTGCGAATCAGTGGAACTCCCATACGTCATACATAACCATTATTCACATAATTTTAACACGCACACACATACATTTTGAACAAAAATAAATGTGAGTTCCTGACAACAGAACCTGAACGATGAATACAGGGGCTGCACGGTTGCAAGGGTTGGTTTCTGGGCGGATCCATCGCGTGTTGTTAGCGCAAAACAGCACCTCCAGCATCGTCGCGACCCCAGCAGTTCCTGCTCCCGCCAATGTGCCGGTATCACCATCGTCGGTTGTTCACGTGGTGAAGGGTGATGGCATCCTGTCTCCTAATTCGAGGTTGCGATTTGGCTAACAGCTCCAGAGTATGTCGATAATAAATAGGTCTGGCATAGGTGGATCAAAACAGAGACCCCCAACGAGCAGAAACGGATGCCAGCCTGGGATCGCCCGTATATTCCTGAACCGTCAATTGTCTAGTTTTCGGTCTGGAGCCTGTCCACAGCTGTTGCTCATGCAGCCCCACGTCTACCGCGGCACAATTCGGACATGATGTGGTGTCGCCGTCAGCACTTCAGCCGTACTTGCTACCTTTTTCGCAGCCTCTCCTCATGACTCAAGCAGCCATCACAATCACATCCCTGTAGCTCGCCAACCAGAGAGCACGTCTCTGGATTTCTGTCTGGGCGTGTAGCACATAAACACTTCCTGCACAATCTGCCTTTGGAAATGCAGAAGATCCTAGTTTTTTCTGTTCAGTCCTGGCTTACGCGACGCCAGTGTAAAGTTTAAGGTTTTCACCCTACTTCACAGTCTGTCTATATTGCCAGGCCGGGCTGGCCAAGGCCAGCCGGCCTGGGTTCAGTCTCTTGCGATCAACAACAAACACGATGTGTACAGGTTGAAGACAAGATTGAAACTGTTTTATTGAACGGACTGGCTTGCTTATATAGCCAGCCAGCATTATATCACTGACAATAGCATGTAATCTTATGTAAACCCCATTGTTATTGTAAAGCTATTACAATGGAATGTTGGTTAGGTATTGAAGTTGATACCCGTGATAACAACCTAATTACAAGTCGAAGCTATTGTCTAAACAGGGGATTTCCTGACAGTTACGCAATCCCCTTGAAGTTCAAATAACAGCACAGCTGTCAGGTTTGATTACATAACAGTGAGGGTCCTAATAAGTGCAATTTGAAACAAATTGATAAATAGAGAATAATGTGAATCTTACACATGATATCATGATACATATGATGCAAGGTACATCATACTTATTTTCCATCTTTCTACTAATCATGCTAATACTGTCTTGGCACTTGAGCAATAAAAAATATTTCATTCTTTACTTGGAGAATTTACATGTACGTGTATCAAACTCAACAATCAACATGCATGCCTATCATTTTCATGTCCTTATTTCTGTTTCCATATGTCCAATAATGTCGACTGTACATGTACATATAGTGTCATATCCTGTGTACATCATCCATGAGTCGTACCTCTTTTTGTGAAAAAATTTCTTCGTCTATACGTCGATACAAAATTGTTACTGTGAGAAGTCAAACATTGTTTACTTACACACGTCAACAAGTTATCTTAGGGAAAGATTATACTGGCTATAACTACCATGATTACCAATTACGATGAACGATTCCTGTACATATTCATCAAACCATGGGATATAGTGTACACTTACAGCAAATGTGAGTCTTATTCTGAAGGTAGTAATTCAAATTGGGTGGTTTATCTTCATGACATTGCTAATCAATATCCTGTTACCATTGTTATGATTTGTATTCATCTCGGCTCTACACATGCTGATGAGGCTATATATTCATTGTATTCTCCGCTGACGGAGTCTGAATGTAAATTACGAGGTATGCTTGCATGATAGATGTTATGCTAATATAAAATACATAGGCAATGTTCAATTATTGTTTTTAAATCTTTTATATTTGTCACTGTCAGGGGTGATTAGCACGTGGAACTAATTGCTGTCTGTGACCTATTCAAAAAGGTGTGAATTATCAATCAAAGACGTTATTTCCTGGTATTATTAGATTTTGGGCTATTGATTGTCAATCAAGTGTGCCGTACAAAACAAAATTGCTTTGTGACATATAAGATATGCTTGACATATTGGAACTACACATACTCAACATCTTATTGACATATGTCTACTTTGAAAAGGTTCGAAGACCGAGCTTTAAATCATTTTTTAAAACTAATGATGCCTGTAAGGTATGAATATTCCACGGATTGCTCTGAACGATATAATATAAAATGTGTGTATGTGTGGGTGTGATAATCTGATTCTATTGGTGGTAATAGATTGATACTTACATGATACAAAACTGAGTTGTATATACACATGATACATGAGCCGTCTTACCATGGTTACTAGTTACATGTATCTGTATGGCACAATTTATTGACTAGTGGCAGTGTAATTTAATTTACTGCTGTAAGTAAATAAACCTTGTGTATACCGGTACCACCTTCCCGATGTGCATGATCTCATGATACATATGATGCAAGGTACATCACACTTTTTTTCCATCTTTCCACTAATCATGCTAATACTGTCTTGGTACTTGAGCAATAAAAAATATTTCATTCTTTACTTGGAGAATTTACATGTAAGTGTATCAAACTCAACAATCAACATGCATGCCTATCATTTTCATGCCCCTTATTTCTGTTTCCATATGTCCAATAATGTCGTCTGTACATGTACATATAGTGTCATATCCTGTGTACATGATCCATGAGTCGTACCTCTTTTTGTGAAGAAAATTCTTCGTCTATACGTCGATACAAAAGTGTTACTGTGAGAAGTCAAACATTGTTTACTTACACACGTCAACAAGTTATCTTAGGGAAAGATTATACTGGCCATAACTACCATGATTACCAATTACGATGAACGATTCCTGTACATATTAATCAAACCATGGGATATGGTGTACACTTACAGCAAATGTGAATCTTATTCTGAAGGTAGTAATTCAACTGTTGTGTTCTATCTTCATAATATTGCTAACCAATGTGCTGTTACCATTGTTATGATTTGTATTCATCTCGGCTCTATACATTCTAATGATGCTTTATATTCATTGTATTCTCAGCTGTCGGATTCTGCACCTAGTCTCAACACAAGCTGGGCATACTAAATTTTTATGCACCAGTTCATGTCTGTTGAACAGGTTGACTTGCATTGTAAGCATTTCTCAGCAATATATAAATGTACACACATGATACTGGATACTGGTTGCCAGTAATAGATTTTACAGTGGCACGTGAAAAACTGAAAAGTAATCTGTCGGATTAAGTGTACTGTTAAGTTAAATTGTTCTTACTTACACTTTTACTTTTGCCCAAAAGTACGAGTAAAACAAGCATAAACCGATGTGTACATGTACATGTGCCGGTTTCATACAATCTAGAGATCCTAAGGGATTACATGTTCAATTTAGTGGGTAATTTCGTTCCGACCTGATTTCCTATAGTTAAGATCCGGAATGACAACTGGTTATGATAGGAAAATGTATTTAATATTACACACTATTTGTTCTTTTTATCTATGATTATCATTTTGTATGACTGATAAACTCATCATTAGGCCTATAATTGATTATCACGAGAAATATAATTGCCCACTAAATTGAACGTGTGTTCCATTTCAAGAAATGCAATGTTTGTTCCTACCATGTAGATAAATCCGGGTACTACGTGTAACCATGTTAACCATTGGGATCATATTTGTGGGTCTCACGTGAGGGGCAGGGAGTCCTCGTCAAATGTTGCATTGGTTACCATTGGTTATCACGGGGTAGTGCTTGCTTATTACCATGATAACTTGTATCATATACTTAAGTGTGATTATACTTTCTGTGGTCATCATCGATCTTCCAGCAACATACCGATGATACCATGGATGCATGCAGCCTCATAATGTAGCTTATTTTGCTTGTGCACAATTCTGTCAGATGCATGAAAACAAAAATTGGAGTAATTGGTTACTGTGACAAGTCTAACATTGTTTACTTGAACACGTAAATTGAGTTTTAAAAAATAATAAACTACACACAAACACCAGGCAGCAGGGGGTAAGCCATCCCTGTGTAATAATGGGTGCACTTTTCACGTAATCTTGATTATGTATTTTTTTGGAATAATATATATGTGGGTAACATGAAGGGCATGGATTGCTCAAACATTACACATTAGATCTTCTGCATGGGCTACCACGTAGCAGTGCTTGCTCACTAGCACAATCAATAAACAAGATGAAGCATGTATACTTGTTTTGTTTCGTATGTGAATACACGATTTATCTGAAATCCCATATAATTTTGCTGCTTTATTTAGCAGTGGTTTGTGATAATGTGTCTGTAGACGTTTGGAACGACATAGAATAGGCCTACATGTTATAAAACGTTCTTTATATTCTATGATAGTTATCAATAATTGCCGAGAGGGGGGGGGGGTACCTTAATCACTGTGGATAAATCCAAGATGGTATAGTACTTCAACAATTTAAATCCCGTCCATATCTTCCAGCAACATACCCACGATACACACAAAGTAAACACGCAACCTCATTGCTTACGTGTGCACAATTTCACCGCTCATGTAGTACAACAGTAATTATTGAGTAAAAATTTCTTTACGCATGTGCGTCAATTACAATCAGAGTAAAAAAAAATTTACTTGAACACGTGAACAACATAAAATACAAATTACACACGCACACCAGACAGGGGTGTCAGTCACCCTTCTTGTCAATATCCCATGATGCATCATGCACTTTTCATGCACTGTTGGTTAAAATGTTTGTTGATCACTTGTGGTTCGTTTGGCTAATGTTGATATTAGGTAATTTGTTATTCAAAAGTGTCACATACATGGGTATATCCTGGCTGTTTATGGAACATTAACGCCAGTATATTGATATATACACATTCTATTATACACGTTGTAGTCATCAGGAAATGTCAGACGACAAAAATGTCCTAAAATGCAAAATGGGCTTGTAATTGGAGTTCATTGACCTTCCCTCAACTGATATACATGTACATTGGGTACATGTATATAGAGCAATACGTGTAAAACCACAAATGTCTAAATTTTGCCGTTTTCTCAGACAATCCAATTTGGCGGGACTTATTTTCGTGTTTCAATCAACCAAACAAATTGAAAAGTTTATTGTCCACGCTACAGTATTTGTCTTCAAAACAATAATATGAATAATAACTAGAACCAACAAGTATATGTAGTACAGTGAGCTTTACTGATCTGATGGCTTTTGACAGCTACTAGCCCGGATGCTATTTTGGTAACCCATGTCATCTTTTATTCTGAACCCACAAAGCATAATGATACAGGATGTGTGCTTTTCAGATCATGTCAGATTAAGAGATGAAATACTAAAGACTAAATTATATTGTCAAAAACAAGGTACAAGTACATGTATTTGATGTAAATTTTTGCTGGAGACTAATCTCCTCATCCCTTCCACACTGACCCCCTCCCCCCTCCCCACCCCTATAACGCGAAATACAATACTTAACGTCCATCATAATTGTTCTTGTATATTAGTGCTAGAATTGCATGTGAAATTTCACATATATGAACATACAAAATGCCCTCAAACCATCTCCACTACAGGACTCACCCCCCTCCCCTCGCTAATCTCAGCCAGAATCTGGGTTTAACCAGTGACATCACCTGAATTCTCCTAAAACCTGTCTATATATAGCTATCTCTGCACATGGCTGAGTGATTCAGGATAGACAGAAGGTGTAGAGGAGAGCGAGTGAATGGGAGGGTGGTTTGTACACACCTGTACGTGAAGTGGAGGGGGTTGCAGTCGAATGGGGAGGCTGATGCAGAATATAATGCAAGGGTCCGTGTGTAAGTAAGTTTGTTACATTTGTGTGCAATTATAGTAATGTGCATTCAAGTCATGCACAGGGCCGCGCATTGTCGGGGCAGGGAGTGCTAGGAACGGTAGGCCTACATTTGAGTTGCAGACCAATAGCCAGGCAAAAAATTACCACGAACAATAAGGTTATGTTTGCTTTGATTCCCAAGCAAGGGTTATGTCGAATGCTATTACTATTTAAAATCTACGAAATTTGGTTGAATCACTAACTACAGAACAACAATCCAACACAGAGAATATTCGCGGTGTAATCCAAAGGTTCATTAAATGTTAAATATCTCGTCATTCTAATTCCAGTTATTTCGTTGAAATTCGATACCCGCCTGTCGGGCTTGCAAATTTCGTGAGTTACTGGACAGATGACAATTTTACCCGCCTCGGGCTGATGTCCATTTCACACGCTGATGATGCTACTTGATTCTGAGGCTTTTCTTGAAGTCACCGATGTGGATGACATAGAAATATTTGGCGAGGATTACATTTGGCGATATTTTCTTTATTCGCAAAATAAATACTTCGCAAACATTTCTGGTTTTACAGTATGTATGGAGTACAAACAACTACGATATAGTATTTCAGTGTCTGTCACTGACACCAGTGTGGATTGTGCTACAACTGTTTGAAAGGACTTTATTTCTATTCCAACAGTTATTCATATTGGGTGTTTTATATTGTCCTCATTATAATCATATCTATCGGTATTAGGTTGATAAATATATGCATGTACATGATGATGATGATGATGATGATGTAGGCCTACATGTATGTGTGTATCTAAAACCTGATCATCTTTTTACTAAAACCTGACCTTTCTGCGTTACACCCCGTGTATGGCAATATACACCTATCAGAGCAAAACTTTTTTTTACGTCTGCACGTCTCACAACATATCGGTATTCATTGTACATGTTGTATCAGCTAGATAAATACATAAATGTACATTTTAATGATGATGTAGGCCTATACATTGTATGTATATCTAAAACCTGATCGTTTTTTATTTTTCTCCACGTGTATGGCAATAGACACCTTTCTGCACGTCTCACAACATATCGGTATTCATTGTACATGTTGTATCAGCTAGATAAATACATAAATGTACATTTTAATGATGATGTAGGCCTATACATTGTATGTATATCTAAAACCTGATCGTTTTTTTATTTTTCTCCACGTGTATGGCAATAGACACCTTTCAGAGCAAAAATTTTTTTACGTCTGCACGTCAACTAAAATTAGTTACTGCGAGGAGTCAAACATAGTTTACTTGCACACGTCAACGAATTAAAAAAAAAGGTGCACAAATACATCAGGCAGGGACGGTAAACATGGTAAACCACCACTGCCCGAAGTATATGTGCACTTTTCAAGTAACCATAGTAACCTTGATGCGTCTATTCTGCTTTAAAAAAATGTTATTATAATATCCTTTATGTGGCTAAGTTATCTCTGGCGTGTTAATCAACATGATTAAAGAGAAACATGAACATTGCTTTCCCCACCGGTCCATGACTCACGTGGGCAACCGCTCACAACATATCGGTATTCATTGTACATGTTGTATCAGCTAGATAAATACATAAATGTACATTTTAATGATGATGTAGGCCTATACATTGTATGTATATCTAAAACCTGATCGTTTTTAATTTTACCCCCGTGTATGGCAATAGACACCTTTCAGAGCAAAACTTTTTTTACGTCTGCACGTCAACTAAAATTAGTTACTGCGAGGAGTCAAACATAGTTCACTTGCACACATCAACGATTTAAAAAAGGTGCACAAATACATCAGGCAGGGACGGTAAACCACCACTGCCCCGTGTATATGTGCACTTTTTAGCTAACCACGGTAACCTTGATGTATTCATGGTGCTTTCAGGTCTATGATTATAATATATCATGTATACTTTTGTCACTTAATAATAGTTATCACATGCATGGCGCGTGTGGACATGGTGAAGAGCAATAATATGATCTTTGCTTTTTCGACCAGTCCATGACCCACGTGGGTAAACGCTCGCGTCAACGGCAGCACATGCATCTTCAATCTTCCCAAAGCAATCTAGGATGGTTTGATATCAATCTGAAATAGAGAAACAAAAGACAACACTGGTGTATAATTTATCTCGACAGCATTTGCTAATTCAAAAACATAACATACCCTTATTGGTATAATAGTTACATTCATTTCCAAAATACAGTTACCGTCTTGCCATGCTCAAAGTCACAGATACGCACATACTTGTATACAGGGCTGCACAAACGCCATAAATCAGAGGTAGAGACGTTAGAATTTGACAGGTAATGCAGTGCAAAGACAAACGAGCGTCTCCTCTCATGTCTTTGAAATATCGATGCGTATAAATAACAAGCTCCTGTCCAGATTTCGGTGAACGGTCATGAGTAACAAAGTTTTTACGCACAGCCGTCTCCCAAAATCCACGACACTCGGTAAAAATAAATTGACTTGTCAGAGTAAACTAACCACAGCGATGCACCTGCCACCTGTCGGCAATGTCGGAAAGTAAAACAAAATGTCCCTGCACAGACCGGCGAAAAACACTGTTTTCAAGCGGCGTCACACTGGATACCCCACGATACCCCATAGTACCCCTTTGCTTGTTGATTTATTATGTTCATGGGTACATCTGTGCGAAATATTTAGTGTCTCAGGATGTTCCTTCATCATGAAAACGATCACCAAAGTTGGCCAATTTCCAACATTTTTTACTCCTAGCAGTAAAAAAAAATTTACTGCAACATTTGTTAACGCTGGTAGGTAAATAATTTTTTTTACTTGAATTTGATTTTACTCGTAGCAGTCAACTTTGATTTACTGTAAAACCTAGTGTTCCTGACTGTATACGGAGAATATTTTTTTTTTACAAATAAATATTTCTTCTATGGATTTTTGACAGTAATTTCCTGCACGCGTGATTTTTTTTTTACAAATATTGTTTTGCTTAATGGAATTTCGACGAATATTTTCTTTACAAAGGCTATTTTGGTCAAATTTTCCCACTCAGACTCTAATTACAGGTAACACATGTGCATATATGAGTTTTTACAATGAACTTTACATTTATAGCTTAGCGCACAAGTATAGCTTAGCGCCTAACTTAGCGCCCAACTCATATAAACAAAGAATGAAACAAATCGGTGCAAGATATACACACTTTCCCATGGCCTCTACTCTCTAGGCATCAAAATGAATGTAATTAACATAATCAGGTAGGGAACAGATTGTTAACATACATGATGGCAATGCAATGATGAATATTGTTGAACTGATCATTATCATAAACTGTAGACATTATTATCAATCATAGTATTCTACTTAACTGCATGGAGAAAGATGTAAGTATTGGTATTATTAAATCTGTGGAAATGTTTTGGGATTAGAAAGTATGATGACACATATTTAACAACACGATGAATAGTACAACAATTCCCTGAAAAAAAAGTGCTTAGTGCCATATTTTCTCTAAACTTTATATCAAATCACTTTGCTCATTAACAATCCAAGGCGAAATACGAGTGGCGGCAGAGAAATAATAAAAACAAAATTTGATATTGTGAAAGTTGACATATTGCTTTTATATTCAAAGTTGACATGATGGTTTTCTATTCAAAGTTGACATGATGGTTTTCTCTTCAAAGATGACATAATGGTTTTCTATCAAAGTAGACATAATGGCTTTCTATTCAAATCGAGACAAGGGTTTCACGTGCGTTATTGTGAATTATTCTTAGCCTGGTTAATGTGATTGAGATTTTCTACTGCATCAAATGAGATGAGTCTTGATGCAATTGCTGGTGATTCACCAAACACGGAAATGTTGTGGTCTCATTTATGTGAAATGCAATATAACTGGGACAAATCAACGGGAAAATATTCATATCGGAAACGAAAATGAACTTCGATGTGTTTCCGTGTAGTAAATACTAGGTTATAAATTGTATTTGAGAAGTTTTATTATTATTATTGTTGTGCATGTATAATTTGTAAATCATGCAATGTTTCTCATTTCCATTTTTGCCGATGGCCTTAGCCATCAAATTCAGTATACTTGTAGTTGATTTTACATCAATTGATGTGGGACATTCATAGAATGAACTACTCATGATTTTATGTGGCACTCCCTGAAAAACGCGTAACGCCTGGCCACCGTGGAATTATTCTTACAACACTGTGCTTACACAGATTAAGGTACCGCGCTGTACCTTGATCAAAGATCGCGGCAGGTGGGTTGTGGTTCGATCTTACACCGGCGATTTTTTTTGTTTCTTTTTATGGTTCCGGATAGAAATGTATGTATTAACCTATTACCGCTGTAAACCAAATTACAACATATACACTGTGGATGAGTTAGAAAATATGTTATAGCGGCAGTCACGAGTAGTTCGATCATGGTACTACGTCGGGAAAATGCGGGTACTTTCGAAAATAAATTAATCTTGGTGGGATAATAGAGTGAGAAGAGTACACATTTTCAGTTTACGTAACATTGGGTAATTACCACCCGCATTATTCATGCATACTAGTATTGGCTATTTTCGTGAGGCGACATCTGTTGAACCCACAAATGTTAAAACGCCCACAAATGTGAAAACCCACAAATGTGAAAACAAATTTTGTAAATCACCCACAAATGTAAAAAAATCAACCACAAATGTGAAAACGTTTTTTGTCAACTACCCACAAATGTGAAAATCTTCACCCACAAATGTGAAAAAAACTTCACCCACAAATGTGAAAAAAAAAATCAACCACAAATGTGAAAACGATTTTTGTCAATTGCCCACAAATGTGAAAATCTGACACAACATTAGCTTCAACATGAGGAATGTTTTTAGGTTACCGACCTTTGTTCTGAAAACCTATTACACAATTAATACTTTACCCTATTATCATCATTTTTCCATAAAAACCTTCATATCTCAGTAAATATTGATCGTAGAGCAAAAAGGACATTATTTTCGAACCCATAGGGCTAATTGGCAATATACTAGGCGTGGTTTGGTATCAAATTACACCTGTGATGTCAAATTACACCAAACCGGAAGTAGAAATATTTTTCAAGGAAATGGGCTCAGGATGCCCAAGGATCAGTTATTAGGCCGTTTTGGTGTGTTTGAAGGCCAAAAATTTACACTTTCCCCTATTATCACCCACTTTTCCATAAAAACCTTCATATCTCAGTAAAGATTGATCGTAGAGCAAAAAGGACATTATTTTCGAACCCGTAGGGCTAATTGGCAATATACTAGGTGTGGTTTGGTATCAGATTACACCTGTGGTGTCAAATGACACCAAACCGGATGTAGAATTATTTTTCAAGGAAATGGGCTCAGGATGCCCAAGGATCAACAAAACCGGACGAACAACACGCCCAAGCGTTGTGGTTCCGGGGACCCCTCCCATGGTTCTCGGGCCTCACGTAACGGCAACATTACTATTAATATTCATAATATGATGTGTGATATGTGATGTGATGTTTGTTTACTAACCATGCTATGACGGTACTAACCTGGTTGCTACTTAACGAAGTCACATTCGTTACAAAAATTTAAAGATAAAATTGTTTACGGACGACGGACGACGGATGGATGGACGACGGACGCAACGCGATGCCAATAGGTTATCGGACCAAAGGTCCGGTAGCCCAAAAAATCTTTCAGAAAAGTGCTTCCCTGTATTCTTAGGCATTTTAGCGCAAATTTCGAAAAGATTCGACCGTAAATTCGAGATAAAAATAAAAATGTAAGACGTATGACGGACGACGACGGATGAAGGACGCAATGCCATGCAATGGGTTATCAGAACAAGGTTCCGTAAAAAGACATAACAATAAAAGACATTCCTGATGTGGAACCTAATTCGTCGTTTTAAAGGTTAAAACTAGTATTATTTACTATACTTACCTCCATAATACTACACGGGTAACTCCTAACAGCCTACTTAAATTAGGCTCCCCCATAGAGAAACCTCTCATATGGGGAAGAATAAAGAATGACCCTTCCCTTGCTGCCACCAGGGGCAGCACCGTAGCCACTTCCTCCATTCCCAATTCCTTGTCTCAGGGACGAGTACAAAGGAAACGGGGTAGGTTGGGTGGGCACTTTCGTAGTATTATGGAGGTAAGTGTAGTAAATAATACTAGTTTTAACCTTTAAAACGACGAATTATTGTCCTATACATTACCTCCATAATACTACACGGGTAAAATTCAGAATAGACATTGGAGGTGGGATTTGAACCCGTCCCTAGAAGTCTACCCGGATAGTATCATTCTTTCATTATATATATATAAAAATATATAAATATTAGTGCAACATACCTTGTGAAGAAAGCTTCAGTTCTGAATCCTCTTCACTTCCACCAGACTTGAATTTCCATTCCATGGTATCCACTCACTCACGCCGTGCGTGTAAGAGTCAAATCAATCCAAGTCCAAGGTAACAATGGTACTTAAATTAGGAGAATGTGGGAATCTTCCCTGAACAATATAACCAACTGAGTATATAAAGTTCATAATCCTTTGCACTAATATCCACAGAACTAAAGAATCCATCCGGATCAACTGAAGCGACACATAGTCCGAACAATCCTTGATGTTTTTGTGTGGTTTTCGTTGGTTTTTTTTTATATAGTTTTTCAGTTTTTGACAACATAACGGAAAAACAAAAGCTCACAGTGGAGCAAAAAGGAAACCAAAATCCTCAATTAGCTTGATGTGCGACCGAGGATGACGTGCTGGCTGGCGACGATCGAACCCAGGTGCAACCCGTCCTCAGACGTCCAGGCTATGTCTCTGAGATAATGAGAAGTAAACGTGTTTTGGCAAGACCAAGAACATGCACTCATAACCTGAGATAGTGGTGTATTACCAATATAAGCCAATGACGCAGCCATGGCCCGTACGTCATGCCCCCGTACCCGAAAAGAACAATCAGTCGGCTGATCGCCGAGATCGTAACAGAGTCTAATGCATTTCTTAATCCAAGAAGAGATAGTCGGGGAGCGAATATCGTTCTTGAAGCTTTTCAGATAAGAGACGAAAAGAAGCTTTTTGCCTTGTCGAAAACCCTTGGTCTTGTCAAGGTAAAAGCGCAACGCACGTACAGGACAGAGCTTCGCGTCACTCTCCAAGTCCGTGCCAAGAGAGGCATCGAGAGCAGGGATCACAATCGCCAATGGAGGGGCCGTAGAGAACTGGGTTTTCGAGAGAAAAGATGGGAGAACGCCCAGTCTGACCTGAGCATAGTTCTCCTTCCAGCTAATCTTAGACGCATCCAAAGCATGGATCTCACCTCGACGCCTGGCAGAGGCTAGGGCAAGGAGAAAAACCGTTTTCCAAGTGACTAACTTGAGGGGCGCCTAAGCCAGGGGCTCGAACGGGGCTGATGCCAGACGGTTCAAGACCAACGACAAGTCCCACGCAGGAGTGGGGTTTCGCGCCACGGGACGATCTACCTTGAAGTTCTTGAGCAATAAAGTCAAGGCATGATCGGTCCCGTAGTCCACACCTTGTCGCGGCAAAAGAAGACCTTCTATTTGGTCGTGCGAGCCGAGAGGACACTTCCTCAGAAAATCCCTTTGCGCGGAAGGATCGCTGGACAACATCCACGCATGAAGGGCCAGCTGGCGTGTGTTCTGGTGAAACACCGGAGACCATGGCTGCCTCAGTAGATCTCCTCGCAGAGGCAACGGCCTCGGAACATCGACAAGGAGATCTAGAAGCTCTGGGAACCACGACTTCTCGGGTTGTAGAGGCGCAATAAGCAGGATCCGACATTGTTGTGCTCGAACCTTGGCAATCACTTGCGGAATCAGAATGGCTGGGGGGTAAGCATATGCATACAGGCCCTCCCAGTCCATAGACAGAGCATCCACACCCCAAGCCAGGGGGTCTGAGATTGGCGACACAAAGGTGGGGAGCCTGTTGTTCCAACGAATGGCAAACAGGTCCACATGAGGTCGATCCCAAAGGGTACATAACTGTCGAAAGACCGCTGGAGACAAGGTCCATTCGGTAGGCTGTACCTGACCCCGCCGAGACAGCATGTCCGCCAAGACATTGAGACGGCCGGGAATGTGACGGGCACGGAGCATAATCGATTGGGCGTTGCATCACCGTAGCAAGGCCGACACCTGACGACTGAGTGTCAAGGAACGAGTGCCTCCTTGCTTGTTGGTGTAGGCCACGACCGTTGAGTTGTCCGTGGCAACCAAAACTGAGTGTCCTGCTAACTCGGATACCCAATTGGCCAGGGCCCTAGATACAGCTTCCAACTCGAGAGCATTGATGTGCCAAGACAAATGATGGTCGCTCCACAAGCCCGAAATCTCTTGGAAGTCCAAGTGGGCGCCCCAGCCCTCCGTGCTGGCATCCGTAAACAGATGCTTGGATGGCAGCGGCAGACGGAAGGGAGAACCTTGTGACAGGTTTCTGATTTGAATCCACCACTGCATGCACTCGCGAGCCGCTGGAGACAACATTACCATCGTAGAGTCGGGGTCTGTAGCTTGACACCAACCCAAACTCAGGCAATGCTGCAGTTCTCGCATATGTAAGCGGCCCAAAGGTACCAGCTTCTCCGTTGCCGCCAACAGGCCTAGCAGAGACTGCCAGGTGGCTGCCGACTGACACGGATGAGCCAGGAAGGAGGCTAGAATAGGGCGCAATTTGGAAATTCTGTCCTGAGGTGGGAAGACCATGCCTGACGTGGTCACAAACCTGTAGCCCAGGAACACGAAATCTCGAGATGGAACGAGCTCTGATTTCTCGAAATTGATCACTAGGCCCATTGTCTGACACGTATTGATCAACCAATCGCGGTGCTCCAACAATGTGTCCCGAGACTGACTGCGTAGGAGCCAGTCGTCGAGGTATTGATGAAGGAACAATCCCCGCTGGTGGGCCAGGCTCTGGACCTCCCTCACCACCATGGTGAATATCCAAGGAGAAGGTGACAGGACGAATGGTAGAGCACAGAACTGCCACACACGACCCCAGAAAGCGAACCTCAGATACTTTCGCGAGGCTGAGTGTATCGGAATGTGGAAGAAGGCATCCTTCAGATCCAGCGAGATCGCCCATGCATTCTCTGGAAGCGCTAACCGAATGAACTCGGGCGTCTCCATAACGAACTTTGGAGTCTGCACGAACGGATTCAGAGGCGACAAGTCTATGCCTGGGCGACAACCGCCGGAACTCTTTGGAACCACGAACACGATACTGTAGAAACCCGGAGTCCGCGGATCTGCAGGTTCTACTGCCCCTTTCGCGATCAATTTTTTTATCTCTACATCCAAGGCTGCTCGCTTCGCCGGAGCCGACGGCAGAGTGAATGACTTGGGGATGGGGATAATGCAGGTTGAGTTATGAACTGAATCTGGAATCCCTTCCGGAGTACCCCCCCAGATCCAAGGGCTGGCACCCATCTCTTGCCAATCAGGCCAAAAGAGATTTAAGCGCCCGCCGACTGGTGGTTCTACGTGACCAAAATGAGCGGGAGTTGCCATTGGTGACGCGTGGTACTCGGGAAGTTCCCTGGCACTGGTACTTACTGTCGTGACTGGGCCTGGACGCCCCTGCTCCGCCCTTAGACTTGCCGCGGCGGCTGGACCCGGAGTGGCGACCACCACGCTTGGTTGTAGAGGCAAGGGCTCCTGAAAAGGGCTGCTTCTTCCTCCGTTTCTTGGGCTTTGAAGAAGAAGCGGTCTGTGGCTGCGGCCGTGGCTTCCAAGCCTTTTGCTTGGCAAGCAGTTCGGAGACCAGCTGGGCATTGGCCGACTGGACGCGGTCCGACACTTGCCGTTCCTCGGCTGAAAGAGCACCGTCCTCTCCGTGGAACAGGGAGTTGGCGGCCTGGTCCGTGAGCGCCTCCTGTGCGCAGGACAGCAGCATGGGGGCGGAACGTAGTCGGGATTTCAAATCCAGGGACGGCTTGAAAGTCAGGGACTTGAGGAAGGCGTCCCGTCGCCACTGCTCCATGGTGAACGCGCCGTAAGAGAGCTGGTGTAGGCGGTCCCGGATAGACAAGCCCGCGCTGGACAGAAATCCGATATCGGTGGAGATCTGATCCTGAAGGGCAGCTTGGGGGACGGGTCCAGCAGAGGCTTGCTGGGCCAGGTTCTCGAGGAGATCCCGCGCGGCGGCTAAAAGCCAGTCCTGGGTGGAGTCGATGAGAACAGCTGAACGAATCGACTGTTGAACATCTGCTACCTGGGCAGGGGTCACCGAGATCTTCGAGGGGGCCGACATATACTGAAGAGTCTTCTTGGAAGGCTCCGACGGCTTCTCCGTGAAGTCCTTGTGGGAAGGCAAGTATGAAGAGGAGAGCTTGGGTTTCTTTATCTTGTCTCCCTTGGCCTTGATGGAGGCTTGGCGACGAACCTCGAACGCCTTGCGTACGCTGCGGCTGAGAGGCAGTTGCTGGCGTGAACTTGATGGCGGTACTGGCTGGCCACAAGAAACTGGTTCCACTGACGAGGAGGTTTCCGTCGGAGGCTCTGGCGGAAACTGGGAACCGAGACACGCACGCGTGAGAACCAACTTCTCCCGGAACTGGAGATCCTGAGAGGAGCCACGTTCGTCTACCAGGGAAGGATGTATGGACGCGGAGTCCATATCCTCTTCTTCGTCCTCTTCTTCTGAGTCGGACTCCGGGTCGGGACAGCGACGCTTCCGTGAAGCCGAGGGAACAAAGCCGGAAGAGGGCAGCACCTGGAGCACCTGAGCCGGGGTGACTCCACGGGAAGATCCTGGAGTAGGGCCGACAACCTGAGCCGGAGTGGCTAAGAGCTGGTCCGGGGGTAAGAGGCCTGGTGACTGTAGGGACTGGGTCCGCTGCAGAGGCGTGGATAGTCCACAGGTGGCCTCGCTCGCACGGCCTGCGAGAGGCAAGAATCCAGGAGGAGGAGCAGTCGGGGGACGACACTGGAGGAGGCTGTGCTGCACCTGAGTCGAGAGCTGCGAGAACATCGCTTGCATTTGTGCCGACATGCGAGAGGAGATGTCTAGTTCCAACTGCCGAAAATCCTGAGGCGCGGAGGAGGCAGGTGAAGGTAACATAACGGACTCCGCTGAAGAGCGGCCCGACACACGCACTGCCGAAGGGTGGCCCGAAGGCCCGGACTCCGCTGAAGTGCGGCCCGTGAAGACAGTCGTGAGAGGTTGGCCCGAAGGCCCGGACGTCGCTAAAGAGCAACCCGCAGTCTGGCCCGAAGGCCCGGACGTCGCTAAAGAGCGACCCGCTGTGGCAGGGTCCGTAGAGGGCATCCCGAGGGAGCTGTCTGGTGGCGAGGCTATCCGCTGGATCGGCGGCGGGGAAGGCCTGCTGCACTGGGATATCGACTGGAAGAGAGAGTGAGAATTAGACATATCGTCATAACCTCCTCCCTCCCCCCACTTTCACCGAAACATCACACCCTGAGGCAGTCAGATGCGGTGGAAGATGAGGCGAGCACTCACTGCTAGCATTGAAGCCATTAGTCCGAATAGAAAACGGAGGCTGGTCGGATCCTGGGATCCGATGGGAACCCGGGTCCCGGGCCCCGACAGGGGCCGGGAGCCGAACTAGCCCTGTTTCTAACTCGACCAAACCACTAGCGTCAGTTACTAATGCCCGAGGTGGGCATAGAAGCAACGCCGTGGTATCGAGGGACAAGCCTGAGCTGGTAGCGGAATGCCGAGGAAGACGCAAGCATGGTCTATCAGCATCTGATACCTTAACGAGAGTCGTGTTCCTATCGGAACCCGGGTTCCCATCGGAACCCGGGCCCGAGCGGGGCCCGGGACCCGAGCGCCAACGTGTAGCTGTATAGCTGACAGTGACTCGGAACCCGGAGCCGTAATCCCACCGGGACCCGGGTCCCGACCGAGCCGAGCACCGTCATCTGACATGAGCGTGACAGATTAGAGCGTGGGAACGGACGGAGTGTTCCTGGGACCCGGGCTCCAAGCGCCCACGCAAGGCATGGACTCGGAAACACGACGCTCGGAGTGAATGGAGAGAAAACGATTAACCAGGCTAGCTGGAAAATCTAACAGACTCCGAACACTCAAAAGCTGAGGGCGCAATGCCGAAAGCAGAGAGCGGCCCACCACATCACCCACCACACCTGACGGGGCCAGAGCCGCACACACAGGTGGGGGAGAGAGAGGGACAAACATGACATTACAATCAAAACTATGACAAAATTCCTGTGAGTCTACAGGGCGTCTACACACACTGGGGATTGTAAAGCTAAATTAAGCCGAGCCGACTCAGTGTCGAAGCGACGGATGGCGGCGAGACAATGCACCCAGGCGGACCGAGAGCAGTCAACATCAGGTGGGGAGGGACGTGAACGGAGGTGAAGTAAATCCCTCAACGCCCCATACACGGTTGACCAGAATTCTGGTGAACGAGATTCGCACTTGTCGCAAGGAAAATCGTCGATGCAGAACGAATCCACACACCGCCAACAGAAGTCGTGGACCTCCCACGCTGGTAAGAACACGTGGCACCGGCCACACACACGCGTGGGCATGGTCAGCTCAGCTCACTCAAACAGGAAAACCTGGGCGTGGACTACCGTCAACGTGTTAAAAAGGACACCCCTAACGACTAAGAGTCCTTTCCTGCCGAGTTTCCACAGAGGTGGAACGATCCAAGCAATAAAATTAAACAGAAATATAGAGTAGGCATAAGTAGGTCTGCTTCCTTCAATAGGAGAATTGGGAATGGAGGAAGTGGCTACGGTGCTGCCCCTGGTGGCAGCAAGGGAGGGGTCATTCTTTATTCTTCCCCATATGAGAGGTTTCTCTATGGGGGAGCCTAATTTAAGTAGGCTGTTAGGAGTTACCCGTGTAGTATTATGGAGGTAATGTATAGGACAATAATGATGTGTTTGATTTTCACATTTGTGGGCAAATGACAAAAACCGTTTTCACATTTGTGGTTAAATTTTTTTTTCACATTTGTGGGTGGATTTTTTTTCACATTTGTGGGTAATGATATTTTCACATTTGTGGGTGATTTACAAAATTTGTTTTCACATTTGTGGGTTTTCACATTTGTGGGCGTTTTAACATTTGTGGGTTCAACAGACGTCCAATGTTTGAATGCCTATATCCAAGGACGCACCGTTTGACTGTCAAACTGTTCTTCACTGGATAAAAATTAGTCCAAGGGCTATGATAGATTACCGGACATTTTTAGTTTGAACATTCCAGGTATGACCTTGAAATTCACCAGTTAAGGTCATCTTGGTCAAGTTCAGGCTCACCAAAGAGTCACCATTAAATCCTTTTCTATATGCTCATAATATATGAAAGACACCTGTCAATTTCATCTTGGTCAGAATCAGGCTCACCAAAAGAGTCAGTATTATGGGTTTATCTATATGTTCATAATACAATACATGAGCTCATCCATTTTTTCTGTAGCGGCTAATACATATTTAATTCCAGGTGTCACCTCAAGGTCACCTGAAGGTCGAGTTCAAGTTCCTCAAATGATGTGTGCATATAAAACTTCCTATATGGCTATAACACAATCCTAAGCTTCTTCGGCAACATTTGTAGCCTCATAGGCTAATTTATAAACATATATAGGCCTCATAGGCCATCAACTCAGTAGCCTTTTGGCTTGTGATTAGGTACTTATGTACTTGTCATATATCTTTTCCAGGGAGTTTGTTTCGGATATCTAAATTATTTTCGTAGGTTGTTGGGCAGTTGTATACTAATTCCGTCAGGTGTACAGTAGAAACAACTACATTTACACCACTGTCTGCCCCTGACGACGCCAGTGTGCCTTTTGATAAAGTAATTGGTCGGGCTTTGTTTCTATTGCAAAATGTTGTATTTTATGTTTTTCATTGAAATCATCAAAATTTGGCTATATTGGTGGTAATAGATTGGTACTTACATACACATCAGCCATGAGGTTGAGCACTCACAATCATTAGAAGTCAAAAAACGGTGGCTTAGATTCGCCATCACGTTTAATTTACCCCCCCCCCCCCCATTCAGTTTCCACCTCGGTGAGAACCCTTATGACCTAGGTGAAAAATTTTCACCCCACCAAAAACCTCACCCTGGTGAAAACCTTCTCACCTAGGTGAAAACCTTCTCACCCCGGTGAAAGCCTTCTCACCAAGGTGAAAACCTTCTCACCCCGGTAAAAACCTTCTCACCTAGGTGAAAACCTTTTCACCCTTGTGAAAATCTCACCCGGGTGAAAACGTTTTCACCCCAGTGAACAGCTTTTCACCTAGATTAAAACCTTCTCACCTAGGTGAAAACCTTCTCACCCCGGTGAAAACCTTCTCACCTAGGTGAAAACCTTTTCACCCTGGTGAAAATCTTCTCACCTCAGTGGAAACCTCTTCTCACCGAGGTGAGAAGGTTTTTACCTAGGTGAGAAAGTTTTCACTGAAGTAAGAAGTTTTTCACCTAGGTGAGAATGTTTTCACCTTGGTGAGAAGATTTTCACCTAGGTGAGAAGGTTTTCACCTAGGTGAGAAGGATTTTCACCGAGGTGGAAACTGAATGGGGTGTAAATTAGACGTGATGGCGAATCTAAGCCACCGTACAAAACAGATATCAACGTGATTTCGGGGTTCGTCAAGGCGTCGAAAAATCAGAATTGCCGCCACGCGCAGACCGGTGATTCAAGGGCAACAGACCTTTACACATCACAAAGGTAAATATGGAGCATATTTGGAAACAAAAATCTCAAAATTTACGGACATTTTTTTTTAGAAAATGATCTTCAGAGTCCAAAATATTCGGTCGGGTTTCGTTTCTATTCCAAAAGTCGTTTCTATGTTTATGGTGACATCCAAGAAATCTTGTGGTATTGGTGGCTGAGGGTTGATAATACATTTTTACCACTGTGCGCGTGTTACTGATGGGGATGCTAAATATGTCCCCTTGAATACTATGAACTCACTAGCCGTTCGCCCTATGAATGCTCAGCTTTTGAACCAGACACACACCTATTTCATGGAGTTTTGGAATCCTATACTGTTGAGTCAGTAATTTTGGCAGCTGTATATTGATTCAGTTATATACCAGTTAGTCAGGAGGAATATTGAGCATATAGCACTCAGGGTGGAAATGTAGTACATACTTTTTCTATCGATTGATATGGCATCATAATGGTCTAAGACAACCTTTTTCGGAGGGTGTGTAAAATTTTTCTCCTGGGCTAACTTTTTTATGGCCTTTTTCAAAATGGCCGCCACCAAAAATTTGGTATTTTAGGAAAAAATCAAAATTATCCTCCTGTCATGATGCATTCGGTCTAATATGATACAGATTAGTTATATAGAAATATATTCTTCCTAACAATACTAATATAACGATTCCGTTTTTACACAAATACTCATTACTTCCTACCAAATTGAGATAGGAAGCCAATTTTGGTGCCTAACCCTGGGTTTTTGGATATGAGGATTCCAAATGAATAACCACTTTCGTGAATGGATGGTTCGAAGCTGCTCAAAATCCAAGATGGCTGCCAAATTATAGCTCGATTTCGCAAATCAGCACCAATAACCGTCACATATTCAAAATAAGAAGGAAATTTTGGTGGCCAGTCCTGGGGTTTGGGGTGTGAGGGTGAAGAAATACTTTTGTGTGTAGATGGTGATTGGCCAGTTTAACGCTATCCAACTGTCCAAAAGCCAATATAAGGACTAATTAATGAAACACATGCAAACAAACCTGTGTAATAGCACTCACTCCCACTTCAAAGTAAACAATACCACTACCAGGCATAATTATTTTCCGAGCAATCAAACCCAAGTATATTATATTAGGCATATCAATACCAAGTATATTATATTAGGCATATAAAACCATATAATAAATGCAGAACGTGTGATCAGATAGTAAAAAACTCCTTGAAATTGATGATCACTTCACCATCAAATCAAATTGGTCTGTGGCTACTTTGTTTCAACTGAGTTTCTACAAGGAGATTGGCCTCTCATTGGTACTTACATTCACTGCCTTTTCTGAGTATAAAATCCTCCTAAGCTGGACATATAACTTGATGAGAAATCTATCAACACAGAAGACGTTGATTAGACGAGATATAGAAAGTTACATGACATTATAAATGATGTTCAGCTTCATTCCAAGCATTATACAAGGTCATGCAAAAAGGGTAACAGGACCTACAGGTTCAGGTTATCCCGTCCACCTTTTTGTCAGACCTTTATGTGCCATCCCAGCAGACACTGAACCAGATGAGTGAAAAAACGCTGCTGAAGAACAAGCCTGGAACATTATAGCCTCCACGAAAATGGCTGTACATTAACCCTAAACACAAAGACTGATGGGTAAGTCAGTACAAATCAAAACCCTTTGAAAGCCTGGAATCCTAATTTTGACCTACATTTGTCATATTAGCAAGAAGCAAGAGTGAAGATGGTCAGCTCCTCCATGAAGAACCATGCAGAGCACAATATGCTGGGATAAGACAGACGATCAGCTACAATGACTCGGCAAAACATACCTGACCAACAGGGAGATGAGTGTCAAGGAGGCTATTTACAAGGCCACAGGAACACCTCTCAAAAACTGTAGTCGGGATGTTGTTTGGATACTTTCAGATCCGACAAGCACCAAACTGACACTTCCACTCTTACTGCCGGGCCACTGAGATCCAGGCATTGAAGACGTGTGGCTACACTGTACATCTGTACTAGACATGTACATGTACCATGCACACCCTCCTGTAGATATTCTCAAAGACCTGTCTGGTTGAAATTGTATCCCTCTTCAAGGTTGATAGTAAACCAGGTAGAGATTATGAACCATCTGAAGAAAATTCTACCCATAACAACGACAACCGGTCCAATGTTCCATATGCTTCATTGAAGTTGGCTCGGAATAAAGGATAGATCTCAAGACGGAAATCTTCCAGAAATCTTCATGTAGGGACAGTGAGAAACATTATCAGAATCTCATGGTTCTTTATCTTCACCACTTTGAAATGGATTTAATAAATGAGTGGAAGCATTTCCTACTATGACAAAAGGACAAGCATCAGCAACATTATCAGAGAAAAGCAAGCGCTATTTGGAAATAATATCAAAGAGGTTGAAGCAACCATGAAGAGATCCAAGCAAATCATCTTGCAGAAGATGCCTTGGCACACATTGCCCCAGAAAGTGGCGGCTGGACACTTGGGAACAAAAGCCAACCTAAATGTCGCTTACCTCGAGGACATCAGTCTGGAAGACCTGCCAGATTGAGTGGCCTGCCTCTGAGCTCCAACACCAAGATGGGCTCAGTTGTCAGTAGAACACAGCATCTTGGCAATCCCATAGAACCAGGCTCAAGTTCTCATGCAGTGCATGAACAATATGCAAGGAAAAGTCTTCATTCATACTCGCTAGTGGTGCATCGATAGATGAATGGAAAATGTCTGGGCACTTTCAATATATTGGTTAAGGGAAGTTTTATAATTATCATCAAAGCTCTGATGTGTGGCTGCAACTGGCAAAGCAGCATTTACCATCAGTGGCCATCATTTACCACCATGCTTCCATGCAAAGGGGTGTGGGACAAAAGTATATACCACTTGCTGAAGAGCTCATCACGGCCCCAAAGGTTAGGTATTAAAACATCGAGCTGATAATCATTGATGAGATCTCAGCAGAGGCATGCTGAATTTCATCAGAGGTCGTCTGGATCAACTCAAGAGAAACAAGAGTTCTTCATGATTCTGGCAGTCAGTGATTTTATCCACTGCCGCATGTAAGAGGACAAATACTGAGAACCAGCTGCCCTTGCAAAGCCTTGGGACGACTTCAAGGTTACTACTTTGACCGACATAATGAGGCAAAAAATGACAAATCGTTTTCGGAGATGTTGCATCATAGAGCTCCGGAAATTAGGAGATGTTGAAGATGTTGACGATCACAGATCCAAGCAGATGTACTTCATGTGTTTCTATTTCAAAAAGTTGCTGCTGCACACAATGTAAAGATGACTGATTCTTTGAACAGACAGAAATCGAAGATTGTGGTTGTGAATGTTATCGAGAATAGATCTGGCTTGAAGAAGAATACAACACCTGTACCCATTGAATCACTGTAGGAACCCCCAATCGAAGCGATTACCGTAACGCGCGTTACGGTAATCAAAACCATGGCGGAAGGTGAGTCGGTTCGAATATAAACTGCGTTATTTGCGGGGTATCTCGGGTATATTATTGGAGTCACAGTGATACATATATATCAGACGTTGTGATAAACAGATCGGTACTGTTTCTGAAACGTTTTGTATAGTTTGATGCGAGTAAGGAGAGATTTTAAAATTTGTTAAAGATTACCGTAACTTCTAGGCTTGATTACCGTACCGTTGGACGGCACAGTGAGGCAGATTACCGTAACGTGTTGTATTACTGCCCTGAAATCACTGAGATTTCTCGCATATACCGTCTCAAATTAGCAGGAAAATCACAAATACATGTATCCACATCAATAATGGTCGCCGAATGCATAAAATACAACTGATGTTCATAATATATTTGACACAATTTTCCTCAATTTAGATTCGCAATGCAGATGTCCTACAACAGCCGTTTGAAGCTGTGTTATCATTTTTGGTCAAACACGGAATACAGCACCACAGTGGGTCCAACAATGCATTGACTATCAGACGAAAATGCCTTAATCAACCAACCGGTGCCTTAGCTGGTGTGCCAATACAACATAAATTCTGGCTGAACTTCGATTCAGTAACGAAACAGAAATTAAATGTGTATCCCCCCCCCCCCCCTTCTCTCTCAATTATGGACAATATACCATTGATTTTCAGTACATTTAAAGAATGTGCGTTGAAAATAAGATTTCATTAACTAACATCTCACAATGAGCAGTAGCGACAACCTTGATAGTACGACCTTGTATCTTCGTTTTTGTGTGTTCTTGTATTTCTTTGCTATTTTACAGCGACGATTATTTATATGAAACATAACCATGACCACATATTGGGTATT
Source organism: Terebella lapidaria (assembly GCA_949152475.1). Taxonomy (NCBI): domain Eukaryota; kingdom Metazoa; phylum Annelida; class Polychaeta; order Terebellida; family Terebellidae; genus Terebella; species Terebella lapidaria. Next base: position 4,656,031 of record OX424559.1, on the reverse strand, counting down.
TAGGACAAAATGATAAAAACAACCTACCTCCACTTCTCCCTTTACAGAATATATACATTTTTTTATTAATTGTTATTATATTCATAATTTCAATGACTATTATCTACTACTTGTCTTACCGATAAGGTAAGTACTCGGGTCACGTCTTCGTCAGATCGCCATTTCTCGTCCACCTCTCACTATTTTATTTATACGTGTATTTATTGTATATGTTGTATTTTTTTAGGCTTGAAAATAATGGTTTAAATTAAAAGTTACTATTGAATTGAATTCTTCCCGGACATGTTTGCTGTAAAATCGATAATGTGCTGTTATAAGAATGATCAAGTGTGTGTGCGTCCTTTGGCCTGTGTGTACTTTCCCTGGCTGTGCACATTCACGTAAAATATGATTTTACATAAATAAGTTATCTCAACAGCCTAGGTTCCATCCTGACCAAGATTATTCTAAATTATGAGTCATATGCACTGGAAGAGGCAGCACACACTACTTTCACACTTGAGGTAGTCCGCTCCAAACATTGAGGGGAGGGGGTCAAAGAGATTTTTTTTTCAAATCAATAACTGTATCAACATAATCTAGCGCTTCAAAATGACTCATTGTATAGATTAACTGATCAGCATCCAAAAACTGAAGAGAAAATAGGGGGTCACCATATCTGTTCGCAGGGAAAACAAGATGCAAGATGTGAATATGGACACAAAAATGTGCAAAGAATGACATATTTTATGTAATTTTAGGTAAATATTTGTGATTTTGATCGAATATGTCGGAGAAACCAGCACTGTGACCCCTACATTCTTTTCAATATTAGGATCTGATCAGTTACTCTATAAAATAGGTCAATCTGAAGAAATAATTAATATTCATGAAATAGCTTTTAAATTGTGACTCTTCGTTACCTCACTGTTTGTAGCGGACTACGTTAAATCACTTGAAATATGTATTTTGACATCTCACGTTACCGTAATCAGTCCTAAACGTTACGGTAATCATAGCTGTCAAGCTTGATGACGTTACGGTAATCCAGTGACATTTTTTCGCAGGCAAAATAAACGTACATACAGTAAGTTGAGACAATCGTCCAACTCACTGAATGTTAAACAATGTCCAAACTCCCAAAAGAATGCTGCAAGTTTATAAAACAAATCGTGATTTCTTTGGGAATGGACATGGACGATACGAAGCGACTGGCCTTCCGCCATGTTTCTGATTACCGTAACGCGCGTTACGGTAATCGTTTCGACTGGGGGTTCCTACAGTGTGAATGCAACCTTTCTGATGATGTTACACTCTGTCAGGGCTCCATGGTGACTATGATGAGCAATCCCAATGTAGAGGATGGTCTGGTGAGTGGCGTCATGGGAACGGTCTTGAGGATCATCGAAGGATCCAAACCTCTAGGCCAACCACAATGTGTGTGTTAGATTTGACAATGACCAATTTGGCATCAATGCCCATGCCTTATCACCAACAGACCTCCCGAAGAGTTGGCTCAGAATTTTTTTTTTCTGTCTGATAATAGTTGATTCTGTTGATTTTGTGTGAGTGGGTGCTATTAGACGGGTTCGTTTACATTTTTCACATTAAATAATGGTTATCTTCGCCTTTGAACACCTCTAAATTGGCCAGTCAGTATCTACACGCAAGAGTATTTCTCCAAGTAGCACTCTCATACCCCAAAGCCCAGGACTGGCCACCAGAGTTGGCTTGTTATCTTGATATATATGATGGCCATTGGTGCTTATTTGCAAAATCGGGCTAAAATTTGGCAGCCATCTTGGATTCTGAGCAGCTTCAAACCATCCAATCACAAAACTGGTTATATATTTGAAATCCTCATACCCCAAAACCCAGGGTTAGACACCAAAATTGGCTTCCTATCTCAATTTGGCAGGAAGTTATGAGCATTTGTGTAAAAATGGCGAGAATTTGGCGGCCATCTTGGTTTTTTTCCATTTTCGGGGCGTTTGAATCGGTATTATTAGTATTGTTATGAAGAATATATCTCCATATAACTAAATGTCACCTTAATAGACCAAAAGCATCATGCCAGGAGGATAATTTAGATTTTTCCCTAAAATACCAAATTTTCGATGTCGGCCATTTTGAAAAAGGCCATAAAAAATTTAGCCCAGGAGAAAATTTTACACACTCTCTGAAAAAGGTTGTCTTAGACCATTACGAAGCAATATCAATCGACAGAAAAAGTCTGTACTACGTTTACACCCTGTGTGAAATTTCCTCCTGACTATCGGGCTTTGTTTCTATTGCAAAATGTTGTATTTTACGTTTGTTATCAGGTTATTGGCATCATCAAAATTTTACTGTATCGGTTGTAATAGATTGGAACATCCTAACAAGTTTTGGTACATATTCATCCTTGTATTCATCATTATTCCATCAGTATTGTGGTAGCTTACCAGCAAACGTGGATCATATTTCCTTTAAAAACAATTTAACAAACAATCCAATCGTATTGTAACAATAAATAGGATTATACCACTAGTACTAATTTAAGTACAAAATGCATATACACAAACACATGCATTCAATGCGAAGCTGTCAACTACCCCCTCCCCCCTCGTTCTACAGAGATAAAATGAAAACGAATCAAAGTGAAAATGTGCAGGCGTACGGTGGTGATAAACCGGCAGTAATAACCAATACTAATCTAGTGCGGTAGGTCTTGCAATGTTTGAACGAGTGAGTCATTTATTGATTGACTGGGAAGAATGTTTATGTGAGAGTTCAGAGCATACATGGTTAATTTTTTGTGCCAAAAAGCATTTGCCACTACATCGTAATCGAATCGGGTCAAACAATTATCGCCCAATATTTGAGAGATATGGTAAAATTGTATCATATTCAGCAAATCGGAAACACAGTCTACTATTTTGAGGAATCATGTCATGGAATGCATAACCTATATCATAAATCGGAAACATATAGATTACTATTCTGGGGAATCATGCAATGGAATATATAACCTATATCCTAAATCGGAAACACATAGTTTACTATTTTGAGGAATCATCCCGTGTAATATATAACCTATATCCTATGTCCATCATTCTCAAATGTAAGTATCAATCTATTACCACCAATATAGCCAAATTTTGATGGTTCCAATAGGAAACGTAAAAAACAGCAATTTGCAATAGAAACAAAGCCCGGCCAAATACCTTATCAAAAGACACACTGGCGTCATCAGGGGCAGCCAGTGTGGTAAATGTAGTTGTTTCTACTGTACACCTGATGGAATTAGTATACAACTGCCCAACAACCTATGGAAATAATTAAGGAATCCAAAACAATCCCCATGGAATAGATATATGACAAGTACATAGTACCTAATCACAAACCAAAAGGCTACTGAGTTGATGGTATCCTCGGAGACAGATTTAACGTCCACCAGCAGTGACACATGCTCAGTGGTATGAATGTACATTGATGTAAGTATCAATCTATTACTACCAATATAGCCAAATTTTGATGATTCCAATAGGAAACGTAAAATACAACAATTTGCAATAGAAACAAAGCCCGGTAATAAATCATTATTGATATGTCAGTAAGATGTGAAATATAAGTGAGGATGTAACATTTTTCATTTATTTACTTTATTAAATATTAAAGCGTATAATCATGATAATAATTCACTATATCATGTATATCAATGAGACATTTTAAGCGACATGGAATTTAAAATCTCCAAACGACAAATCACTGTGTTCACAATCGTCCAGTTTGCATCATAAGATACTTCAGCGGTACATCCCATTCGGCTTGTTTACATCTGGAAGATGTATGACATTGTGTATTACCCCCCCCCCCCCCTCCCCGTTTGCTTGGAAGTTGGAGCTCTCTGGGTATTCCTTAGAACACGTGAATATTTCCATACTTACAAATATGTATAAAATTCTGGTGAAACCTCAACGGTGATGGCTTTATCAAAATTACTATTCTTTTCGAGGGGGAAATATCTATACACTGCATATTTATTGGAATGCTGCACCCACTCAATCTGTACTTTTATTGAATCATGTGGAATCACATGTGGGTCTGTTCGTAATGGCTATTTTATCTATTCCGTTCATTCTGGAATAGCTATTCTCTGTTCGATTTGGGACTAGATTTTGCATTCTCTCTTCTCAGAATCAACTCTGCCTCTTCCTTTCAAATCGTCGAAGAAGTAGAATAGATTATGTTCTTAAAGACAACACTGGAGGCCGCCATTTTGGATCTTGAATGAATTAAAATTCTGTTCTATTTGTCTATTCTAGAAGATTCTTCTGTGCTATTCTAAGCTATTCCATTGTGTGAACAGAAGAGATTAGAACGACCAAATCGAACAGACCCACATTCCTTTCGTTTCAAAACCAACCCATACTACATACCTTCTATGTTGAAAAAAAAACACATGCAAGTGAAAAAAAGTAAATGGATCCTAGAGTTAAATGATTTTTTGGAAGAAAATGTAAACCTTAAGGCTGAGTGAGGATCAGGTGATTAGTCCTGGTGAACAACAATTTCCACTAAGTCAGTGATTTCCTATTCTCAAAGAAAATGTGTCATGATTTGCCTGACTTCGCTAAATTTCGCAGTTAAAAATCATCCAACACATTTTTCCGATGGTGTTTTGTTATTGAATTCTGTTTTGAAGTAATTGTTTCATGTTATCATTTGATTATCCACATAAAAGGGAACCAGCGCCGGTGAGGTTTACGGGAATTACTTGAATCGGCACACTGACTGGGTAAATACATTTAAATTTTATTGAGTTTTTTAATTTTTATACTTGTTATTACAACAATAACCTAGTTTGCTCAACGAGAAATCGGTTGACAAACACTTGTGCGATATGGTCATACCCGTTTTCAAAAAGCTTTTTCCTTTCATTTTTTTTCATGTATGCAATTAGACATCATTAACTGAGTGAAATATATTTACTAGCAATCGACTGAAAATATAAAAATCAACATATAAAAATATGATATCCCACGATTATCATGTCATATGACGTCAGGGACACAAACAGTTAATTAAATGAACACATATAGCATGAAAACCCAATCAATTGATAAGATTAGTTCTATTGTTTGTAGAAAATAAGTATTCCGAAACGATTCTGACTCCTACAACGCCCACCAAGCGAGCGCCCACCATCCCTACCCAGAAAATTGATTTCATGATTTATGGAAATGTTTCCACGAAAGTAAAATATAAAATGCAGCTGCGAAAGCAGTAATTTTGAAAACAAGTTGGGCAACATTTTCATTTTGTTATACTTAACCATTCTGCAATGTGGTTGGTCAATATGTACTGAGAATAGGAAACGACGAGAATTATTGTAATATTAAAAACAAATACCCGGTTGTGTGTAAAAGTTGCATGTGGAAAAAATAATGTTACTCAATCAATTCTAATATAAGCGAACGTGTTTGAAATGTACTTGGCATTTATCACACAAATTCGAATGCCTATAAATTCATGAACTGTAGAGCAGGGCATCATTCTACCTGGAAGATTCGCAGTCCATGAAATACCAACATGAAATCGAAGCTATCATCAGTTTTATTGTTGCTGATTGTTCTGTTGTCCATGACAACAGCCAACAGGAGACACGGTGGACGAAGACGTAACAGACGGCATGGGTTTGGACGAGTCCGTGGCTGGCATCACCATTGCAGGCACGAGGTTCGTTATGTGGCCCATTCTGGCAGAATATTTCTTTATGAGAAAATCTGAAAATGTAGAAGTGTGGTCGAAAGAATTTATAGAGGATTTGATTTGTTTGCAAATCCTGTTGTCACAAGACTTTTGTGGATTACCCAAAGGCGTTCGTTTTCGTGTGAAATATATTCGTGAGCATCCCCATCACAAAAAAACCTCACCCGGTGCTGCTAGCGTTATCGCTTTCAGTGCCTTGTTTGCAAGTGCTCATTTATTTCATATGAAATGCGAAGATATGATCATACACATATGTAATGATAAACCATGGCATCATTTGACGCAAATGTCCCTGTATGAGAGGCGAACACCATATATATTCATATATATAAAATAATGTACATTACCATATCTTGTAAATCTACTCAGATGAGTAATCTATCATGATCTATATGACAATAAGAATTCTTTATCGTTTTATGTTTTTTGGAAAAAGTTCGATGGGTACTATGGATTTTCGCATCACCTGTGGAGGTCTTCTAATAGGTGCTGACTGTGCTGTATATATGTCACTTTTGTCATCGATTTTTGATAACTTTTGAAAGACAGTTGATTATTGACAACTATCGATCGACGGCAATCGAAATGCCCGATTGATGATGTATTTGACAATATGAACTCAGCTCTTTTGAAAAACATGCATTTCGAGTCTGTGAGATGTCGCAAATTTACATGTTTTGATAATGAAAGCAGCACCGCCTAGAAACCTATTGTTGATGTTTTTGGAGAGATTTTGAAATAATGAAATATTCAGTTCAAGGTCTCTGAACACTCCAATCGGTTGTAATCTGGTACCGTGTGTGTTTGATACTCAAGATATGTTGCTGATGGTTATCGTGAAGCAACAATTTCACAAATAAACAAATTTCATTTGAAAAATACCTTACTAATATATCATTGTCATTCAGAACGTCATTTCAAAAAGGTCGGCGCTTTGAATCCTGAATAAGACCATATGTCAAATAGAAGACTTCAACGTGGTTTAACCTACATTTTTGTGTCGTTCAAGTCAATCTGTCTAGTTTAGGTCAAATACGAGTAGTTTATGAATACACTCACCTCCATTAAGTTGTGGTTCATAATTATTCAATGTGGATAACTTCTAGAAAATATAGGCATCAAAACTTACCCCAATATCCGAATTATTATTTCCATGAGCCTTTTCAAATAATTTTCTGTTTGAATTACAGTGCTGTGACTGCTGTGAGGTGAATATGTCACATGTTCATTCGTTATTGGATGTATACAATAGTGTTCTCCATAATTTCTCAATTTGTACCTTTGTGTGATTTACAGCAAAGCGTTATGACAAATTATTGACATCACAAAACATTCAAAATGACAAAAAATCAATCTGCAACTATGCAATAGAGATTGTCATTACAAACATGGTTATATATCACTAACAGTCAACGCCAAGTACCAAAATCCCAGATCCCACAACTCCAGACCCCACAACGCCAGAACCAACAACGCCAGAACCCACAACGCCTGAACCCACAACGCCAGAACCTACAACGCCAGAACCCACAACGCCTGAACCCACAACGCCAGAACCTACAACGCCAGAACCTACAACACAAGAACCCTCAACGCCAGAACCTACAACACCAGGAACCATGTCTACCACCAGCATACCTGCAACGGCTGGACCCCCTGACCGAACATAGATCGTAAATGTAGCACGTCCAAAGGATAACATATATTATCGTCCTCGAAACGTTTTCGCTCTACTGGTCATTGTGCAGCAAAATAAACGCACATTCTAAGAACCAAATCAAGTGTTATTTTTATTTCCGTAACAATGAAGTCATCCTATCAGCAAATTTACGTCATTAGTGATTGTTGCTTAGCCCGAAAAGTTGTTCTTCAACCAGGTGAACGATATGAGTGGTTGATGGAGCCACATGACACCTTTTGGTCAGAAACAGAGAGCGTAGAACAGAGATGTTTCACTCCACCATTTTGTATTCTGAACTGGTGGCACTCCTGGTGGATGGTGTAGGTTTATGAATGAATTTGTTTACTACTATTACTATGACATGAATTTATGAATGAAAGAATATAATAACAAAACGAAATGACGTAACCCACTGTGGAGTCTCTGTGGACGACAAACTACAACACCGCACCCAGCCGCCAGGATTACAGGGCTCCATGAGAGAAAATGGTAGACAATGGAAATTTGCAGAGTGACACCTCTTCGTTCTATACGAAAGCGTATAGGGCCAGGTTGTAGGTAAAAAAAATATGGTGTCTAATTCGTGATCTCGAATTACAAAGTCGCGATCACGAATTACAAAGTCGTGATCTCGAATTATAAAGTCATGACCTAAAATTACAAAGTCGAGATCTCGAATTACAAAGTGTTCACTTCGAACTGTGAATGGTATTAAAGTACAAGTAAAATGGAACTTTACGACGGCGTATTACGGCCAGGTTGTATGTCAAAAAAATTTGGTGTCTAATTCGTGATCTCGAATTACAAAGTCGTGATCACGAATTACGAAGTTAACTTCTGTTAATTATTGAAATTATCGAACACACATTATATTTTCATTTTAATTTACTTCAAGTTATTGGTAAGTAAATTCGTGATCACGAATTTGTAATTAGAGATCACGACTTACAAAGTTGTGATTACGACTTAAGTTCCACATTTGTTTTACATATAACATGGCCCTAATACGCGCAATAATTTTAAATATCACCGACTACAGTAGAACATAATTCGAGATCGTGACTCCGTAATCAGTGATCACAACTTTGTAATTCGCGATCACGACTTTGTAATTCGAGATCACGACTTTGCAATTCGAGATAACGACTTTGTAATTCGAGATCACGAATTAGACACCATATTTTTTGACATACAACCTGGCCCTAATACGCCGTCGTAGTTTTACACTCTCTGTTAGAAATCGGAAATCACAAGTCTTCATCCGTGTGGCTCTAAAATCAGCTGTGTGGCAATTGACGAAAGGCTTATTTTGTTTCCTTGACAACTCCTAAAGAGTGTGGCAAAGTTTGATAGCGCCTGTAGTCATTCATCATGTTTAGTATTTATCTGTTTCAATGCTACAAACCGAGAGACTAGAATTCAAGCAAAGATAAATGGATCGATGACTTTAAAAAGGTAAATACAAAACGAAGAACGATAACGGGCCCCCCAAACTTTGCCACACTCATCAGGAGTTAACAAGGAAACAATATAAACCATTCATGAGTTGCTACACCAGTTAGTTTCGAGCCACACATACGAAGACTTGTGATTTCCGATTTTCAGCCAAGGGTGTCATGTGGCTCCATCAACCACCCAAAAGGCATATCGATCGCCAGGTTGAAGAGTCAATTTGGGGCATGATATGTCCGTCAAAAGTTCTTCGAAATTCCCTGCCAGTTTCAAGTTCGTCAGATAAACATGGAACCAAAACCCAAGTACAAAATATTCGGAGCAAACAAAACCAAGTCCGATATCCAATCTCAAAGTCCAGTGTCAGGCAATATCGATAAAATTGTATGGAACTCCATGAACTTCCAATATGCGGACAAGTTAGTTCAGCAAGATAGACTCTTTATTTCCAAATTCTTTAGGTTACATATGGCATCAAAATAATCACCAAAATACTGACAATGGATGGTTGCGCATGCTTCAATATCAAAGTAACGCATAGTCACGTCAGCAGTGATGACATTGTAAAGTCTATCCCTTTCAAGTTGGGTCGTTTGCGCTGGGCTAGCTTCACAAATTAGTCTGGTTCAAACGCACTCCAAGTTCTTGCTCATTGAATCTGGTGGATAGCAAACTCGTGGAATCCCCGATTCAATTACTGGATGCTCCCCGAACTTTGAAGTTCCATGCTTTGCCGCTTGTAGCAAGATATCTCTGGTTGGTGCCAGTTCTTGTTAGCACCAGTTGTTCATTATATTTATTAATTTTTTTACGTGGTGTTAACGTTGATTCGCAAAGAAACGGCAAAGCATGGAACTTCAAAGTTCGGGGAGCACCCAGTTATTGGTATTTTTGGTGCAAGTTTTCAAAACAGGCCGCTAGATGGGGCGCGGACATAGACAAGAACAACACATGCAAACCTTTACCGTGCCCAAACAGGATATCTTATCAAATCTTTTGTCTGTATTGCATTCGTTTGGTATTACTACCTCATGTAAAGATTCTAATCTACCAAATTTATATTGGATCCCAAAGTTGCACAAAAATCCCCACAAACAAAGATATATTTCAGGTTCAGCATCATGTTCTAAAATTAAACAGGGTCTCCAAAAGTACTCTGAAACCATCTATTCTAGAAGTGGTATAAACCAAATGTGGATATTAAAAAATTCCAAATCTTTATTGGAATATCTACATGCTCACACACTTTCAAAAGTAACGTCTATCAAAACATTTGATTTCTCCACTTTGTACACAACTATACCTCATTCTGAACTGAAGCCTCAGCTCAAAAAACTAATCAATCATTCATTTTTCTCTAAAAAAGGTCAACGTCGGTACCACTATATTGAAGTTAAAAATAATACCGCTTATTTTGTTAAAGACGACTCTGATGCCCCATACAAATATACTGAAATATTTGTGATAAATATGGTAAATTTTCTGATTGATAATATTTTTGTGGAATTTGGTGGTCGAATATTTCAACAAACTATTGGTATTCCCATGGGTACAAACTGTGCACCATTATTGGCAGACCTGTTTTTATACTCATATGAATCCGATTTTATCCAACATTTACAACGAGGAGGTTTTAAAAAACTAACATGTAATTTTAATTTCACTTTCCGATACATAGATGATGTATTGTCGCTAAATAATCCCAAATTTGGTGACTATTACTTGCCGGAATCTTCGATTTCGGCAAGTATGTTGGTCGGTTGGTTTGTGGATGTGTCTGTTTGTTTGTTTGTACGCCCTCTAGCGTCCACAATTCTGGCTCGATTTCTTCCAAACTTAGTCTGCATATTATGTAGGTTCATGGCTCGCGACTGCACACTTTTGGTGATTCTAGGTCAAAGGTCAAGGTTAAGGTCATGCAAAACGATGAAAACACATAAATGGCCATAACTCCGGTTCTAATTGTGCTAGAGACTTCAAACCAAGTTTGTAGATATACTCGAGTTCTATCTTCTGTGACCTTGACCTTGACATTTGACCTTGACCTTGAGAAGTTCGCCATGAGGTGAATGTCAAGGTCAAGTACAAAGGTCAGCGCACTATATCGAGTAGTATATCGTTGGAAAGGTCTTGATTCACTGATTGCAGTGATACCTTATTTTCGGCGCTGCAACGTACACTGACGTCACAATGACGTCATAAACGTCAAATTTCCGAAATTTCAAAAGGCCATAACATCGTCAATACTGTATGGAATCTCTTGAAACTTCATATGCATATTGTAAGCAATGACCTTCACGAATTGAGGTACAAAGATCAAAGGTCAAGGTCATCGAAATCCCAGAAAAACACCTTTTTGGTAATAACATCTGCTTGAATCGTCGCTGGCTCATGAAATTTAAATCATACCATTCAGAAGGGATATGGCGATCAGACGAATATGTCATTGATATGAATGACCTTGAACTTGGTCGGAAAATTGAGGTCACATGAGCAAAATTTCAAGGTCAAATTTTCAAACTAACTGAAACTTATCAAGTAGTAAATCAAATGGAAGGTCATGATCGCTTGAAACATACTATTCCATTAATTTTGATATGTGACGTTTATTGACGTCACAGTGACGTCATAAAGGTCCATTTCTCGAAGATTCAAAAAGCCATAGTGTCAACAATTGTTGTTCGATTCTGATGAAATTATTGAAGTATATTCTATATCTCAATGCACAGGCGATGCACAATTTTCGTGACCCGAGGCCAAAGGTCGAGGTCAAGGTCAAGGAAAAGGTCAAAATTACATAAATGACCATAACTTTGGTAAAAATCGTCATAGAGAGTATAAACTAGGAACATATTATAGCATATCAAAAAGCCTTTCTTATATGACTACAATGTCACTTTTGACCTCGATGCCTGAGGTCAAAGTTGACCTCAAAAATTACCTTGACCTCGACCCTTTGCGAATATATCGAGTAGTACCTTTTTCGAAAGGTCTTTGGAAGTACTTTCCAAATATGTTTTTATTTTTGAAATCTGACGTCATACAACGTCATAATGACGTGTCTTAATGAAAAAATTTGGTGAAATTTCAAAGAAACTCATTTGCTTTTTCGCCTTCTAGCGTCCACAATTCTCGCTGGATTTCTTTCAAAGTTGGTGTGCATATCCTGTAGTCTCATTTCTCGCGACTGACACTTTAGGTGATTCTAGGTCAAAGGCCAAGGTCATGGAAAAAGTCAAAATCACATAAACGGCTATAACTTCAGAACTAATCATTGAAAACAGTTTGATCTAAAAAATATTCTAGCATATTATAAGCCCTCCCTTGAGGGACCTTGGTCGTGTCATTTGACCTTGACATTACAGCTCAAGGTCAAAGTTCTCTTTTTTTCCATTCCGGCAAGTACTCGCTGTACCAGCGAAGGCTTTCAGCCGTCAAGTCAGCAGCAGCGAACGATTTCATTTGGATGTCATATATCCTAAGGAACTTGAAATTAAGGATACTACAGACTCCGCTAATTTTTCCAACTATCTAGACCTGAGTTTGGAGATTGATAATGATTCTAACCTGTCAACTAGATTATATGACAAACGTGATGATTTCAATTTTTCCATAGTCAATTTCCCTTTTCTAAGCAGCGACATTCCTATGTCACCGGCATATGGTGTGTTTGTTTCTCAACTTATACGCTATTCCAGAGCTAGTTGCAAATATGAGGACTTAGTGGGGCAGGAAAAGCTCACTCTTTCCGGAACACCTGATTTCACCTCCTAATGACCATTTTTGGGGGTTCATGAGTTTCCCTGTCATTTTTGTTTTCTCTCACTTCGTATGCCTGATATGACTTTCTGTCCCCGGACTATGAGATTGGATAACGGACCCTGTTTTGTTTGCTCGGAATACTTAATACTGGGTATTGATTCCACGTCTTTTCCAAGTTCCGTGTTTCAAGTTCCGATTGTGACGTAACTCCGGGTTCAAAATTCGAGCTACATTATTGTGAATGTAGTCTAGTGGGCCCTAGATATTCATTCAATGAAAATAAATATTTAATAGTATATTTTTAATCAAAGGCAAAGCTCATCTGATTTTTTTTTTGCTCACGAACCAAAACAAGTTCGTTTTGTTTGGTATCAAGCTTCTTAAAACCGACCACACATATGGAGCGATCTTGCAGACCTATAAAAATCACCGCAGCACCGCTTCGCTTCAGATTCTGAATATGGCTTGGTCGTACCCTGACTGCTTCTGGTGACGCCAGTGTGTCTTTCGATAATCTATTTGGTCGGGCTTTGTTTCTGTTCCAGAATGTTGCATTTTATGTTTACTATTTAATGTTTAAAATTTTAGTTCTGTTGGCGATAATAGATTATACTTACATTCTTATCACTGAGCCGGTGTCACTGCTCGTGGACGTTTTTGTCCCCGAGTATACCATAAACTCGGTAGCCTTTTGACTTGTGATTGGGTATTTAAATACTTGTTATACCTGCATACATCTATTCCATGAGGTTTGTTTGGATTTCTGAATTGTTTTCATAGGTTACTGGGCATTCGTATTCTGATACTACAAGTTGCGCAGTAGAAACAGCTATATTTCACACACTGCCTGCCCCTGATGACGCCAGTGTGTTTCTGTGGATAAGCTATTTTTCATACTTTTTTTCCGGGCTTAGTTTTTAGCTTACCGGCCCGTATGGGCCAATAAGCTATTGTCGTGGTTTTTCGTCTGTCGTCGTCGTCCGCTGCATCGTCTGTTAACATTTTTTTTTCGGGCTGATGAAATTGCCCATAAATTTGTCTGAATATGTGTTGGGTCAATACCCCTAAACGTTTTTTTTTTCAATTTTTTTGATTGAATCGTTTATGCAGTTTTGGCGGCCATTTTTATGCCGAAAATGGCTGTTTTTGCGTGTTTTCAACTTCGAAAATTATTTTCTCAAAAACTGTCTGATCTTTCTCGAGATTTTAGTTTCAAAATAACCTCATTTTCAAGGTCAGAGCACAAAATGGCCAATATCTCGTTCATTATTGACTTTACAGCTTAGGTATCAATTGTGGACATATAGGAAGTGATATATGCTGAATATTCTCGTGACCTTGAATTTGACCCTTGACCTTATTTTCAAGGTTAAAGAGCAAAATGGCTAATGTCTCGCTTATTATCGACTTTACAGCTCAGAAATCAATTGTGGACATACACATGATACAGGAAATGATAAATGCCGAATATTCTGATGACCTTGAACTTGACCTTTGACCTCATTTTCAAGGTCAGAGCACACAATGGCTAATACCTCGCTTATTATTTACTTTGCAGCTTAGGAATCAATTGTGAACATATATGAAATGATATACGCCGAATATTCTGATGACCTTGAGTTTGACCTCTGACCTAGTTTTCAAGGTCAAAACACAAAATGGCTAATATCTTGCTTATTATCAACTTTACAGCTTAGAAATCGAGTGTGGACATACAGCAAATAATATATATGCCGAATATTCTAATGACCTTGAATTTGATCTTTGATCTCATTTTCAAGGCCAGAGCACAAAATGGCGCATATCTCAAAACTTTTCAGGTTAAGAATCAATTGTGGACACATAGGAAGTGATAATGCTGAATATACTTGTGACCTTGTAGTTACCGGACGATCGGTCCGATCACCTTTTGGCTAGCCGGTGAGCTACAGGTCCCTTGGGCCTATGTTTATTCCAAAAATGTCATATTTTATATTGCTATTGGCATCATCAAAATTTGGTTGTGTGGATGGTAGTAGGTTGCTACTTGCACTTACTGTATTTTCCATGCTGTATAATGCGACTATATTTTAGCAATGAAGAGATAAATATTGACAAATTGTTTTCTTTGTGACACCCATCAACAATGCAAATCTTTCGTGCGTTGCACCCCTGCAGCTAATGACTGAGTGGCTGAGCTGGTGCCTGGCTCAGACTAGATGTCACTGAAATTTGTCACATAAACTTCAAATCTGATTGATTTCGCGGCCTTGAGTCGTAGACTGTCACGGATAAATCTTGAAGCGGGGTGGGTTCGTGCACTCCCCGACACCATCAAGAACTGTCAAAAACGTCAACATATATCGCCAAACATGTGTCGAGTTTTTACATCAAAGAACTGTCTCAGAGGCGTCAAAATCACAACGGTGTGACCACAGTATTGTTCAATTCTGTAACCATGGTTACTGTTACCCCTACTTGCATTAAAAAAGGGGCGTCAAAATCTCAATTCAATGTGAGGAGCAACTTCTACTGCAGAAAGTGTCAAGTAATATTATACTATACTATAAACTACATACATGTACAGGTATTACTATATCATGCTCATTTCATGATATGAACAAAATATGTCACTGGAATAGTTGAAAAGAGCTTATTGGTGTACCGATGCGTGTATATCCATAGTCTACATGTAAAGGCATTTTTGTAAAGGCAAAGATGTACATTTTTTCTCTGTCAGTGTGATTTCTTTTTCTGTTACCTGATGTATCTCCAGTATAATATGCATTTCGAAAATAAACATATATATCCGTTATATATTCAATATTATGGAGGACGAATTTTCCGAAAGATCGCCCATGGGCCATAATTCGGATTCGATTTTTATTCGATGAAACGTTATTTTTCGAAAGATCAGGGCCATATTACGGAAAACCCCGGTAGTTTGTGTTGTTAAGCGATCGTTTTTGATATTTTCATTTGATATCGTCAGTTGCACTAACATGCGGTGGGAGCATTACATTTATGACTGGCTATTCGCACCGTTGGCGCTCATAAAGAATAAGCCAGTCATTGTTATGGTTAAATTATGACTAAAAAATATGACTAATATGACTAAATTCCATTTTTAGCCTTTTATTGAACCGTGTGATAGCCATCACGGTGCGTATTTTTAGGGGAGGGGGGGGTCGAGTTCCAGCACTTCCGAGCAGAGAACGTAAGAGTCCGGTCCCCATAAGTTGAAGCTCGTGTCTGAGGCACTTGAGGAAAGCTCCCATCAGCTGGCCTGAGATCTGCGATGGCTGATAGGAGCCAACATTTCAGTGATGTATGATGGGCCTCCGTGGCCTCCGTGTAAAAAATCAAATGCCAGAGGAGCTACCTTATATCTTGTACCAGCATATGGCGTACTTGTCTCACAACTCATACGCTATTCCAGAGCTAGTTGCAAATATAAGGACTTTGTTCATCAAACTTCCCAGCTATTCTAGGTTACCGACCTATGGTCAGCATATATATACTTGCTGACCTATATGTGGAGATAAATATACAACAAATATTCTGATGACCTTGAATGATATTTGATGTCATTTCAAAGCGCAAAATGGCTAATATCTAGCTTAATGTTGACGTTACCACTTGGAATCTATTGTTCACATTATGTTGAATATTTTCATGACCCCGACCTTTGTTCTTATTTTCAATGTCAAAGCACAGAATGGCCAATATCTCACTTATTATCGACTTTACAGCTTAGAATTCAGTTGTGGATGTATAGGAAACGATGTATACTGAATATTGTCATGACCTTGATTTTGACCTTTGATCTCATTTTCAGGTCATGACAAAATGGACCATATCATTTATTGTTTACTTTACAACAAAATGGACGATATCATTTATTATCCACTTTACAACTTGAGAAATCCATTGTGGACACGCAGGAAATGGTATGCTGTATTTTCTGATGACCTTTCATTTTACCTTTGACTTCATTGACAAGGTCGCGGGACATAATAATGACATGCTAATAATTGTATACTAATTCCATCAGGTGTACAGTAGAAACAACTACATTTCACACACTGTCTGCCCCTGATGACGCCAGTGTGTCTTTTGATAAAGTATTTGGTCGGGCTTTGTTTCTATTGCAAAATGTTGTGTTTTACGTTTGTTATTGGATTCATCAAAATTAGGCTGTATTGGTGGTAGTAGATTGATACTTACATCTTTCTTATTATAGAATTTATCGCTTAGCAATCAATTGTGGGCATGTAGGAATTGATTCATGCTGAATATTCTTATGACCTTGAATTTGACCAATGACCTCATTTCATGGTAAACAGGATAAAATGGCTAATATATAAAATATAAAACATATATTGTTCAGTGGCGTTGCTTCGTATGAACGATGACTGACTCTTGTTCGGAGTTTGCAAATTATCCGCAAGCATATGTCATCACCATTTTGATTGTAGTACTTTGGTTAATGTACCATCGGATCTTGTCATTCTTCCGTATATATCCCATGGCAATACGACACACCTTGTTAATATGGTTGTTCATGTTTAACTGTTAGTCGAAGACGACCAATACGGACAGTCTTTGAATCGCACAACCCACGTCATGAGAAGACCACGTCATCTGCTGAATCAGTTGACTTTTCTGGATGGAACCTCGAAATCATGGTTGTCCTCCCAGAGCAGACACAGACATCTGAGGGACAGCGTCCATCCCATCACACACGACAACTTCCTAGCACCAAGTGACTCCACCCCGTCCAACCACGACATGCACTGCTCGAGAAAGGACCAATGATCAGGACCATCAGAAACGGCATACCTGAATTTCTCGGGTGCTTCAGAATCATTGACTATTGAAAACATTGGAAAGTTGATCTATGCGTTCAGCAAAATGAGCTATTTTAAAGTCATAGTAGCAAGGTACCATTATATGGTTTTATTCCTGTTCAGATAAAGATATTGTGGACATTTAGTGATAAAAAAAATGTTCGCGGTAATTGGTAGTTAATAACAGCCACATATAATTGGGTATATTGAGCCTGTATTACATTCGCCTTCTCATGCCGATGTAAAAAATAGCTTCGGCAGTTTCCGTAATCGTGACGTCAGTTGAGGCAGAATGTGCTTTGATGGCTGGCCAAAAACGTAAAATACGTAATTTGGTGGCCAATTCAAAGATGGAAAACCACTCCAAAATGCATTCGATTCAAAAGAAAACACGCTAAAATCAGCAAATACGGCATTTCAATATATGAAATGCCGTATTCCCGCCATCCCACCCGTTCACTTGTATTGTCAAACATACACCACGGGAATGAATATGCGACATGCAGTTTATCTTGCTGGCTACATGTAATTTCAGTTCTGCCTCAACTGACGTCACCAACCACGTGACCCTTACTAAAATCATGATCGTAAGCTTCGGCAATTAACGGAAAGAGTGCCTATTTGATTCAATATCTCGAAACCCACTGATAGCATTTGTAAAATTCGTTCGAATTTATTGAAAACTATTCATAATAGACTAAATGAGAAGCACTTTCATCGGCATGCTACTAGGTTTTAAACCGTCCATTGTCCATATTCCCTAGATCCACCAAAGTTGAGATGCCAGCTGCCACTGAATGGTATTAGTCGAGAGAATGGGGGAAGGTCAATGTTTTTCTTACCCATGTTTGGTGCGATATGAAAAGGGAGGGATGAATCTGCTTCATAGAATTCTGCTATATATCTCCATTCGATCATATTCTCACCTACTTTGTAGCCATGCTTTTTTAGGTTATTTCTGATATTCTTAACCACATGGGGAGTGTCCTACATGACAAACAATGTTTGTAAGGTCATTCAACTGACACACCAACTAGTGATTCTAGAGCAGACCTGTTGTTCGAATCCTGGTAAAAAAAGGGAACTTTGACAGTCTAACTGATAGTCTGCAGTTCATAAATAAGCTGAAAAATAAGATCTTTCAAAATGTGTGCCTATTTGGGTTCATTAATAGGAATAATCCAAAGTGCTGCCTCCATTTGACCGAAAGCTATGGTTTGCTATGTAATTATTTTCGCCTCCGGAGCCAAAATCCTCGAAGCCCTCCTTCATGGACAATTCATAAAAAAATAGGGCAGATACTTCCTCCTGGGCATCCATACTTTTAACTTGGTACTTGAAAGCCTCCAACAAAGGAGCATCAAAGTCAGTTTTCGAAGCCAGTTTTCCCAAGCTATTTCGCAAAGTTCTAACAGTCATCCAACCTTTTTTTTCGGGTTCGAGTGCAATATCGTTGAAGCTAGTGATTTCTGTTGGATGACCACCGAAAACCTCTCCGCTTTCTGACAGACAGTCGAAGCTGTATCCCACGCAATCGAAGGCAGGGCCAGACAAATATTTGAAGTCATCCCAGTGATATGTGCTTCGGTGGACATTTTATTACTTTGATTTTTGGGAGCTCGCATGATATTCTATGATTGAGCCTACTACACAATAGTTTTGTTAACAAAACTTTTAGTGTCTTGCGGGAAAGTTAGTGCCTTGGGCTCTTTCTTGGATGGAGACAACTCTTCTGCCTTTTTCGACATGATCTTCGTCGGCGGTGTAGTGTCATGGGTCAAATCTGTAAAAAAAAGTACATCAATAATTGTAATAAATTTATGACACAATTTAGTGGAAATCACAGTTCGGAAGAAGTGAGATGAATTTGAATGATTCTCGTGATAATGGAATGTACACGTATGCGCAAGTGCATTTGTGCTGTGTACCAGACCAGCGAGCCGAACCTAGCATTAGTGCAGTGGTGAACATCTGTCATGTAATGCAACGTGTTCAGTTCTTTGTCAAACTTTGCTGGATGGAAACCACACATTTGGGCACTTATGAGTATTCAACGTACAACTAGATCGTTTGTCCCAACCAATACCCATATGGGTCCCATCCCACTCTGCTACATGTAGCTCGGAACGTTTGAAATTGAGTGAGCTTGAAGATATTCCAACAAAGATACCGGATGTCCTCTTTTGATTTATATCAATTCTAGAATCCATGATTTTTGCAGACCCTGTTTAATTTTAAAAACAATTTCAACTAGTTTTTATAAGGCTTTGGAGGAACATGATACTGAACATGAAATAGGTGTCTCTCTTGGTTATTGTGGATGTTTCGCAAGTGTTATTTGTGAATCCAGAAAGTAGTAGTGATACCCGAAGAATGCAATACTGACAAGTAATTATATATCTATTTTTAGGCCTGGAACAATCTTGATATCTAAGTTTGGTAAAAATTTGAATGATTATATCCTAAGAAACTTGAAATTGAAGATACCACAGACTACTCTAATTTTCCAAAATGTTTAGTTATATGGTTGGAGATTGATAAAAATTATAAACTGTCACTTGGTTACATGACCAAGTTTATTACTCCAAATGATATTGTGATATTTATGGAGTCATCAGAAAGTAAATATATTTCAATTGGAGCCAATTATATTATACTGGATTCCAATTCTATTTCTTGTTTATATTCCTTCACTGATGGCTCACTCATCAAGTGCTCGACACAACATGTAGGTGGGTATTGCGGCTATTTTATGACATAAATCAGTGGTCTGAGTCAATTATATACATACATACACAGAAGCAAGCCGTCGAAGTATATGTGTGTTCACTCATACGATACATACTACCTCCCGATGTCCTTGGTTATCTCATCGGTAATAGTGGGTGTGAGGCACGGGAGAGGGCAGTGGTCAAATGGGGCATGAATTTTCCTTATCTATTTGTATTTTGTGCTGAAGGTGTTGCCCTGTAATTTATTACAAACAAGTGTTTTTTTTACCAACCTGCACTAGAAATACCCCAGGATATATCTAGTATTGGTATGTGAATAGCCATGACGGGTACCTGTTTTGGCTTCCTAGAAACTGACAACCCGTTGGATGACCCAGCAAATTTTCCTTCCATCTTCATCAATTTTCTTTCCATCTTCATCGGTGGCAGCTTGGGCGACGCCCGCCGCGTGCGCCCTAGGTGCTATGGGCGTCAAACGTTACACTTGCATGGTTGCCCGGTTAGATCAGTTCGTAAGTGGACTGACTTCTCACCAATGGAGTCGGTTAGACATGGGTTCGATCCCCGGTCTCGGCAGTATGTGAGGTGGTATGTGGTCGCCAAACCGGGCAAGTGGGTTTTCACGAGGTTCTCTGGTTTCCTCCCACACCAATGACCACCCTTACGCCAAGATCCGAGCCAACAAGAGATGTTAATATAAGCTGATGCGTGTTCATCAATTATTGTAAAAAAAAAATAAAGCTTAAAAAAAAAAACTAAAAAAAAAACCGTTACACTTAACACAACACAGTTGGAAGTAACGTTATACAACATACAACAGAAGAAAGAAAACAATAGTCTTTTTTCACAAAACAAAACAAAAATGATTCTTTTGAATCATAGAAAAGACTTTTGATATCATGTAAGTGTATCAATCTAATACCACCAAAACAGCCAAATTTTGATGAATCCAAAAACAAACGCAAAATACAACATCCTGCAATAGAAACAAAGCCCAACCAAATATTATTCAGAAACCAATATGCTTGGTCTTTTTTCTGGATAAGATGTCATACAATTACTTTAAATACATGTTAATTTCAAGGACGGAACCTCATGTTGAAGATATATTTATTTCTCGACAGCTGTGGTCACAAATTGAACCAGGTTCAAGTCTCAAGGTTCAAAACCTGGCTGGCGGTCCGGCTGTCGCGGGCACACTAGTGGTGGGACCTTTTGTGGTCGTAGTGGTTGCCGGAGCTGGTGTTGTCGTAGTGGTTGTGGGAGCTGGTGTTGTCGTAGTGGTTGCCGGAGCTGGTGTTGTCGTAGTGGTTGTGGGAGCTGGTGTTGTCGTAGTGGTTGTGGGAGCTGGTGTTGTCGTAGTGGTTGTGGGAGCTGGTGTTGTCGTAGTGGTTGTGGGAGCTGGTGTTGTCGTAGTGGTTGAGGGAGCTGGTGTTGTCGTAGTGGTTGTGGGAGCTGGTGTTGTCGTAGTGGTTGAGGGAGCTGGTGTTGTCGTAGTGGTTGTGGGAGCTGGTGTTGTCGTAGTGGTTGTGGGAGCTGGTGTTGTTGTGGTGGTTGTGGGAGCTGGTGTTGTCGTAGTGGTTGTGGGAGCTGGTGTTGTCGTAGTGGTTGTGGGAGCTGGTGTTGTCGTAGTGGTTGTGGGAGCTGGTGTTGTCGTAGTGGTTGTGGGAGCTGGTGTTGTCGTAGTGGTTGTGGGAGCTGGTGTTGTCGTAGTGGTTGTGGGAGCTGGTGTTGTCGTAGTGGTTGTGGGAGCTGGTGTTGTCGTAGTGGTTGTGGGAGCTGGTGTTGTCGTAGTGGTTGAGGGAGCTGGTGTTGTCGTAGTGGTTGTGGGAGCTGGTGTTGTCGTAGTGGTTGTGGGAGCTGGTGTTGTTGTGGTGGTTGTGGGAGCTGGTGTTGTCGTAGTGACCTCCTGCTGATGAGGGCAATGGCGAAAAACCTCAATGTTGTTGAGTCAATGGAACGGACAACAGAATGGTGAAAAGTTGAACAGCGGCAACTTGAAAAGTTATTGAAACAAAAATATTATTTTATCAGCAGCCAAAAGGATCCCAAATATATAGTCACATTTCATAGAATATCGTTCATGTTAATTTATAGACTTTTGTTCTACAACCTTCAATATTTTTTTCCAACAATGTGTTATTGTATTATACAAACGATAGCAATGACATAAATGAAGTATTAATGTAAATCAAAATAACGAAACAGATGTCTACATGTTAAATAGTGACAGTGCATTGAAGGTACGTTAATGGTCAATGAGTATTTTCGGACATGACATGAGCACAGAAAAAAAATATATTCGGCATAGATTAGGATTTTAATAGGTGTATAGTTGTATTTTGTTGAATTGATCATATATTATATTGAATACCTCATCCACGTTCTCCAATTTGATGATCACAGGTGTGAAATGCAATGATATTTGAAAATTATGTAGATTTATTTCCACGTTTATGCACAAGAACAGAGTTATGGCAGTAAAATGCTTTACTTTAGTTTCGTCGTCATTGTGTTACTCTGGTGATGTAGTTCAGGTATTACTCACCTCAACAGTGTCAGCACTGGATGAATCGGTTGCCTCTGGTTCGTTCTGGAATTTAAAAAGTTACTGGAATGAAAACAGGTACATTTTGACATATTACGACAAATATAGTGAAATTTAGAATGTCACATTTACAAACGATGACCCAACGAACGATCCTCAGAATCAGACTGATGTCATAAGGGACAGAAATCTTGTAAACATTTTAGTTTACTCTATATATGCAACTGAAGAAATATGATCAAGAAGAATGTGAAATTAAGTGACACCCAAAAACTTTCTCTCAACTTGTGTTCGAAAGTTAATAGTCACTTAAAGTCTTTAACTGAAGGGACAGGTAAATGGTGCATTTTGATAAACCGTATTATATTTAGGATTATAGTGAAATCACAAAAATCATATTATCATATGCCAGAATGACAGTCAATGCAAATAACGTAATCAGTGCTATTATACAGTAATTTGAATTACTGTCAACGAACTCAGACCTAAGCATACACTGTTTGTATGTATTTTGTTTTTCGATATATTTGCCTATTCTTCCAATAACAAACATCCACCCGGCGGGCCGAAATTCCACACTCTGCAGCTCCCAGTTCAAGAAACGCCATTTT
The DNA here is from genome assembly GCA_949152475.1 of Terebella lapidaria. NCBI lineage: Eukaryota > Metazoa > Annelida > Polychaeta > Terebellida > Terebellidae > Terebella > Terebella lapidaria. The sequence continues at coordinate 4,632,683 of OX424559.1, read as the reverse complement.
TCGAAGAGTAAACAAAAGCACATGGTCGCTTCACTGGCTTGATTCCGTCATGCATGACGTTTTTGTCACAATTTTACGTTTTTACCTAGGTGGTCTTGGACCTCTGAAATGGCGTGTGGATCCGATCACTGGGTGAATAAAGCTGTATTTTCTTGCTTATTTCTTTCGAATCGGATATGATTCGGCCGTTTAAAGCATACCAAAATGTCCCCAACATCAACTGACATATATGATAAACGTGTTATTGCACAATATGAGGTTTCATGCCCTCCGACCAAGACTTGGCCCTCGAGCATAAGACCTCATATTGTGCAATAACCCGTATTTATCAATAATCTTGTTTAGTTGAAGTGACTGGCGAGAATCGGATACTTCAACCAAAGATTTTCTATACCAAGATAGCCCCCTCGGGCCAAAACCAGGCGATAAATCCCCCCTGGCGGTCAGACTGAGGAATTACTGCATTTGCGTTTTTAGGAATGAATATCTGTGACCGAAACGTCATTTTATGAATGAAAACCGCCGTCACTATTGGAAATACGTCAAACTTTTGATATTAATAGGTCAACCTTTTGATATTTGTGATATTAAAGATAGAATCTGGTCATAGTAGGAAATTTATTAGTTTTGGCAAATGAAAATAGAGTGAATCGTGTGAATTAATGTGGTTTTTACAGCATGTTGATATCTTGATTGGTTCCAAAGTTATGATGACTTATTCAAATTATTTCCCGCCAAAATTAACACCTAATTATGTATTATAATTAGTATTCATGACGTCACACCAGTATAACTGTTGTAATTAGTTATATTCGGATGCTAAATCTGTATCCTTTATATATATTATCACGAAATAAATTGTTGGGTGGTAACCCAATGAAAAATATACCATAAATATGTGTAGTCGAACATCGCAATACCATCCATCCCTTAGATACTGTCCCTAGCAACGCCGTTGCTAGGGACCTTTGCTCGTAACTAAAGAGAGTTATTTTGATAAGGCATTTAATTTATGTTTTAAATGAAATACATGAATGTTATAATGTATTTTTGACGAAAAATTAGCATATTCATGAAGTTTGGGCCCATAGCAACCACTGTTGCTAAGGGTAGTATTTCGGGCGTTGTTCACTTGGTGATAAGCTTAGGTTATTAAATTCTGATTATGTTTAATACCAAACGCGACAAAATAGTTAAGACTAAAAAAATGTCAACAAAAGGTGAAAGATCAAGAGTTATATGTTGCTAATTATCTTAAGGGACTGGTGTGACGTCATGAATACTCATTATAATACTTGAATAGGTGTCAATTTTGGCGGGAAAGTACTACACAAATGTTGTTTTAACTTTTTACCAAATTGAGATATCAACATTCTGTAAAAACTTTCTTCATGCCATTCTGTCATGCCTTGATCCATGAGCTGCACTTTTTCACATGTCAAAATTGAGACACCTTTCACTGTGGCTGGACCCCCACTTTAAGTTATTTATTGGCATCATATATTGGTTGATACATACATTTCAGTCTCACTGTACAAAATTTTCCCTTTTGGTTTGAGTGGACTATCTTGGTATAGAAATCTTTGCTTCAAAACAACAGGTGTTTCGTAACATCTGCACAAATTAACGTCGTTGTGTGCATAGTTGAGATATTGTTCCAACGATTTTTTTATGGCAACTGAAGTAATGTAGCCGTCACACCAGGGCAGCGTCCTCACGGCGTGCCTACCGCGTCTAAGAAAAATGTAGATGCCGAAGTGCACGCAGTGACGTCTCGTACAACGCAGAAGAATCTCCGTGGCCTCTCCACTAAACGCTGTGGGGTCTCCTGAGTCGCGGTGCGACGGCGCGCACTTTGTGCATGCACAAAACAAACGCCGTGGTTCGGGGATGTGACGGCATTCTCGTATGCACGCAGTAGGATCTTCGTAGCATCGCCGTGAGGTATTTTAGCGCGCCGCAGGAGCTCTGTGAGAGCGTCCCAGGGGCGCGCATTATCGCCTAACGTTCGCGGTTATGTGTTTCAACTTTATACAAGATTTGCAGCCACGCTACGAACGTTAAGGACACGCCGTTCGCGCAGTGTGTGCTCCGTGGATGCACGCCAGGGGCACGCCGTGAGCTCGTAGTGGGTCGCCACCTAGAACGCAGTGAAAACGGGGTTGCACTCCACAGACGCTCCGTGGGAACGCCACCATCGCCGAACGGACGCTGTGACATCTCCATGCGGAAAAATATCAATTTTACTCTCCACGATTTTCGTAATTTTTCCTGCGATTCCATGGCGTTCTGGGAAATTTTACGACGCCGGGCCAACTCCGTGGGATCGCCGTCTAGTGTGACGACACTTTAATGTAAGTATCATCAATCTATTATCACCAATACAGTCAGATTTTGATGATAGTTTATTACCAAATAGTTTATTACCACAACATAGTTTATTACATTCATAGTTTTGTAAAGTTCGGCGGGCGCCCGCTACAGGGCGTCGGGCACCACTCTACGGAACACTACAACCAGGTACAGTCAGCCTGGAACGAGTCCGGCCGTCATACACTACAACATAACACATCAATGCATCTTCACAAGCACCTTATCAAAACATGCATATTACACAGTTATGGTAATGCAGCCGTATGTAGAGCTCGAGATGCCATGGGAGCGGCACCACGGAACCCGTACACGTGGGCATGTTGCTGGCCGGCCTCGCCGAAGGCACTGTCACAGAGATGGAACTCTGAGCCAGCCCGACGTCTGCCAGAGCCTGTGTCACACCACCCCGGGTGGAGAAGGAACCGGTGCGAGGGCTGGCGCCCCCGAGTCAACACGGTCTCCCCCAACCCGGGCCCCCTATGGAAATCGTCCCCAGGGCCCGCGAGGGCCTTACCCAAGACAGGAGGACGTAAAGCTCATGGCGAGCCTCTCGTCCTGCCTCTCGGCTTGCTCTGGGACAATCTCACAGATCAAGCCAACGCTCGAGTATATATCGGGCACAAGAGGCGGGAGGAGAAACTAGGTCAAACCATTGTTATAGTTTACTGGGCGCGAGGAGAGTACAGTGCTCCGAACTGAAGCGGTCTAAAAGTAGGCCGTAAAACTGGTTAGTGTTTTGCAAAGACTCCTGCCGCGATCTTTGGGCAAAATCGCCGCGATCTTTGGGCAAAATCGCCACAGTTTCTTTATAGTTTATTTAAAGAGAGCCTTCACAGTTTATTTAAATAGTTTATTACCACAACAATAGTTGCAGGTACATGCAGGTATGTTGTGAGCATCGCAAGGAACACTGATTTTGTGACGTTGCAAAAAAAGGATATCTGATAATTTCACACACTTTTATTGAAACATACTGATATGGTCACACTCACTACTGAATGGTCAAATCTCATCTTTAAAATGTTATAAAACTGTTGAATAGTTTTGTACAGCGAGGTAAAAAGCTGAAGTATCAAATGATCACACATTACCATTTATGTACATGTAACTACATGCACATACACAACAGCACATCTTAGAAAATGGTGTGAGATTCAGTGATAAATAATTTCAATAAGTTTTATAAAAGCAAATGAGAAATGACTAGTAACAGCAACAGATAGGAACTGTCTGTAACAAACGTCAGACAAACATATGTCATAGCAAAATTAAATTGTTACCTAGATGCGTCTTCACTCACTTCGAACAGAAATAGCACCGTTGACCGATGTTCCATCTGCACAGGCATGCAGCGGGGCAGGAGTCGCGGTGGTGAGGCTCCCACAGTTGGTCTTCCTCTTCTTGCCTTGACCATAGAACCTGATATGAGGTGCCTAACCAAACCAGATGTGGACTCCAACAAACCCAAAGGTTTCTGTCGTTGACATTGGTGATCAGGGCTTACCTATTGTGCAGGTAGGCATTGGTTTTAGTCAGTTCCAGAAGGCAGAAGAACAACTTTATGTTCCACCGCCTTCCCTCGCGATCGGGCAGGTAGTAACTGCCAGGCTGATCAGCAAGGTCGACCCCTCCCATGTGAGCTGTGTATTCAGCTACAGCTGTGGGATACTGGTTGAGGGATAGATGTAACTTGCAATTCTTCTTTACTCTTCTGTCCACGTGCTGGGTAGTTGGAGCGTGAATGCTGGTCGACAGAAACAAGCTCTTGTGATCTTTCCACGCCATGGCCAGCAGCTGCTTGCTCTGGCGGTGAACAAAGCTGTCACGTTCCTTGTTAAGGCCAGCAGGCTTCTTTTGTACTACTGGCTTGAGGAAGCCACGTCTGGCCATCCTCACCGTACCACAAGCTAGGGTACCTCTCAGAAACAGGTGCTCGAACAGAGGGAGAGGTGAAGAAGTTATCCATAAAAACATGGTGATCCTTGTCGAACAAATTGGACTTACCCAACAGTGTGACCACGACCTCATAACCTCGTCCGTTGTCACTGGTACCTGGCTGACTACCAGTGATTTACTCAGTGCCCGAGTCCGCAAGGCACCAAAGATCAATGCACCTCTTCCGTGGCTTATATTTGATGTACTAACGAAACGATGTCCCTCCCCCGTAGGGAACCATCGTCTCGTCCGCGGATGTGCAAAATAGCTGGAGTGCAAAATAATAACGTATAGAACATCCCATTCCACTGCCTGAGTTTACACTCAAATACATACACTTGTTAAAAATAGCAACATTTCGATGTGAAATCAAAATGCCTCGCCAAATTCGCCGGAATAAATGTGTGATTGTATGGGATGCTGTAGCCCAGTATGAGTCTGTATTAGCCTTACGGACCAGACCCATCTGGGAAATCAAACCAAAAAATAAATGCATGTGAATCAGATAACTCACTGAAAATTACTTTACTTAATGAAAAATTACTTGACTCAAAGAAATATTGAATGTTGATACAAACTGCAAACTGAAAACATGGATTTGTTTTGAACTTCTATTCACAGTGATATCGAAACTCTGATCCATTGTTCATATTAAACCAGTAGAACTAGACTAGAACAGAACAAATTGTTTTAAATTGTTTCCCTAAACTAAAAATGCCTTCATTTCTGGGGGCGTTCCGCTATTTTCTTCTTCTGGTTTGTTGTTCTTATTATTGTGTGTTTCAGCGATCACAAATTTACCATGTTATCCCAAATGTGTGGAACTTAATGTCTCATCATGTCTCATAATAATTTAAATATTTCAAGAGTGCGGTCTTTCGATCGGATTTGGGTGGACTGTGTGGATATTGTGTGGATTCGTCAATTGTGTGGATTGATACACACCAGAGCTATCGTTCCCAATCCATTGCTGTTTCAGTCGGAATCTGACTCTGGACAGTGGTTCGTTCAACTGCTTATTGACACTATCATTACAGTCACTGTCGTCGAGGATGTACTTCAATGTTTTGAACCGCGAAACATGTTTTGTGTTGGTGAACAGTGGTTGTGTAGCAGGGTGTTCATGACCTGCTGTTACGTTTCAGTGAATTGTAGTATTTCTCCGCCTGTTTCTCATTGGATTAAGGCATTAAGCCCTTGTTTGTCTCAAATTTCCTGTCTTTGAGTTATACTCTTGTATTATTAATACCCACATTGTGAATGGTAATCTGTTGCTGTATGTATTCTTATGTCATATTGACGCAGACATATTTTCTTATAAATTTGGCTGTGATTCAGGACTAATGGCCACTCGTCAGTTCACGTCATGCATTTGTGTTCGTCATATTTGTACATATTGCACAGCATTAAACCACACTGATTTTATATGTGTGTGTTTGGTGTCGTCTTCATTTCACCACACGGCTACAGTTGCGTAGTCGACATCGTCGTCGTTATAACCGACGGAAGCCGATTGGTCCGTCAGAGGAAATTGCAGCTGTTGCCATCGATGTTTCTTAGATCATTTGACAGATCATTTTGACAAATAGTTCGACAATTCGGCGAAAGTTTACATTGATAACCAGAAACGATCGTGTCACTAGTATTTTTTCACATTTTCACATGTGAATCGAATTCGTTTCGAGTTTCATTTCATTAGGATATCGACTTCATGATTATTAGTTCAATAATGAATGGGGTGTATGGCTAATATTTTTGGGCAAAATCATTTGTAATCTTCGAGAGTGTGCGGGCATTTTACAATATGCATCAGGTGCGCTGTGCATGTGTACGCCGCCAACTTAAATAGCATCAATTGTATCTTCATAAACAGCAGTTTCCGTTCGTTGGAATTGTATGTAGATTACATTATATTATACGGAATATTGCTATTCTTGCCTTCCTACCGAGTATTGAAGTTAAAAAGGAAACATTCAGCCATTCGCCTAAATCGAGGTAGTTTTTTCCGTTTCTTTCCATATAATTCAGAAAATCATTCGGGCATACCAATTCTTCAGTGAAACATTTCTTTTTTTCGAGTCAAGAAGTGAAATAAATTAAATTTTGTGAAACGTCACGTGGTCACCATAATTGTCTTGTGATATCAGCAATGGCGAATGCAAACAACACCCAAAAACATCGACACCTTTCTTTATATTTTATTTAATTCCGATGAAATACTGTAAATATGTGTGTTATACAAATCATCTTATACCCCACTGAGTCGAATTATGCTATGTACTAGGAAAAAACCTCGGCCAACGGTTGATTACAGTTGTTTGTTTTCACTCTACTACATATATCTTTTTCTTAGTTCTAATAGTTCAAGTTTCTCAGAAAAACAAGAAACTGTTTTTTTTTCAAAAATAATATAATGATCAAGGATGGAACTATTTCCTGTACGTCCACAATTGATTAACAAGTTGTAAACTCGATAATAAACGAGATATTAGTCTGTTTGTCCTCTTAGAGGTCAAATGAGATCAAAGGTCAATTCAAGGTCATGAACATATTTATCATATATCATTTCCTATAATAGTATGTGAACATTTGACTCCTGAGCTGTACAGTTGATAATAAGCAAGATATTAGCCATTTTGTGCTCTCACATTGAAAATAAGGCCAATTTCAAGAGAATATTCAATATATAACTTTTCCTGTATGTCCACAATTAATTCCTAAGCTGTCAACTCGATAATAACATTCAAGTTATGACCAAAAAAAACTAATGTGGATGCCAGGACGATGTGAATTTACATTCTATAAATATGGTTGACCATGAACATACCTCTCTATTGCTATATGAGCAATGTGTGTCTCCATCGACGCTAACTGTGATGACCAACATAACAGTTGCCATCAGCGAAAGGGAGATGAACTTCACATTCATATTCGGTATGTGTTGTCTTCCCATCCTACAACAAGAAAGTAATTTGGATCAGCAGTTCGTAAATTTATAGCAGAAAATATTCACGTAACCCTATCATAATTTGTGTCGGATGAATTCCTGCCATTGAAAATGTCATTGAGTTCCAGGAACCATTCACATTAATCAAACTTTCTTCTTAGTCCTGTGTGTCGAGCGTAAAACAAGCTAGACGTGCTGTAAGTTATGTATATTTGTACAAGAACAGCATTCATAGCATGTGTTGTAGCAGTCGGGAGGCTGCTATTTGTTGTCTCTGATTTAGTTGCAAGGGAGCAGTGAATATATTCATTTTTGTTATCTTTGGCTGAATATCAGATTGACATATAAGAGTATTGCCTCATCTCATGGTCTACTAATTCATTACTGCAAGATGTGTAGTTTATATATATTATAAACATGCTTCTCCGCACCAGATGCTTACGGTGGCTGATTACCGCCAGTTACATTCGTACATTAATCACCCCGTCTATAAGTTATCACTGCATTTATAATTCCCACCCGTCTATATTTACCACCTCAGAATTATCAACGCGTTTATAGTTTCTACCCCGTCTACAATTATCTCCTCAGAATTATCACTGCGTTTATAATTTCCACTCTGTCTATATTTACCACCTCAGTATTATCACCCCGTTTATAATTTCCACCCTTCTATATTTACCTTAGAATTATCACCCTGTTTGTAAATTTCACATAATCTATATATTTACCATCTCAGAATTATCACCCCGTTTATAATTTCCACTCCGTCTATATTTGCCACCTCATAGTTAGTACCCCAAAATGGGAATTTGATGTCTTTCCCTAGCGCAAAATACTGTGCCATCCATATAAATATTCAAAGTCTGCCTTCCAAACATATAGAGTTATGTGATATGATAGCACAATTGAGAGAAAATGGAGTGGTCGTGCACTTTATCATGCTCTGCGAGACATTCCTGACTGATATAAATGCGAGTATGTTTCCCATCACCGGATATAATTTTGTTCATGTTAGTAGGTCTGTCCTCAAGAGGGGAGGAGTTGCAATCTATTTACTCAATGAATTCAATTACAGAGTGAGACACGATCTTTCTATTAATACTGAGGGAGAATTCGAGAGCTTGACTCTAGAAATAGATTCTAAACACGGTAAACCAAACCTCATTATTTCTGAAATATACCGTGTACCAAACACTAACGAACGGACTTCAGTCGAACGTTATGACCAGATGGTCACTGCAATATGCAATACTAATAATGACGTATTGGTTGGCACCGACCAAAACTTCGACTATATGAAAGTTAACATGCATCAAAACTCGTCTGATCTGTTGAGTGTCTTTTTTCAAGCTGGTGTGCTCCCAACAATAAAGCGACCGACCCGGGTTACGCATACAAGTGCAACAGTTATTGATAATTTGTACATCAAATGCCATGGATATAAGAATGTGGACTCGCGTATTATATTATCACATATGTCGGACCATTTCCCTATCATAGCTTGCATGGGCAAACGGCAAACGCCTACTGATAAAGGTCCCCTGACGTTTACCCACAGGCCTTTCAATCCGGCAAATATCGCTAATTTATCAAACGCTCTGAGCGCTCAACCTTGGGGAGAAACAATGTTTAACAAAGGGGTGAGTGAAAGTTATAATTATTTTATTACACACTTCAACAGACTTTTAGACAAGAACATCCCCTTCAAAACAACTTCCATACCATATAATTCCATTATAAGGGAACCATGGATGACACCAGGTCTTATGAAAGCATCTCGAAAACGCGATATATTATATAGAAAATCTCTTTCGAAGGCGAAAACTAGTAATGTTTATGTAAAATATATTAAATATCGAAATGCCTATGGAACCATTAGACGCAATGCGAAAAAAATATATTACACTAAACTCTTAGAACAATACCAAACGGATATACGCAAGACGTGGATAGTTTTGAATACAATAACTGGGAGGGCCCAGGCCAAGCCCACCATACCAGTTTTGACCTAGACGGCGAGAAGATATCTGATACGACCAAAATTGCTAACGAGTTTTGCACATATTTTAGCAGCATCGGCAAGACATTTGCAGAAGCGATACCAAAATCGACCAAATCACCTGAGCAGTATATGCGCATGTCCGCCACGAAATCGACAATGTTTCTTTCACCAACATATCCTGACGAAATTTATAAAATTATCAAATCATTCAAAACTAAAAAAAGCTCAGGTGATGATGGCATCAGTATGCATCTACTCAGGCAATTGGGTGAGTCTTGCTGTGTTCCCATATCTATAATTGTTAACAAGTGCTGGAGGAAGGCATAGTCCCCGATGCTATGAAACTAGCAAAGGTTATTTACAAAGCAAAAGCAAAAGACTCTTTCAACAATTATAGACCCATTTCTCTGTTATCTAACATATCAAAAGTAATTGAGAAAGTGGTACACAATAGGCTTTATTCATTTCTGACGAAGTTCGATATATTAAACGATCACCAATATGGGTTCAGACCCAAGCGCTCTACAATCGATGCAATCACTGAATTTACCTCGAATGTCATGCCTTCACTGGACGAAAAGGGCAGGTGCTTATCTGTGTTCCTGGACCTCTCCAAGGCGTTTGATACCATAAACCATAACATATTACTGAAGAAACTTGAATCTTATGGTATACGAGGAAACGCCTTGGGATGGTTCAGGAGTTACCTTGACCAGAGAAGGCAGTATGTCTCTTTCCGAGGAGTCAATTCGAATATACAAAACGTAGAATATGGTGTGCCTCAGGGATCGGTGCTAGGCCCGCTACTCTTCATATTATATACAAATGATATTCCAGATTCTCTAAGCCACTCTAAAACTGTTTTATTTGCTGACGACACGACTGCATACCTTACTGGTGAAAACTTACAGAGTATGTATACATCAATAAACTCCGGTCTAACTGTTCTAAATGATTGGTTCATGGCCAATCAACTGTCTGTCAACCCGACAAAGACAAAATACATCCTTTTCTCAACACGTGGAAACTATAATACTATCTCACACGAATTATATATCAACAATGAAAAACTAGAAAGGGTCGAATCAACTAAATTTTTGGGCGTCATTATAGACCAAAATCTCAATTGGCAGCAACACATAGAACATTGCCGGAAAAAAATATCGAAAGGAATATATGCCATCAACATGTCGAAACACATACTGTCCCAAAACCACTTGAAAATATTATATTTTAGTTTGATACATCTTTATCTACTGTATGGAATTCGACTCTGGGGTAATACCTACCATAAATATATTAATAAACTTGAAATTTTACAAAAAAGGCTATTCGGGCCATATGCGGGGCTAAATATAATGACCCTACATCGTCACTTTTCACAACTTTTCACAACTTGAAATAGTCGTCACAACTTGAGGATAACTAAAATCAGGGACATGTACAAATTAAATATATCTCTCTTTATGACTTTGTCAACATAATGCTACCAAGTCCCTTATTACAAATATTCAGCCTTCACGGAAGTACACACACCCATGATATTAGGCATAGCACCGATCCCAAACCACCAATTGCGAATACCGATGTCATGAAACGTAGCTACCTATATACGGGCCCATCTGATTGGATGAACCTGGACAAAAACATCAAAACTTCGAGATCAAAAACGATTTTTAAGAAACAAAATGATGCGGAATTGTATTTCTAAATACTGAACATTATGACAGCATGCTAGGTTATACGTATCGATACCATATATGTGTGTGTTATGATTGCATGTGTCAAATACTGATTTTAAATATCTAATCGAATATGATTAAACCCAAAAAAGGCGAAATGTTCCAGTGTGCATTCAACCATTTAAGGTGATCACCTCCTCGCTCTGCGAGGTTACAGACACTGTCTTGCTGATCACCTGGGATATGTATATATATATGTAATGTAATGTATTCCTTTCTGTTCAGCATATCCCGAATAAAAATATATATCTATCTATCCATCTATCTATCCATCCATCTATCTATCCATTTATAATTTTAACCCCGTCTATATTTACCACCTCGTAATTATCTCTCCGTTTATAATATCAACCTCGTCTGTAATTATCACCTCAGAATTATCACTGCATTTATAATATCCACCCCGCCAATGATTATCACCTATAATCTTCTCACCTTAAAGATATGGTATTATTAATATTTGATACAAGTCCATATGAAAGTATTCTTTGGTCTAAGCACAACGCACTTTACAGCATGCTGATATCGTAATTGGTCCAAATGATACAGTACTTTGGAATACTCGAAGTAATAATGGCAGTAAACTATTTTTTCCAAATCAATTACATATATGCCTGTGTTCTTGAAAAAATAGGTTACAAAACAAACTATGCTTGATCAGATTGATAAATCAAGCATATGACAGTACTAGCAGCCGCTTTTCTTTTGTTTTGTGCGCCACTCAGAGTAACCTCCGACTAAACATAGTTCACGGTCGATTGACTCGAACATATACGAGTAAGCTGGAATCGCATTGCATCAAGGCATACAAAGCAAAGGGAATGGCACTAATGTAAACAAACTCAAACTATCTCCACCAGAAAATTGCAACGAAATCAATTAGAAAGGGGCATCAGTTTGGGCTTACAAGTGCAGATATATAACTATCATGTTTTCTTCGTCCGATCAGAAAGATATGGCAAAATCCATAACTTTCTGCCAATAT